>VZRX01000051.1:25406-67495 GCA_013398075.1 Notiomystis cincta
CCTCACGACCCTCACGACCCTCACGACCCTCACGACCCTCACAGGGAATTTCTTCCTAATCTCCAGTCTAAACCTGCCCTCTGCCGTTTTGAACCCATTCCCCTTTGTCCTGGCACTACCTTTAAGTACTCTGTCCCCGTCTCTCCTCAGAGTTCCCTGAGGCACTGGAAGGCCACAAGGAGGTCGCCCCAAAGCTTCTCTCCCGGCAGAACAGTCTCCATTCCCTCAGCCTTTCCTCACAATCGTGTCCATCCCAACGCTGCATCCAGTTCAGGACATGAAGAACATGGAGCTGCTGGAAAGGGTCCAGTGGAGGCCACAAAGTTGGGGTCTGGAGCATCTCCTCGATGAGGAGAGGCTGTGGGAGCTGGGCCTGTCAGTCCCGGGAGACTCCGAGGGAGCGGGAATGGCAAAGCTGGAAGGAGGAAGGCTGGAACCAGGGGGGGTGTGTTTATATGAGTTCCAGGGAAAGGTTAATCACAAACACCACAAATACTCGCTCTGGCTTTGAAGTGAAAGCCATCCCACCTCCTGGGGTGCCAAGGGAGCAGGGATGTGACGGGCTGTGCCCCCTCCTGCCGCTGTGCCAGCAGGAACACAGCTTCTCCAGGCCTTTCCCGGGACCTGCAGCTGGCGTGGTGGAAAGTGGCCCTGCCCGTGGCAGGCTGGGCTGGGCTTTAAGGTCCCAGCGATCCAGCCATGCTGTGCTGTGTGTGCGGAGCCCAGTTCACCCTGGCTGCGCCAGCAGAGCCCTGTTATTGCTCACAGACCCGTGGAGTCTGTGCTCCTGCAGCCCTGCCTCGCCCTGCCAGCCTGTGACTGATGTGCCTTCTGGGCACAGCTTTCGTCCCTTCCTGAGGACACCCCCTGGGGCCAGCTTAAAGTCTAATAAAGAGCTGCTGGACTGACCTCCTTCCCCAGGCATTCCAGGCAGCCACGGCTCCCCCAGCCCCCCGTGTGACCCCAGGCTCCCAGCAGGAAGAAGCCCCGTGAGTGCCAGGCTGGTGTGTGACAGTGCCCTGTGTCCTACGTGCCCACAGGACACTCAGTGCGTGTGGGGTTTGTACCTGGCTGAGATAAAGCAGGAAACCCTTGGAATCAAACTGTCACTTAGAGGTAGAGAATTGTTTGACGTGCCAGCCCCCCCAAAACTGCACATTGTCCCCCTTTTAGCTGTGTCCTTGGCAGCACTGGCTTATCCTGCAGCCTTACCCTTCCAAGAGGGGAAAGTGGCCTGTAAAAACATATTCCAGATGCTGGAAATGATAAAGCTGGATCTTTATGCTGGTTAACTGCTGGACTAGAGATGCTTCACTATCTTTGCACTTTGTAAAAGTGCCTTTATTGCCATGCAGGAAAATCACACAGAGGTGTCAAGTCTTATAATGAGCTGAAGAAAATGGAGCATAAGAAAGCCTGAGGCCGAGGGAAATTAAACATTGTAGAAGTGGAGCTAAGGCTGATGCTGAAGTACAGCAGGGTGTTCCTCAGGGATAAAACCCGTTCTGAAAGGTCGTAATTAGCTTGGTGGGGAGCAGCAGTGGGGTGTCAAGTGGGATGTAAAGAAGTGCCTGGAGCACTGAACTCTTGCCCTATTCCCCTTTAACCAAACCAAAGCTGTGGGGGAGAACTGACTGTAGGAGACCCCTCCTTGTGAGAAAGAATTCGGAACTTGCCAGGAAGAGTTTAGGGCTTGTCCCTCGCCTGGGCTCTCCTTCCCTTGCGAGCAGAGGCAGCACAAAGCAGCTTTCCTCGGCTGGGGGGTGAGCAGTGAGTGCTGAGAGCCTGCATTCCCCACCCTGGGGAAGGGCAGGACCCTGGCCACGGACAGTGCCAGGAGCAGCCGGGCTCCACTGGCCCCGCCGGGCTCCACTGGCCCCGAGAGGCGCGGCTGGAGGCGCTGGGGCTGCCGAAGCTGCAGGCAGCGTGGGCAGGCATCCATGAGCACAAGCCATCCATGAGCACAAGCCATCCATGAGCACAAGCCTGGCACTGTTCAGGTGTTGGTATAATTATTTTCCTGGATCAGCAGATTTGAACTTGCACTGTGCCGTACATGTTAAATTAAACTCAGAGCTGATGTTAAGAATGCTGCTGTTCAGTCATGTATCCTGCCTGCTTTTTCTCTTTGCCTTCCTTTAAAGAGCATCCCTAAGGCTTTAAGATATCTGGGAAGCGTGAGTTTCTTTGGGAATCCAAGCTTGTTAGCAGTTTATCAGATACTCAGTACACTCCTAAGATATTTAACGGTGTGGAAGGGGCCTGTGTGGCTGATAAGGGTGGGCACTGGGGACAGAGAGTCTGGGGACACATAAATCCAGTGTTCCCATTCGACAGCCCACGCAGGAACACTCACACAGCAGAGGAACTGCTGATGGAGCAGATGGGGAAAAGCCACCGACACAGACCTGCCTCACTGGCATCCACCAGCCAGAAAGGGAGAGGAACGACTCTCAGGAGCAAAATCCCCTCCACTGCAAGGCCTCGCATTCCTTGTGCCTTACAGGTAAAATTAGAAGTGTGATAAATGTAAATTTTTTCATTGCTTGCAATGCACTGAAGAGCACAGAAGCCAGCCAGGCCAGCCTTTCCCTGCCCTCTTTGGAGCAGTTGGGCAGGAGCCTTCTGAGCTTTGCAGAGTGTGAAATCACCGGTTCAGGCAGCTGAGGGTGCCAAGGCAGGAGCAGAAGCACCACAGATCAGGACTTGTCTGCGATGCATGGAAGTGCTAAGAACCATTAGCAGTGCAGGGCGCATTCCAGGGCGTGAGCTTTCAGAGCACCTTGGAAACACTTCCTGAATGCTCAGGGACTTCTCCTTCCCCCCAGTGCCTCCCAGAACAGCCGAAGATGTGTCTGGGTGGCTGCGTGTGCACCTCCCTCGCCCGCTCCATCCGACACTTCAGCAAGCGCCAGCCTGTTTGTGTGCTGCTCCGGTTCCTGTGGGAGAGCAGCTCTGCAGCTCAGGGACCCGGGCTCTGCACCTCACTTCAGCCCAGGTGGGATCTCCAGAGGGAAGCCGTCGGATGCGGACGTGAGCACTCTGTCACTCAGATTTCTGCCCTTCATTGACCCTGCAGATCCCGGTGTTTTTAAGGAACATTCGTTGGAAAGGTAATGGCAGAGTCTGACTAATGCTCTTTCTGGGTACCTATTAAATTGCGGAATGACTCTTTAAGATGCTTTCTTCCAGGCACTCTGAACCTCCTCTGGCTTTACATCCTTCTCTCTCACTTCTCCTCCCATTTTCGGCCATGCCTTTGCCTCTCAGCTTCACCCTGCAGTGAGGCACCGCAGGTTTAGGCACATGAATAGTGAAATGGCTTGAGGTGACAGACCTCATGGCTTTCTTGATGCTCTTAACTTCCAGCACATCTCTTCATTATCCTGTCTTCTCCCAGGGCTTTGGAGAAGGGCTGGTTAGTCCATCTGGTTAGTGTGGGCACAGGTTTGTGTGCAGCTGTGAATCAGTGGTGGGGGTCCATCCTCAGCCTTCACGAGTACACGAGGGCTGAGTGAGACACTCAGGTACCAGGCAGAGTATTTTCTACTCCTGTAAATACTAACCTACATCCACAACTACTACATCCGTTTTCAGGGCATGAGGAATGGTTATTTGGAAGGAAACCAATGCATGAATCAGGGTGCTGATACCAAAGGGTACATTTCCCAGGAGCTGATGATCTGATGTAGTGATTTGTAGGGAGACCGAAAGCTTCTAAACCAGCTGGATATTAATTGCCAGGAGCTGTGGATCCAAAGGCCACGACTGCTTGTTGCAACCATGCTGAAACCATGAAGTAATCGTCTCTGTAGAGGCCAGAGTGCAAGTCCTGCACTGCCTCTCACAGGGTGTTTGAGGCTCCTTGCTGAGCAGGGCCTTCCCCCTCTCTTTGAAATATATTCTACTATAAAGGGGAAAGCTAGCTAGGAATTGATTAGCCATTAAGAAATGTACTTGGTGTTTAGGGTCAGGGGTTTTTTTGAATGATAACCTGAAAAAAAAAGAGTAGTCCAATAACAACTAATTTGTTTCCTTAATGAGTGCAAAATACTTATGTAAAGGACAAGAGTTATCAAGCAGGATTCTCTTGCCACAGAACAGGTACAGCACAGACAGTAGGATTTAAATTTCCTTCATGTTGTCTTCCTACCTTAAAAATCAACTTCATTCTCATGGGAAACACTTTCAGCTCCCATCATCACTTCCCATCATTCACATCCTCAGAGTGCAGTGGTGATGAGCTGCTGGGAGAGGAGAGACTGTGGGCACTTTGCTCCTTCTGAAGGTCCTGCAATGACCTTGCCCGCAGAAGAAAACACTGCAGAACTGAGCAAGCAAACACTGGGGCACAGATGACCTCAGGAAAGCAGGGACTGGTTTCTTGGTCACTTAAACTGGATGCATCTGTCCCCAGTTTGGATCTCTCAAAGCATCTCATTGAAGTCTTATCATCAAAAGGAACAGGCATGTCTGGATTGGCACCAGAGATACTCATATAAAACACAGCATCTCTGTCAAGGCTGGTTTTCTGTGTGGGCTAGACAGGGAGTTTAGGGTGGCATCTCCTTAGAGTCACATTTCTGCAATTCCACTACTGCATTTCTTAATCCAAATCCACATTTGTGCTCCTTTCCCTACTTTCCACATTTATCAGCAATGTCATCTGGTGTTTCCAGAAAATCTCTGCAGAAGATTTTTCCTCAGGCCAGACCTCTGACAAAGGATCTCTTCCAAAGCAGCTCTGGTCTTGCTGGGATCTCTTATCTTTCCCCATCTCTCCCTCTCCTTTACCATGGATTTTTTTGCTCTTGGGAAAAACAAGCACATCCCATCCCTCCCTTGAGGCCTCTTCATCAGGTGCTGAAGGAGCTGCACCTTTCTGATCCCTTATCACTCAGCAGCTGCTCTTTGCCCTGGGGGTGAAGGTCCTGCACTCTGGTCCTGCAGCAGGCTCTCCTTGAAGAGCTCACTCACTGCCATGCCTTTGGAGAGCTTGGAGAGAGGTGCCTCCTCCTGTGTGTCCTTTTGGGATCAGGGCATTGGTCTGCCCTGCTGAGCTGTGCAGGGGTTAAAGGATTCGTGCTTATACAGCTCTCTGAAGATGAAAAGTGCCATGGAAGGGCTCTGTTATTGTTACCATGTATGAAGAGGTCTGTACCAGACCCAACGTATTGTGTTTGGCCACTGGATGTCACAGCTGCTCAACACACAATGCAGCTGAAAGCAGAAAGGAAAAGTGCTTACCCAGCAATGGGCAGCAGCAGTTTCCAGAGCCTTTACGTGCTCTGTGCACTGTGTTTGTTTGTTTGTTTGTTGAGGGGCTTGGGCTCTTCTCCTCTGTGCACTGCCAATGTTGATTTCCAGACGGGCTGAGCAGCAGCTGTGCTTCCTCTGCTTGCTGTTACACTGGGAGATGAGGAGCAAATGGAACACTTTCAGGGGAGCAGTGCAGTACATACAAAGCCCTGAGCACTGTGGACAGGTATTGGCACATGCTGCCAATACTGAGTTATTCCATCTCTGTCCCACCCAGTGCACAGCACAGAGCCCTGGGCTGATGGGAACATTTCTCCAAGGCTCTTTCTCAACACAGCTCCTTCGATCCCCACACTCAGACCACGTTCCAGTGCTCCTCACACTCAGTGCAGAGGGAAGCTTGGCCTCCCCCTTCCTAATCCTCCCTCCACACTTCACTTTCTTCCAAAGTCTCAAGCAGAGATCCAGAACGTGAAATCCCTTTCAGCAAGGTCTGTAGAGCAGCCCTAAAGAGACATTACAAGAGCTGTAATGACATTTCCTGGAAATGAAAATGAAGAGGGATTATTTGACCATGTTCTCTCCTTTTTATAGCATCACATTGTCCTTTTCTCCACCTTGGGGAAATGGCAGTGAAAGGCTGGTCCTGACGGTGGTGCAGCGAGGTGATAACCACCCCAGAAGTGATGTGAACATTAAAAAGGGAAAACTATTTTAAGATAATCCAAGGGTTACAGCTATAACTAAGAATAATTGGCTGAAACTGAGTAAAAGAAAATTTAGGTTGACAATGAACTGCAGGTAGCTAATGCTGAGATCTGTTAGACCGTGAAATGGAATTCGCAGAGGAAACCTCTCTGCTTTCAAATGGGCAAATCCTGCCTTTAGGAGCACTGGTGTAGATCTCTGGTGTCTGTCTCTGACTGCCTCAAAGCCCATTTCTACCACAAAGCTTCAGCAGAATCAATAAAGGTGTCTGAATTTATATCAGAAGAAGGTAAGGAGGTGTCCCTGCCCGTGGCAGAGGGCTGGACTAGATATTCTTTAAGGTCCCTTCCAAACCAAACCATTCTGTGATTCTATGATTAAATTTAGTCAAATACATCAAAATATTCTATAAGATGAAGGAGGTCTAAAGGGATTGTGTGAACTGGAGAAATGAATTCCAGTGCTTTTCTCCCTCTGTGAGCTCTCTATGTTCTTGAAAACCAGGGTCAGAAAGGAAAAAAAAAAAAGGCATGGGCAAAATTTCAAAGAAAAGAGGGCCAGTTTTGGAAATAAGATGTAGAAACGTTACAGGAATAGTTGAATAAAAGAATCTCGTGTTTCAATCTGCACATCTATTGTCAGCTTCCTTCATGGGTTTGGGGCTGTCAGCACTGGCTGATCTTGATCTTTCATAAAACTTGTGTAAGCTCTGGATACTTTCACTCATCCAGCGCCACCTCAGCAGAGAGAGCTCTGTTTGAACAGGTTTTAGACTCACTTAGAAAAACCTGGATGGCCTGATTGAAGGCACTCTGTCCATCTCACTTCAAACAGCCCGTTCCTGGTCAAATGTTTGCTGGGCTGGGGAGCAATGCAGCTCTTACTGCAAGCCCTGCTGGAATTCCTGCTGATTCAGAGGCAGAGGAGTTAACCCTTTCAAGTTCTGGGTCAAAGGAGCACTGAGCTTTGAGCCAGTTACTTCAATGCCACGTCGAGGTTTTCATGTGGCCACCAATACTCAGAATGTCAGACTTGAGCTGAGCTTTCAGGCCAGCGAGGACAGAGAGAATAGCCCGGGAGAAACAGGATTTAAAAGATGGCAAAGAGTCAGGGAAAACTGTAGAGATAAAAGTGAAGTGCATGGAAGCCAATGATGTGGGATAAAAGGCTTATTTCCTACTGCAGTCGAGGCGGGAGGGGGAAGGCTCAGGTCTGTGTGAAAGTTCCCTGCCTTTGGGAAGAAATCATGCCAAGAATATTCATGGCTGACACACACAGCTTCAGATTTTCTCACTGGCTAAATCTCAGTGCAGAGATGAGTCCTGTTGCAGTCTTCACCTGTGAACCCCAGCTTACCTCAGGCACGGTGCTGCTGTGCTCCCTGTGCTCCAGGCACCATGTCCATACTTCTCTCTAGCAATTATATCCAGGCAGCAAAAGAGCTGACCAAGACAAGCCTCAGGCCAGGCAGCTTTTATACCACATACACTAAAAAACCTCCAAGAATCAGTAACCAGTGGTTGACATGGGCAATATTTTATACAGGGGAAGGATTCCATGATATTCAGCTCGTGGCTAGAAGCTTAATATCCAAATACATTTAAAGAACTTAATAAAAAGGATTGTTCTATTCTAACCCCAAAACAAATTCATGCTTTGTGCCATTAGTAAATCCTTTCCACAGATTGCTGTGTCTTCATAGAATCACAGAATGGTTTGGGTTAGAAGGGACTTCAAAGACAATAATTTGAGCTAACAGAGATGTGGGTTTTGCACGTGCTGAGCACCCACAGCTCCTGCTGATGTCAAGTGAAATGTCACAAATGTCGCAAAAGCTCCATTAAAAATTAATTCACTGTCATCTCCAGTTGCCTGGCACTGGTGCATTCCCAAATGGGCTTTATTTCAAGTGCTTTGTGCAGACTGGGCTGGCTGATCAATAAAGCACAGGCGAGGGGAGCAGCTTGTCACTGTGACATCCATTTTCTCTCCCCTGCTGCACTCCCAGGCAGGTGACAGGAGAGGTGCTGCACTGCAGAGGTGACCTCCTGTGCCTGACTCTTCACACCCTCCTGTGCTGCTGTGTGGAATCCTGAAGTGCAAAGAGGTATAAACCCCCAAAATTTCACCCTCAGCTACTTTCAAAGCCTATTTACACAACTGGATACACAAGGATTAAGAAGTGCATTGCAGGGCAAGTTTGCTTAGTTTGGCCCTTGCACAGTTCAGTGCAACCGTCAGAATAAATGATTTCTTCAGAGGAGAGAGGGAAAAAACACATTTGGGTAATCAGCTCAATATTACAGCAGTTCCCAAAGATTAAATATGCACTGCACAAACCAGCAACCCAGGAAAGGCCTTTTAATGTTAACAATTCGCTTGCAAAGAATAAAATTATGAGTAAAATACCTGCTGCTGTTCTGCAGCACAGCAATCTGAGTTCTCATGGCACCTGTAACTCACCTGTGCCTCTTACTGTTGAGTTGCTGTTATTATTCACAGAATCACACAATGGGTTGGGTTGGAAGGGGATCCTGAAGAGCAGCTTGTTCAAACCCCCCACCATGGGCAGGGACACCTTCCACTATCCCAGGCTGTTCCAAGTCCCATCCAGCCTGGCCTTGGCCCCTCCCAGGGATGGGGCACCTGGGGCAGTGAGGTGGGTGAGGATGGATTTCGCTGCCTCCCTGAGTATGAACCGCCCTCCATCCACTTCTTTCTTCACAGCTGGCACCTGCTCCCTGCTGGGAGAGGAAAAGAGGATCCCCTTTAATTGTTTCTGGTGGCTGGTCCTAGGGGGTGGTGGGCCATGGGCACAGGATGCCCAGGGAAGTTGTGGATGCTCTCTCAGGAAGGCCAGAGCATGATCCTGCCAGTTTATCTTTCTCTGATTCTCTGATGCTTCTCAGCCTTTCCACTTCATGCCATAACTCTGCTACCAGGCTGAGCAGGTCACTCATCTGTCACATCACAGGCAGCTGCCATCCCTCCTACAGTCCACTGAGAAGCTCAGCCATTCCCTACAGCCCGAAGCCTGGATGCCTGCAGGGGTTTTGCATGTTCTGCATGGTTTTTTGGGAGCTCTGTCTGGGTCACCACATGTTTTTTTGGTGAGTTTAGAGGACTTGGCCCCGCACAGGGCAGACACTGGATCTGAGCTCTCTCAGGCAGGGTAATGACCAGGAACTGAGCAGACTGCCTGTGCTGTGGCATCTTGGGGTCTGTGCTGCCCAAACTGCCCCCAACTGCCCCCAACTGCCACCCAAACTGCCACAGCAGGTCTGAGCTTAGGACCGTTCTGTGCAGCTCAGCCTGACCCTCACCCCCAGACTCACCTCAGTCGCTGCCACCTCGCTGAGTGACTGAAAATCATCTTGTTCCTGAAAATAATTGTCAGTTTTAGCACAAGTGGCAGTGACCCTGCAAACAGAAGTGCTGAGATTTCACTGATCTGAGCTTTTTTGCCCCGTGTTCAATATTGCTGCCTGCCACCTAAAACCAACAGCCGAGCTATGCTGCTTTTGTTGGAATCTCTAGTTCTTTCCCATAGAAGGTAAAAATTCCATTCCTGGGGAGATTTCTGCTCCCCTTTTGTTTTGAAATCATGGCTTTAGGAGCTGGGGGCCACGGCTGGGAAGAAAGGGCTGCCAGCAGTGTGTCATTCCTGAGGGAGGAGGAGGTTTCTCAAAGGGAATGGCATTTGCCTGGTGGCAGGATACAAAAAGGCAGGGAGAGAATCCACGGTCTGTGCCCTGTTCTGTAATGACTCTTTTACTGGACCATAGACAAGTATTCGCCTGGGACACATTTTTAAGGCAATCAAGTGTCTGAAGAGATACAGAAGTCCTCAAGAGCATTTAGACACCTGTCACCTGCTAGTTTTTATCTGAATTCCTGTATGTTTTTTGAAAAGCCATCAGGGTTTCAGTCTCTTGTATGGTGCCTGTATCTTTCAAGTCTAAATGGTTTTGGAGAGCTCTGAATTTTTCAAAGGTTGCAAACCTCTCCCATTCAAAACTAGATTTTCAGTGATGAGGGAAGATGTTGAAAGCAAAATGCTTTGAATGCTAAGGCTCAGGGGTGTGGAGTGCTTTTAAACCCAATCTGATGTTCAGAGGAGCTAAGTGTCTACAGTTTTGATTCCTGGTAAGATTGTGAATGCTCTGCACTTTTGAAATCCAGCCCTCTAAATGCCTTCTGCCTTGGCTCCTTGCTTTGTGTAAAGGGAAGCAGGTCTGGGATCTGGGCTGGGTGTTTTTGCTTACAAAGCACAGCTGTACCGATACTTGCAGCGAGAAGCTTTTCAGCCCATTCATGGGGAATGAATGGACAGGAAAAGTGGGCAGAGCTGTGCAGCAGCCGGGGTCAGACAGCGACTCCGAGGGCATCAGCTTTGGCCATCGGGGAAACCTGTGCCTGCACAGGGCCGGCTTAGCCAAGAGGCTCCACAGAGCTGACTGGCCAAACACAGGATCTGCGCTGCATTGTCTGCTGCTGCTCTTTGGGATGGGTGAGGAGGAGGGCAGCAGGGGGGCACCAAAGGAGTGCATCAGTTTAGGCTTCCCGAGGGTGTTCTAGAGCAGCCCTAAAGCCCTTGGCTCTGGCCGCAGGTACAACTCAGACATGCTGGTGGCAGCGCTCCTGTTCCGCCTGCTCCTGGCGCGCCCGAGCCGCTCCCACGAGGTGCCCTGGACATACAAAGGTAACCAGAACTGGGGCTGCTTGGGGCTTGCTGCTGCTGAAGGGGCTCCCTTCCCTTTTGTGCTGCAGAAGCGGCCTGACTGCCCCTTAGTGAGAGATCACAGAGCAGCTAATTTATTCCACTTTATTGATGCCTCCTGTCCTGAAAGTGATTCTCCTCAATGTCACCTCCTTTTCCTCCTTTGTGTGGTTAGGACATATTGTCACGGTTGGCAGCACAACGAGGTCCAAACAATGGGGGAAATCTTTTGAATGTATTAGAAGAAAAGCTGCCCTTTGGATGATCCTGCAAGGAAAATCTTTAAATACTGTCTGCTGCTTATTTTATTGTCATATCCCAGGCAGTATAGAGCACGAAGAGGTACTCGTTTAGGTATTTATAATTTTGCTGGTGAAATTTTATCTGAATTTCATTGTGTCAGGGGTTGTTTGCAGAGCTCACTGAAGGAAATGTTAATCCTTTTATGATCTTCAGTGGGCTAAGTTAAAACAAAGCATATTGTCAAGAGCTGCAATACTGCAATTGCTCTCTCCCTAGTTAAAAATAGCTAATTGCTGTCAATTCCTGATCCTAAGCTGAGCCTTCCTGCCTATTGCCCTGATCCTATTCACTCACACTGGTTAAGAAGCCAATTCCACACCTCTGGCAGTTGGGACCCATTTAAATCCCCATTTCCATATAAACACTGCTCCCCTTTCGGTGGAGGTTCAGTCTCCAGCAATCACCGAGCTGCTGCAATGCAGCTTTCTTACTTTGCAGCACAGTTGTCCTGCAGACACAGTAATGTGTATTTTCACTCTGGGGAAGGCAAAGCAACCTTTTATGGCTGCAGCTCCTGGTGTTACAATAATTAGATTGGCATTTCCTGCTGGCAAATGAGGAGAGTGCTCTGAGTGCTGACTAACAGCGCTTCCCCCCGTCCCTGTAACCTGCCTTGCCTCCCCTCCAGGAGAAGGAGAGCTGGATGAAGAGCACTGGGGACAGCACTTCCCAGACTGTGCTGGCAAGCAGCAGTCTCCGATCGACATCCAGAGGAGGAAAGTGCGGTACAACCCCCTGCTGCTGCAGCTGGAGCTCAGCGGTTACGATGGGCCCCTGCAGGGGCAGTTCAGGATGACCAACAACGGCCACTCTGGTAAGGCTGGGGGGTGTCAGCCTCAGGGCAGGCAGGAACACATCTGTCCAAGCTGTGGAAATGCATTCACAGGCAGTGCCCTTTTTTTGAACTCACCTTCCTTTGCCATCTCACTTCATTCTGCTCTCTCAGGTTTGCTGTTTTCCTCGATCACCCAGGAAAGCTCTCCAGAGATACATAAATAAATGAGACAAATAAAAGGCAGTTAGGGTTCTGCAAGGTATTTTCTCTGTTGGACATGAAAAACAGATAAAATGCAGCTGGAGAGTTCCAGATTGACCCTTTCCTTTAGTGTGCTACAAGACAACAGGACTGCAGCAGTGAGTGGTATTTGGGGCACACTGACTCCTCTCTGCGTTCAGAAAAATGCAGCTTTTGGCCTGTGCATTAATCAGAAGTGACAGGAATGGAAACCTTTGCATCCCAGGTTTGGTTGGATGTAGGTCACCCAAAGTACAAGCCAGAGAAGGATCCCTCCCTCCCAGCCAGAGGATTGGTATTTTGGGGCTCAGGAAGAGAAACTGATGTACAGCACACGTTAAAAGCCTGGCCTTTGGCTACACAGTTTCAGGGCAATATTATAATTTAGGAGGTCCCAGATTCCCCTGCTGCAATCTGTAATTCATTGCCTAAATAATTCATCAGCTGGTACTGTTGGGATAATGCCTTTGGACTACAGATGAGCAATGAGAGAATTTTCTAATGGCTGCAGTGGAGGGAGGATCAGTGGTGTTGGGAAGGTGTTGGGAACATGAAGCTGTCTGCTCTTGAGTCCTGCACAACAGCCCTTTCTTCCTGTCTGCAACAAAGACAGAGAAATACGGTGTGAGGGCAGGGCAGTGGAGTATGAGACACAAAGTGCCAGCAGAGGAAGACTGTTGTGATTGTTTCTGAAATTGTGACTCCTTTTGTGTGGCCCACAAACTCAGCGTTCGGCCGGAGCTCTGTGTCAGCACTACTGCCCTGCCTGCCTAGACATTAATTCTTGCAGGTTTAGCTTTTTTGACTGCATGTGTGTATTTGCCCATTCTTTTGTTAACTTCCCAACAATGATTTTCTGGTGCGGGGCAGTTTCCTAAAGCACAAAGACAAACGACTGTCCCTATTCACAGCTCCTGTGAGGCAGGCTGGGCTTTTCTACTGGCTTCAGTGAGATGGGACAGGGCAGCAGAATCTCTCAGGGAAAACACTCAGCAGATCTGAAGGGGCCAGGAGAGGGATTTATCAGCAGGACTCTCCTTAGGGCTCTCAGAGCCAAACCACAAATGTCCCACCTAAGCAGCCAGGTTCCTTCTCCCGTGGCTAAATCCCACCCGGTGACGCCTGTTTGCATAGGGTGCAGTTATCCCACCTGGTAACGCCTGTTTGCACTCTGGGTGCACACATCCTCACCTTGCCTTAACAAAGCCTGTTGTTTTTGGACCTTTCTTTTGTTTCAGAGGGCTGGTCCTCCAGCTGGTAGCGAGGACAGGCACAGCTCTGAAAGATTAAAATGTCATCCTTGTGTCACCCGGAGCAGCCTTACTTGGGACCTCGAGTGTGCCCCTCATTAAGTCAGCCTCCTCAGGGGACAGAGCTGGGCAGCCAGGCTGGCTGTGTGTGCTGTCCCAGCAGGGCAGGGATGGACAGAGTCCAATCTGCAGGGCAGGGATGGACAGAGTCCAATCTGCAGAGCAGGAATGCTGGGGAAGGCTCGGCTGCATTCCCAGTGCTCAGCCCCAGCTGATTCTCCACCGCCTGGCAGAGCCAGAGCAAGGCAGGAGTGAGGCACTGCCAGCTCAAAGCAGTCACGCTTCCCACTCACGCTCCACGTGGGTGAAAAGTAGAAGCAAACCAGGCTATTCCCTACCTCGTGCTTGCAGCAAATATTTGCTTAGAATATCTTAGAGAAGCCTTAAACTTGTTACAAACTCACCACGCAATTCCCTGGCTGTGCTTTGTAGAAAGTAGAAACCCTGGTGAGGTACTTGAAGTAAATAACCCTCATTATGGAAGGCAGTCAGCAGGGAACTTACGAAAAAGGTAGATTTTTTTTTATCCCTCCCACTCCAGGCCCTTTGGGATATCACAAGGAAACATGCTTTCATCTTGTCTGTCTATAAACAGTTCACAAACAAAAGAAACTCCTCAGAAACCCAAACTATGACTAATGAATAATATGGCATGCTGCACTTTGCAAGGATAGTTGCTGGTTTTTATAACATGCTGGGGGCTTTCATTTAGACGAGGCAATTCTCCCCTTTTGCTCCTAGTTTTATTAACATAATCTATGATTTCTGGCAGTGAATTAGCAGGAGGACAAAGGGTTTGTGACTAGTCCTTGGCATGGAGAAGAAAAGAGGTTTGTCTCCACAAATCCTCCAAGCAGTAACACACCCATAACACCTTTCAAACCTACAGGGCCCTCCCAGTATGGCTGGGCCTCGAAAATGCCTAGCCCAGAACACTGGGAATTGTGGTAACAGACGAGGCCACTCACCGTTTATTTCTATTGCCCTTTCCTGCCTCGGGGAGGAGGAGGTGTGTGCTGTGTGAGGAGCTGTGCTGAGAGCTGAGCATTAAAGCCTTTCATTAGTGCCTGATGCCAAACCAGAGCTGCTCAGGTGGAGGAGGAGCTGCAGGCACAGCTGCTGAGTCCCAGTCCTGCTTGTGCCTGAGCCCAGGAAAGGTTTTAAGCAATCCACCTTTAAATTTCAGTGTTTGCCCTCCCATACCGGGGTTGTGACTGTGCCTGCTCATGTCAGGGGGTGCCTCTGGCACCGGAGGAGCCACTGCTGTCTCCAACCCTGTTCTTTTTCAGTTCAGATCGATTTGCCACCCACCATGAACATCTCCAGAGGGCTCCCAGGTCTCTACACAGCTGTCCAGATGCACCTGCACTGGGGTGGGCTGGACCTGGAGAGCAGTGGCTCCGAGCACACCATCGACGGGATGCGATACTTCGCCGAGGTTCGTGCGGGCACAGGGCTGCAGGAGGGGGCTCTGGGCCTCTCACCTTGGGAAGCTGGAAGCTGCATCCCACAGAGCCTGCAGGAGCACAGGGGGAAACCAAGGCTCCCACGAGGGCATTGGTTGGTGCAGTGGGAGGTGCTGGCACAGAAGGCTCCAAGAAAAGCCATGGCAAGAGCACTTGTGTCCTTCAGAGCTGGAGCTGCTCCCCCCCAGCCATCACACACCTTTTAAACCAAGGGTCCCTTTGGCCTGGTATGAGGCACAAACAGCAGGAATTGGGGTGGTGGCTGTCCCCTCAATCTGTCCCTCTCAACACCCAGAAGCCATTCACCACGTGGTGCTAAATGACCCCATCTCTCTCCGACAGCTGCACATTGTCCACTACAACTCTGCTGACTACTCGAGCTTTGAAGAGGCCAGAGACAAGCCCCAGGGGCTGGCTGTGCTGGCCTTCCTGTACACGGTAGGTGTGACCCCAGCCTGGGGCAGGAGGCACTGGCCGTGCCTAAAGCTCCCTCAGACACGAGCAGCCCGTGCCAGGTTTGTACAGCTGTCCCAAGGGATGGTGTCTGACTCCTCTTCAGGAAGCTCTGCTGCTCCCCCTGGGCCATCTGGGCTTCATACAGCACCAGCCAATGCCACTTGGGAGCCCCAGAAAACATCCCCATAAGCAGTATTATATAAATGTGTATCTAGATATATCCCGTATATAAGAATGTCAGGGGTGGCAGCTGGGGTTTCCCTGCTGTGCCTCCAAGCCTTGCTCTGCTCTGCCAGTGGGAACACTTGATTCAGTGTGGGTTTAAGAGTAGCAAAAAGGAATCCTGTTCACTATTCTACCCAAGCTGTCTGTGTACAAACCTGACCATACCTTGCACTGTCCAGCCCATCAGATCTGTGGTGGTATTTGTTTTCTTTGTCTCCCAGTTCCTGAATTAAGCCCCCCCAACTGATTAGCAGTGACAAGGACAGGCAGGGCACACCTTTTGATCAAGTGTCTGTGCTGTGTTTAGGATGGGCACTTTGAGAACACCTACTACAGTGAATTCATTTCCAAACTGGCAAGAATCAGGTTTGCAGGTAAGACCTGGCAATGCCTTTCTCTGTCCCTGATATTCTCAGGGCCTGTGTGTACACACTGGCTCTGGGAACACATTTTCCTGCTGCTGTGCTGGCACAGCCTCCTCAGCCCTGCACAGCTCCAGCCAGCTCAGCCCAGCCCAGGGCCGTGGGGAAGGTGCTCAGGGCAGCAGTAAATACTCCTGGTGGTCTGAGCAATGCGCTGCAGCACAAATATCAGCTTCCTGCAGCCTGCAGGGCCACTGATGGCTGAGAGCAGCTGCCCACCACCCCCAGGACCCAGCACCTCCAAATGACAAAACACAGACCCAGGAAGGGCCATTCACTCCTCTCAGTCTCTATCCAGTTCCACCAAAGGTCTAATGAGCTCTGGGCAGAGGGATTTGCCAGCCCCAGCTCTGAGAGCACTTGCACCGCTCTCTTCCCTCCCCATTAACTTGTAACATCATCTCTGCTTCCTTTGGAGGTCAATCAACGACACTCAACTCTCTGGACGTCCAAGCCATGCTGCCAGAGAACCTCTCACACTTCTACAGGTACCAGGGCTCCCTGACCACCCCCCCGTGCTCTGAGAGCGTCATCTGGACCATCTTCCACTCCCCAATCGTCCTGTCACACACACAGGTCAGTGGGGGCTGCCACCAGCTGCTCTTCCCTGCACACCTTTCCCTTTCTGTCCTCCAGGGATCTTGGGGACAGCCTGACAGAGGAGCTCTTAGGGCATCTCTCATACAGAGCTTTTGGGATGGATTCCTGAGCAGCTGGAATTACAGGTGGCTGTGATTCCACATCACAGCAGGGTCAGGCTGTGGAGCAGGTGACCCGAGGTCTGGTGACTGATAACAAAACTCTCTGCTCAGTTAAGCTCAGCCACCCTGAAGTACTATAAAAAAGAAGAGACCAGTGAGAATTAACAAGGCAAAAACTACTGCAAGAGAGTCCCCCTGAAAATAAAGCCAAAAAAGACCCATTCATAACATTAAAATAATTACAGAATAATTGGCAGGCTTTGGAAGGTATTTCAGGGTTTTTCCTTGTCTAGACTTACGTTGAAAGTAATGCTTTCAAGTTAATAAATAATAAAGAAATATCAGAAACATTTTCTTCCAGGAGAAGAACAAGATAAAACTGAGACTACAGTAGTGGGGGATCACAGTATGCTGTCTTTGAAAAAGAAATACTCTTTTTGGCAGGGGAAGGCTGGAAGGCACTTGTGAGAAAGGTACAGAATAGCAGCAAAATCTCCATCCATGCATATCGCCAGGCAGGTGCTCAGAATCCCCCCAGGCAAAATGCCTTTATCTGAATTGGCTGATGAGAGCCCTCAGCTCTGCTCCTTAGCAAGGGACCCTGAGGATTCCTTTCTAACGAGTTGCTCAGTCCAATCCCCAGCTGCAGGAGGTGCTCTGCAGTGCCAGGCAGGGCTGCTGTCCCTGTGCCCTCTGTGATGTCCCTGTGCCATCCTGCTCTGCAGTGCCAGGCAGGGCTGCTGTCCCTGTGCCCTCTGTGCTGTCCCCATGCCCCCTGTGATGCCCCTGTGCCCCTGTGCCGTCCCCAGATCCAGCTCCTGGAGAACACCTTGCTGGACTGGCACAACCGCACCCTGCGCAACGACTACCGGCATGTGCAGCCGCTGCAGGGCCGCGTGGTGGAGGCCTCCTTCCAAGCCCACCACACCCAGGGTAAGGCCCAGGACCAGGCACACCCGGGGAGGGGCACAAATGCCAGTGGGGAAGGTGTTAAACTGCCAATCATTTTGGTTGGAGGTGCTGGAATGCCCTGTCCGGCGGCAGCAGCGGTGTCCCTGCTCAGGTGGAGGTGTCCCTGCTCAGGTGGAGGTGTCCCCTTGTTAAAGGGGTGTGCCAGTGTCACACACCTCCAGGGTGGACCCTCAGCTCAGGTGTGTCTGCTGCAGGGACCATGTGGGAACAGCTCTGGCTGAGCAGCCAGGCACCACGCAGAGGAGAAGTGCTGCGCTTTGTAACAAAGGGTTTGCTCAAACTAGAAGATGTGCCAAGTGTAGGTCCCAGCCTTCTGTAAGTTGAGCTGTCTGATTGCTCTAGCACAGTGTCATCCAGAGGAACTCACCCTCAGGCTGGATCAAATCCAGATGCAGCTCCAAGACATGAAGACAGAGTTGCTGAATGGACTGAGCCACACAGGTAAGAAACAGGCTGAGTCCAGCTCTCCTTGTGAGGATGGAGAGCCCATGCCCTGCTGACCTTGCTGGCCTAAATCATGGACAGCTTTGGTACTGACACTCACAGAATTTTGTCCCAAATCTGGGCCTGCTGATGGAAATCCTTCACCTACAGCATCATCAAGGCCAGCCCTAACCCAGCTACTCCCAGAGCAGCTGCAGCTTTGTCCTGCCACATGGGAGCACATTTTTACAGATAGTGAAAAACTTCAGCTCAGGGTTCCCCCAGGATAAACAGTCATCACCTCTATTTTACACAACATGGGAAAAGAGGAGGAAGGAAGGAAAATGTAATTTTCCCAAACAGTTGGGTGGGGGAGCTCAGCTCAGCTTTTCATCATTTCAAACCCCTTCCTTGCTGACACAACACACACCAGGAACTGGAAGGCCCAGACTACACAGCCCTACCACTTCTGTGGGTATTACTCTCCAGGATTTGGGCTTATTCACAGGAAATGTAACTGCTGTCTTTTGGGTTATTTCAGGTACAAAATCCAGCACCTTTCCAGCTTTCTACTTCCCCGTGGAAAACATTGAGAGCTTTGTGGAGGTTCATCCCCTCTGTGCCATGTCTCTCCAAGCCTTCACCCTGTGTTTCTGGAGCAGAGCCCACCCTGCTGGCTGCCAGACCATCCTGTCCTACTCCACTGGGGAGAGCGACCACGAGCTGGTGGTGACCGTGGGCACAGAGGTGGGGCTGTGGATAGGAGGCCACTTCCTCAGCTTCCCCCTGCAGCACGAGGCACAGGACTGGCTGCACCACTGCGTGACCTGGGCCTCCCAGGCGGGAGCCGCCAACCTGTGGCTCAATGGAGCAGCTGGCAGAGCAAAGAGTATCCAGAAGGGGGATGTGAGCCAGGCTGGGGGGACACTCGTCCTTGGCAAGGACAGGGACACCCTGCTTGGGACGTTCTCCAATGGCTTTGCAGGGAGGCTGGCTCAGGTGAACCTGTGGAGCCGAGTCCTCAGCGCCGCCGAGGTTCGGGCGCTGGCGCTCTGCAAAGCAGGGCAGCTCAAGGGGGACGTCATAGCCTGGGGACAAACCCCCATGGCCCTCCTCGGGGGGGTGCTCCTGGAGCCTGACACCAGCTGCCAGTGAGCCCAGCCTCTGCTTCTTAAGGCATCAAGAGAATCCAAACTGTTTGTTGGGAAACTCGGAAAAACCGGGACTGTTTGCTTGTTTCTGCTCCCGCTTTGGATGGGCTCACTGTGCACCTGCTGGGGCTCCAGGGTGTTTTTCCAAGGCAGCAAAGCCTCCATCAGTGAGATAAAGGCAAAGAGCTGCAGAACCTGGCACAGTCCAGCACTCTGGGTTGTTACATCCCTCCCAGGGGGGATTTACATCCCCATACATAGATATTCTTCATGCCAAAGAGCTGCTCTCTGGTCAAAGGAGACACTTCCTCAAATAAAATTTCTGTCCCATCCCTCACCCAGTCTCAGCTTCTCAACATCTTCCCTGCACATCCCTTCTTCTGTTTGTCACCACCAAGTCAGCACCCCTTCCCCTGCAGTCGTATCCCACAGGAGAGGGGATGTGAAGCCCTGGCAGGACAGGTCCCCGGACAGGCCCTGTGCAATCCCTGTGCCTTGGCCAGTGGCACAACTTTACCTTCTTTTCTATACTGGATGTAGAGACAGAGCATAGAAACAGCTCCTTTTTCAACACCTACATATCACAAATTTGAGGGCAGGCATGTTATATATATAAACTAATTTCTAAGGGTAAAGTAAATCGTGTGAAGGATTCTCCATCAAGCACACAAAATCTGTGCCAGGCTGCTCAGCAATTCTGTTTTTTCCAAAACAGACGGCAGCACACTGATATAACAAATTAAATTTAATTTCCCCTTGCTGGACCCTCAAACACACAAGTGACAGTTCCTCAGAGGAGTGTAGTGCACTCCTTGCACACGACTGCCCCACACCCAGCCCAAGGGCTGGCTTGTGTTCCCCAGGACGTGTCAGTCAGGACACAGGGACACAAATCACCTTGTGCCATCGGCTACTTGGGCACAGAACCGAGCTGGCTGAGGACATTTCCCTTTCCCTGGGACAAGAGGAGGACTTGGCAGCGTTAGGTTTGTGGCTGGATTTGATCTTAAATGTCTCTTCCAGCCTTAACAATTCCGTGATTGTCAGATCAGCATCAAAGGAGGAATCCATGTATTTGTTTTCCTGCTGAAGAGATTCTGTCAGGCCAAACTCAGCTGGATCACAGCTCACTGCTGGACAGCGCTTTCTTCTCTTCCTGCTTGCTTAGGGGGTAGGAATCTTTAAGCTCTTTGCTTTCCTGAATCTCCACTTTGTTCCTCTTGGCCATGATCCTGTTGATTTCCATGAAGGTTTTATTCTTGGTCTCAGGAACAACAAAGAAGATGTAAAGCATGGTGGCGAGGCAGATGGCGCAGAAGATGAGGAAGCTGTAGGGCCCCAGCCCAGCCTAAGGCAGTGACAGGAGAGAGCAGGGATCAGGGCAACATTCCAGGAGGGAGTTTACCTGCTCTGGACGTGCTGCACCCTGCACTGGCTGCAGAAAATGCAGCCACAGAGAGGTGCACACAGTTGGACTTGAATGACTCAGTGCTGGGGTGGGTCTAGATTCTGTCTTCTCAAACCACCACCTCAGGTTTACTGGAATCTTACTGGGAAAGGAGGGTGAGGGTCTGCTCCATAAATCAAACCAAACTCAGCAGCTGCCTTTGCACAGGTTAAAGTCAGGGACTGCAGCAGCTTAGGGGTCAGTGCTGCTGGGGTCAGTTTGAACCAGGCACCCAGATTTCAAAAGCTAAACTTGTCCCCCTGAGGCACATCCTGCAGTGGAAGATGGGGAATCCCCCATCTTTTCCATGCTCCTGAGCTCAGGATGAGACCTGGCAATCAAACTGCTTTCTTTTAAAGCCTGTGCAACAGGCAGGTGTGATGAGAAAATGCTGAGGAACATCAGTCCCTTGCCCTTAACACAGACCCACACACGGGTTCTGGGAACCAACAGTGCCTCCACAGCTCCTCAAAGCCTCTGTAAGAACACAGGGGTGAGGAGGCCGATTTGCAGGTGAAGGTTTGCTCTGTGGTGAGGTCCTTACCTCCATGTAGAGGAACACCAGCCCCACGGTGAAGTTGCTCAGCCAGTGCACAGAGCCCCCCACCATGAACGCCGCGGGCCGGGACGACTGCAGGAACATCTCCGTGATCATCACAGCAGGAATGGGACCTGCAGGGAAGCTGCAGGTCAGGAACTCCCAAAGGCAATCCCCTCTCTCTGAATTCCTAATTAAACTGCTCATTTCAGTGGCAGACAGTGGTTTCTAACTACCAGTGTTTAGAAGCACCCAGCCAATCAAACAAGGATTAAATTTAAAGAAAAAGGGCAGTTAAATGACTTGCACAGGGCATGGCCACATAGAGATGAAATTTATCTTCCCTGGATGAGCTCCAAAAGGTTTTGGTTTGAAACTGAACACAACACTTGGCTTTACCCAGCTTGTGGGGGAGGCTGGGCAGGCTGTGGGCACTTACTGGGTCCAATGGCGTGTCCGATGATGTAGAGAATGACACAGGCTATGCTGAGGTAGGACATCCAGGAGATAGTGGCCTGTGAGGATTGAATCACAGGTTAGAGTGGTTCCTGTCTGAACAGCACCAGCACAGGCAAGGCACCATTCACAGGAAGGTCTGAAGGCATTCTCAGGGCAGTGTCACCCTGCAGTGCCACAGAATTACACACAGAAAGCACAGCTGGGTATGATCCTGGCTGCCAGAGGGATGCAGCAGGCACTGTGGACATGGTGTCCTGGAAGGAGCATTCAGGCAAGCAGGATCAGCTTTTCCTGGCTTTCTTTAAGGGAGATACACAAGTACAGAGACCTTTCACACTGCCCCCTCCTCCCCAGGGTGTAGCTATCCTCAAAATACTCCAATGGGCTGCTCCCTGGAAAGTCCAGAACCCACGGGTGGGACACCTGAGCCATTCAAACACACCTGGAGATTGAGGGCCAGAGTTAACACTGCACAGGAGACAGTGCACAGCACAAAGCCAGCCAGGAGAAGGATCCTCCTCCCCAGGGATTCCACAATGAAAACCTGGAAGAGACAGGAGAGGGAGAGACACCTGAGGCTCAGCACTTGTTGCAGATATTTTCATCCAAGAGCATCTGTGGAAAGCATCTCCCAGCATGTGCAAATCACACTCTAGTGGAAGGTTTGGGGGTGAGAGGATCTTTGAGGTCCCTTCCAACCCAAACCATTCTGTGACTGTAGGATTCCACGAGCACCCCCTAATTTAAACAGGGGCAGAACTCAGAGAGCCCCAGCACAGACTTACAGCAAGTCCAGTCATGACGACGTTGATGGCACCTATGGACACAGTGCAGTACTGGATGCTGTTGCTGTCCACTCCTGCTGACTCGAAGATTCTGTCTGCGTAGTAGAAGACCTGCAGCAGAACCACAGCTGTGTTATTTCGTGGCCCAGGCAGAACATGGGAATCCCCTTCTGGCTGCTTTAAATCCTGGCACTGGTGCACAGCAGCCTGAGGACGGAATTCCTCCCTTTCTGGAGACACTGGGGTTTGGATCTGGGCACAAGCATCTCACTCTAAAAACATTCCAATTAACAGGGCAGCTTGACCCTGTACCTTATCCATGGATTCAGTGCTGGCCAGGGGAGACCCACCCCAGTGTGACACCGGCTGTGTCCTGGATGAAGGGGCAATCCCAGCTTTTCTCTCCTGTGTCAGCACTGTCCCCATCACCCCCTCTCAAGTCCCACCCCTTGCTTGTACCCCCCTGGCCTTCCCCACTCACCCCATTGACCCCTGAGAGCTGCTGGCCCATCATCATGACGATGATGGAGATGAGCTGCCACCTCAGGCCCCTGAAGGTGCACAGGCTGAGCACAGAGAACTGCCCTTCTTCCTTCTCCGACTGGTCCTCTTGGTACATCTCTTGTATTTCCCCATCCACGTCCTCACAGCCCCTCAGCCTCTGCAGAGCTGGTGGGAAGAGCACAGTGAGACGTGAGCCCCAGGTTTTCACAGGGAGCTGTCCTGCTTCAAACCAAGACAGAGCAGTGTGTGAGCCCGGGCAGCGGCACTGCCGTGATGGGAACCTGGGCATGTGCACACGCAGGGAAAGGAGCAGAATTCCACCCAGCAGGAGCACTGCAGTGCAGAATTTCACACTGTCTGTCTGTCCCACACCCCACAGCCACGTCCATGCCACCCCAGCTGCCCTCCATGAAGGGATGGGACTGACCTTTCCGTGCCTGCTCTTCGTTACCCTTTTGTAGGAGCAGGTACCGGGGGCTCTCGGGGAAAAAGGGCAACGTCAGGAGCTGAATCAGGGATGGGATCCCAGTGAGCCCCAGCAGCACAGGCCACCCTGCAGCAAGGACACCAGACACCAAATGAGAGAAATCCTCCCTCTGTGGAGCCCACAGAGGAGCCCTGAGCCAGAGCTTTACCTTTCTCATTCCCGAGGATGCTGTTGAGTCCGAGAATCTGAGCTGCAAGGATGCCAACGGTGATGAAGAGCTGTGGGACTACCCCAATAGCACCTCTTAGGTTTTTGGGGGACATTTCTCCAAGGAACATGGGAACCACATTGGAAGCCAGACCTAGCAGTTAAGAGAACAATGTCAGACATACACCCAACCTTCAGAAAGCTGCTGATTTCCCATGGGGAACAAAGGAGATTCCTGATGAACCACACTCAAACCCTTCTGCGTTGAGTGTCTGGACTGTCAGCTGCTGGGCAGCAGAGCAGTTTTGGAGTCTGACAGGGTTAGCAGGAGCCTGCCTTGCCTGCAGAGCCAGCAGATGATTTGGGGGCTCTCAGTGTTCATCCTCCTAAAAGCAGATTTCTCCCAGCAGGCTCTGCCAGGAACAGCACAAGACACACAAAGAAAAAATTGTGCTGCTTCAGGTTTGGAAGGAAACTCCAAATGTAAGAGAGGATTTTTTGCTTCCTCCAAAACAAGAAGAGAAATCAGTATCCAAACACGCTGAAGAGAAAGTGGAAGGAAAGGACTTTGTGTTGTTTTAAAAGTTCCCTGCTCAGTAATGCTGTGCTGAGAGCTCTGCTGGCCTGAGATGTGCAGGTGGCTTGCTGGAATAGGTATTTGTGCTCTAATAAGGACACCAGGGACACAGGTTATTTTGAGGAGCACTCTGGGGCTGCCCACAGTGACCTCAGCGAGCTGACAGCTCCTGTGCTTACGCATAAATCCTTCTGGCAGCCCCCAAATTCCTGGAATCAAATGACCACAGGGAACTCTTATCTGACATTTCTAGAGTTCCTGGGCTTCAGGAGCCCAGGATTACAAAGGTGATCAGGTTGATATCTGAAAACTAAAAGGTGTAAAAGGCACAGAAAGAAGTGGCACCAGTGCCAGAGGGTGACACTGGGATCCTCCCAGATCCTCCCAGGCAAAACGCCCACAGTTCAGGTGAGGTCAGCCTGAGAAGGACACGTCAGGGCAGCCAGGCTGGGTTTGTTTGCTGGATATAAATAACTGGAAAGAAGGATCACATTTAACAAGACCCTTAGCATTTATTCCAAGCTCCAATGCTGAGAGCAGCTGCCAGGTTTAAGGGAGTCAAAAGCCAAAATAAAACCACTGGACTAAAAAAAAAATAAAGTGGAAAACAAGAAACTGGCTTGAGAAAGCAACTTGATCTGTACATGCAGCAATTACAATTGGTGAGCTAAGGCAGGAAATTTGTCTTTACAGGCTATCCCAGCTCATTAACAAACCATGCAGTGTGCCAGTCTCACCAGCCCAAAGCCAATTAATTGAGCCTAAATGCTCTTAGGACCCTTATAGACCTGGCTGTGCTCGGGGTACCCAGCATGGTTCTGTTTGCCCCCTGTTCCTGCAGCTCCAATAAAGCCACTTACACCAGCAACACACAGATGTCCTTGGCTTCCCTCTATCTCTGCAGGATATCCAGTGGCTCTGAGCCCTTTACTCTCCCTTTTAACATGTCTTTTCTCCTGCAGGAAGAACAGTCAGTTCCAGGACTGGTTTATTGGATCTGGCAATGCTTTTGATGGATTATTCTGGTTATGTTAGAATGGAAAAAACTGGACTATCTGCTCTAACTTGTCTGGGAAAACAGATTATCCTCAGCAGGTTTGCTGGCTGTGGGAGCTGCAGTGCCCAGCAGATGTTTATTGCTGCGTTTACAGACACACACCTACGGTTTAATTCCTCCCTACAGTTTAAATTCCAGTCCCAGGGCCATTTTCCCCCAAAGATCTTTAGACTTCTGCACCACGCAGAAGACAACTGCTAAAGCACAGCCTTGTCAGGCAGATTCTAAGGTGTGGTACCCCTGTGCATCTGTTGGGAGAATGAAACACCTTTACACAGCCAAGGAAGTATTTACTGCTCTCCCTTTGCCATCCACTTACCAGCAAATATTCCCATGATAACACGGGAAAGGATGATTACTTCAAAGGTTTTTGCCACCTCTGAGGTTCCCATAAGGATTGCAGCAACGATGGAAAAGAGGTTATTTATCAGCAAAGTGCCTTTTCTGCAAAGTAAGAGCAGAGGAGAGTTGAGCTGTGTGTTCCTAAGCTGCAGGCAGATCCCCTGGGTGTCACCCTGCCCAGAGCTCAAACAAATCATCATCCCAAACACTGACCAAGGAGCAGATGGCAACTGCCACATTTTCCCTGCAGGAATGAAGTGAAGTTTCTCAGGAAACCTGAGCAGCAAAGCTGGGAGTGATGTGGGATCCCAGGAGTTTCCTCCCTGCCCTGCCTGCCCGTGGCCATGCCAGAACCACAAAGCCCTTCACACTGGGGACAGCAGGCCTGTGGCTGAGCCCAGCAATCCCCCCTCATCCCACCTGCTTGAGGCCCAGGGGAAGTGCTGGGGAGTTTCCAGCTCAGAGAGCTGGCGGGGGCAGTCACTGAGGGGTGGATCCCCTCTGGGCAGCCCTCGCTCCCCCAGCACGTACCGGCCACAGTTGTTGACCAGAGGCCACACCATGAGGGAGCCAAACAAGCCCCCCAGAGGGAACATGGACACCGTGAGGGACCAGAGCAGTGTCTGGAAGGCGCTGTCCATGGGCACCCCGGTCCTGTCCAGGTAGGTCCTGTTGTAGAAGTCTTGCATGTACTGGAATGAAAGACAAAGCACGTTCACAACAATAAATACAGCTCCACGCTGCAAAAGATAACCACAAATGCCATAAAGCTCTGCCATAAAGCTCTGCCATAAAACAACTGTCCTGATAAAAGAGCGGCCGGAGCGAGCAGGGAAATGAGCGGGAGAAGGGCTGCAGGAGCCTGGGCTGGATAACTGTTCCCAAGGGCCCTGCCCTGCAGGATGTGCCTGGCTCCCAGAGGGGAGGCAGCGTAGCTCTGCTGGCCCAGGCACAAGGAGAGGACAGTCCCTGCCCACCGACACCCACAAAGTGCACTCAATGTACGCAATGTTCCATCTGCCTTGCTGTGCTCTAACTCTGCTCCCAGGCCCAACCCACCGGGGCAGGAGAGTTGATCACAGACACGTTGTAGCCGTACTGGAAGGAAGATCCAAACGCAGAAATCAGTGCTACCAGGGCCAGGGAAAGTGTCATTTTCTGCAGAGGGAAAGAAAAAACAAACACACCACCTTAGAAGTGGGTCTGGCTCTTAGGCATTAATAACATTCAATAAAAACCAGTAAATACCCAAAGTTTTGCTTTCTGTGTTTTTCCCTTCACTTTACTGCATATAAAAGCCCTGTGGGTTGTTTCCATTACAACTCATTTTGTTCTGCTTGATATGCCCACAGTCATTACAGTAATTCACTCTGCTTTGCTGCTATTGATGAATCATTTGGATGATTAATTTTTTTTCAAGTTATCATTCTTAAAACACCACCCTGCTGGGAAAAAGGTTGTATGCAATTATTCTTATTCCAACGTGCAAATTGGGTACAGGAATAACACAGGATATTGGAACAGGAAAGCTTGAAAAAGTGATTTTTCCATCGGGGGGCAAAATCCCTTTCCTGTCGATTTTGTCTTCTTCTGAATTTTGGGACAGGGTTATTAATGGGTCTAATTGATTGCCACTGAAGCCAATTAGAATTTATCCAAGCAGTTCATGGAGGGCTTGGTTGAGGGGCACAAGAGCTGCACTTTGCACTTGAGCAGAGGAGGGGAATTGCCATCTGGAGCGGGATCAAACACCCCCGTTGTGGGCAGCATTCCCCAGCGCTACAAACAGCTCAAACAACTCGCTTTTTGCAACAGTTTAGCTGCTGTTCAGCCCCCAGGCTGTGTTGACAGAACCGAGTTGTTGGGGTTTTGTTTGGCTGCTTTTTATAGCTCACTAATGCATCTCATTGCTGCTACATCAATAAAGTCATTTTTCATTTTCATCTCGTTTGCTGCCACCAGCACCAGCCTTAATGTCTGCACTTTTCCATCCCAGCACTCAGGCCCCTCATGAGGACTCTGTCATTTCCCTAATTGAACATTTGTCCAAGTAGCTGCTGGTGCTTCTTTCTACTCCTCGGAATCTCCGCAGCCCCAGGGATCTGCAGGGTTCAAGGTGTCACAGGAGATCGAAATTCAAGTCGATCTCAGCCCAAGGACCAGGAGGAAGCTGAGACTTCCAGGTCCATTTTCTAGGAGGAGACTGCTGACATCCTCTCGCTGGTGATGAAAAGCAGCTGCCTCGCTCTCATTAACCAAATCCCAGGAGCTGGACGAGCCACAGGTGTTAATTATTGACATCCAGCCCTTCCAGGAGAGCTGGCATTCTCCAGCAGTGCGTTTGTGCGAGACCGCCCAGACACCGCTGAGAAAGGCAGCCCCATCCAGAAAGCCTAAAACTGGTTAGAAAGTAGGAAAGGAAACACAGAGAGAAGGGGAAAGTCACACAGAATTCCAGGTGTGCTGCAGACAGCCACGAGACTCGGGGCCACACCACAGACTGACAGAGCCGGGCTCAGGAACGTGCACATCTCTGCTCTCCCTGCAGACACCTCAGACCAGAGCACCAGGGCCTTTTCCTCCTCTACAGCTGCCCCAGACCTGCAGTGCTTATTCTGTATCCCTGGGGGAGACTCAGCTTGGAAGGAGGCAGCCAATACTCACCCCCTTGGCACCTTCCGTGGCCTCGGAGCCCTCCTGCTTCCCTCCTTTCAGCTTCATTTTGGAGTGTGAATCTCAGATGCTGAGCACAGGTTCTTCCAGCCGAGGCAGGCACGGTGGGGATGGAAACGCCCTGCACAGAAAAACCCCTTCTGTGACTCTCCAAACATATCCAGTCAACACCAGGCTCTGTCAGCCAGGGCAAGGCACCGTGGCTGACTCTCCCATGTCTTCAATTTATTTTTCTTTCGAGTCTGTTGCCAGGTCAGATGTTCTTTTACCAGGTCCTGTCTCAGACAGAGGTGCTGCCCTGTGACAGGGGGCACAGGCTCATCTCCCCAGCCAGAAGGAGCAGACCTCTCACCGAAGTTGCTCAAAGGAGCCCGTTTGTCCCCGAGGGCCAGGGCGAGTGTGAGGAGCGGCAGCTCCTGGGCAGCTGTGCATGGTCCAGCCGGAGATGTTGCCCA
Organism: Notiomystis cincta; assembly: GCA_013398075.1. Lineage (NCBI taxonomy): Eukaryota > Metazoa > Chordata > Aves > Passeriformes > Notiomystidae > Notiomystis > Notiomystis cincta. Next base: position 54,009 of record VZRX01000051.1, read on the forward strand.
GCAACTGCGGCATCAGGAGCAGGGGCAGCAGCCCTGGCAACAGGGAGGGCGTTTGCCCGAGCTGCAGCAGCGCAGCCGAACCCCGCTATCCCCCTGCAGCTCCTACCTCGCACGGAGCAGCTCAGGCACTCCTGCCGGGCTCAGAGCTCATCCTCCCCGGGCAGAGCTTGACAGCGTCTCCTCCAAAGCGCTCGGCTTGCTTTCCCTCTCCGCCAAAAGGTGCACCACGTGCTGCTGGCTCACTATTAACCTCCTCTGTTGTGGGATTGCTTTAACAGCCCGGGACCTGGTTAATCATCCACAGCTCGCGGAGTTTATCGGAGAAATGCAAAGTTCACAGCCGTCCCCAGCGGGCGGGGACGGCCGCTGTTTATTGGTCTGTCTATCTTTATCAGCCAGCTCATAAAAAAGGCATCCTCTTGAGCAACAGCTTTTTTCCACGTGTCCTGCACGGGTTCCCTGACTGGCTGTAGGCAGCATTCTCTCCTCCACGTGGAAACACCATGCCCCAAAGTAGGAAGAGGAACCGAGGTCTGCCGCTCTCAGGGTAGTGGAATTTAGTCCCCAGGCTTCTTGGCATTTCTCTTTTATTGCCTTTATTTTCAGTGAACAAGCAGAAGGACGCTGTTCCCAGGTGTCTTGATGGGGGTCACACCTTAGGAACACTCATGTGTCACAGCTGCTGAGCCCACAGCTCACTCAGCAACTTGTGCTGGCCTCACCTCCACAGATCTTCAGCCCAGAGGGAAAATTCTGCCCCAGAGGGGGGGGAAGTGCAAAGGGGACAGATTTCCATCATGGAATTCCAGTTCCTTAAGGGCAGTATAATTCTTTGGGAGCCCTTGGCAGAATGACAGCTGCTCTGACACTCAGTAAATACAGGGAAGGAGGATTCTCTGTCGTGGTCTTTAAACTCTGTTCCTGAACTTGAAGAAATAATCTTGGAACATACAGGAAGCAAAGAGGACACATGTGTTTGTCATCAAAAACCCTTCACCAGAGTAAAGATTTGCTTGTGGCAGCAGAAAAGTTTGAATGTTTTCCAAACACAGCAAGAGTGTGGCAACAAAACCTCTAAAGTTGTAATTGGCCCTGGGATGATCTTGGAAGAGGAGACAAGATGGTCAATCAACTCCTGGGGTTTTCAGAGCAGTTGCAGGGTGTGACATCTTCAGCAGGTGGGATCCTGTTGGACTCGGGCAAAGGACAGAGCTGGGATCACACAAAGAGCTGATTCTACAGGCACTTTACAACCACATTTTCCATTTCAGCTGCAGCACATATCAAGATTCTTGCATCTGCCCTTCACCCCAGAACGTGCTTGCCTGGGGACTTTAGCTCAGCTCTGGTGTCTCCTCTGCCCTCAGCAACTCATGGCAAGAGTTCCCTGCACGTGTGCAGGGATTTATTTACCCTCAGCTCAAGGCTGCATCCTATGAAACCCTGATATCTTTGGGGGGAAAAATGATTAAGAGGGCAAGGTTGGCTTCCAGGACAGTAATTCTGCTGGAGAATTAGTGGTGGTCTCTAAAAAGTGATGTTTGAGCTGGCAGCCAGCTGTGCTGTCCCTGAGGAGCCATCCCACAGAACACATCCATCAGCACCTCCTCACCTGGATTTTGGGAGGGAATTGCATGTTCAGGCAAGGCCAGTTCAATACTCTGGGCCCTTGAGCTACAGTGAAACTTCAGGTGAAACAAGGACTTAAGAAATAAATTATTGCCTGAAAGTGAGCCACAGCCACTGCTTAATCAGCTGTACAAACCAAATAAAGAGAGGTGGATTTGGCAGTCTGACCCCCCAGCAATAGGAAAGGGCTGGGTCCATAAGGACTCAGCAGAGCTGGGCTCTGGAACCCAGAACCAGCTGAGATTCTATTTTTGCTGCACAAATGCAACACTGGGCAGTGCCCTGGTAAAGAAATTAAACTTTATTTTGTAAACGTCAGAGAAAATACTCTAAAAACAAGCGCGTGAGGAGCTGTCAATGAGGCAAAACTCCAAACAGCAAACAAAGCCCCACCTCCTGCCCGGTCTGAGGCAAGATTGCCGAGGCACGGACCGAGCGCTGGGGCTCAGAGCCCGGGGCCAGGCGCTGTCCCTGCGGGAGCCGGGGGCACCTCCCGAGGTCCCTGAGCGCCCGGGGGGCTCGCAGAGCTCTGACTGCCTCGGGAGAGCCCCGTGCCGCCAGCACAAACGCTGAGGGTGGCAGCCCCAAGCCCAGGGAGGAAGGATAGAGCATCCTGAGCACTCCCCATCACCGCCCCGAGCCGAACTCGCTGGCACGTTCTTGTCCGCCTTCCAGTGGGGAACTGGAGCCGGGCTGGAGCTCCCGGGAGGCTCCCACACCGCCCCTGAAATCCACCACTGAAATCCGGGCCCTTCCAGCGGCTCCCGAAGTTCTCCTGTCCCCACGGGGTTCGTTCACCTCGGAACTCACCACGCCCCGGCCTCGTCGGGCAGGGAAGCAAAACCCCAAGGGAGTTTCAGTATTTCCAGTGGAGGTGAGGGGAGGGAGGGCAGCTAAACCAGGAGCGCAGGCGAGCGGTCCCCGCAGAGCATCCTGAGCTCCTGAGGACCGGAGGATGCGCGGGCGAGGAGCAGCGGGACCTGTGCAGCGCCGGCCGCTCCTGCGGCGCTTTCCCCGGGCTGCAGCTCCCTCTGTGGGGCTCTGGCACCGTCCCGCACCTGCACGGAACGAGGCACGGTCACACTCGGGCTGTCCCCACCCGCCCGGCCTGCCCGGGCCCGGAGAACAGGGCTGGCTGCGGCTCGGGGGTCCCAGGGCTGTCACCTGGCACCGCCTGGCACCGCCTGGCACAGCCCCTCCAGAAACATCCCAGCTAAAAACCCCGGCCCGTGACAGGAGAGAGGTCAAGGACACCGCCAGAGCCCGCTGGGGCTCCTCCCCTGCGCTCGCAGCCGGCCCGGGGACAGAGGGGCCCCTGCCAGCAGCAGCCAGGCTCTTCCACACCCCTTCCCTGCCTTTCCTCCTCTGCTCGGCCCCGGGCTGCCCCCGGCAGCAGCGTCAGGAGCCACAGCCGTGCCTAAGAGCTTCCCTGCCGCTGTTTTCCCTCTCTGCCTCTCGGCCCCGAGGGTGTCAGAGAGGTCCCAGACTTTCCCCTGTGTCAGTGGAGATGCTGCAGCCCAGAGCTGGTGTTTAATCCCAGCACTTCCCTGAACCCCTGGAGCTGGAAATGTAACCCTGGCACATTCCTCCGAGAGCATTTCTCAGAGCTCTGTAATGGAAAAAGGCAAACTGAGAACACGGAATCTGTTGCGATTATTTTTTGAGTTGGTTTTTTTTTCCTGCTGTTTTGTTTTCCCTTAAGTCGGTGACAATTTTATTTTCTCTCTTCAGGGCTGGCTCCAAAAGAAAACAGAACACAGCCTAATTCTAAGTCTCATAAAATTTAGAAGTTTCTATCCTACCTTTCTGCAAGAAGTTTAACACAGCTCCTCTTTGCAAACCTTGTGGGATTCACAAGAGGTTGAGCTATCAAGGTTGCTGTTTAGCTTTCAGAAGTTTTAAAAAGCCTTTTGAAAGGAGGAAAAACCCTCTTGAAGTGTGGCAAAGATAAGATGCTTCCATCTACCTTTCAAAGGCTCTAGGGATGCTGAGGAGCTGAGCCATTCAGCAGCCCCAAGCAATGGGCTCCGGGGCTCTCAAGGACTCCTTGTGTTTACACAACCTGTGCACAGTAGGGCTTAAATATAATAATATAATTATAAAGGTAATGCTAAGGCTTCAGGAAAGAAGAGGACTCACCTCTGCCCACAGTCCCCTAGGACTCTGTACCATGGAACTGTGCTGCCTGCTGTAAACATGACTGAAATGAGCCAAAAAAAGCAGCTTTGGGAACAGCTGGGGGTCTGGAGCAGCAGGGCCGACAGCTGCCCTCCCTCCCCAGACAGCTCACGAGGTTCCTGTTCCCTTTGCGGAAACCTGCTCTACAAATTAAAAATGCCAACTGATAACAAATAAAAAGTCCTTTGTTTTCATGGGCTGTGTGGCCTGGGAGGAGGAGAAACACGTGTACAGAGAGAGGTCTGCTCAGAGCCCTGCCATCCCCAGCCTCCTGTCCAGCACTCTGACCCCTGCCCACGGCCCACGCTGGCACCCTGCCTTCCAGGCTCTCCTTCAGGCTGAGGGCGACAGAAGGGCACAGAAATGCCCTTTCCTGGAGGGTTTGTACTGTGCCTGAAGAGAGCATGAGACAGCTCATCCCAGCACCTCCCAGCTCATCACAGCACCTCCCAGCACCTCCCAGCTCATCACAGCACCTCCCAGCACCTCCCANNTCCCAGCTCATCACAGCACCTCCCAGCTCATCACAGCACCTCCCAGCTCATCACAGCACCTCCCAGCACCTCCCAGCTCATCACAGCACCTCCCAGCACCTCCCAGCTCATCACAGCACCTCCCAGCACCTCCCATCCCATCCCTGAGCAGCCAGGACAGCCGCTCTGGGTTTCCCCTCCTTCAGCTGCACTCTGGCTCTGAGAAGGGCTCTGCCAGTATCTGTTTCACAGACAGAAACCCACAAGCACTGCAGCCCCACTGCTCTGCCAGCCCTGCACATCCTGCAGCTCTCGGGGCTGAGCTCCAGGAAATGAGGTGCTCACACAACTGCACCAATGTGAGGACACCCGTGCCCAGTCCTGCACCTGAGGAGCTGCTGTCACATTTCTGCTCCCAGACACCTTCCAGGCAAGCCTGGGTGAATCACTTCCCTCTGTCCCTGCTATGATGACAGCAGGGGCTGCATCCCCTTGGGGTCACCAAACCTCTGATCCCTGCAGTTCTGACCAGATGTGGCACTGCACACCAAACAGAGCCACCAGTTCCTCTCCAGCTCCGGCTGCTGCCCTGTCCCCGAGGCCAGACAGCCCTGCAGTGCAGTTCCTCCTTTCACAGGCTCGGGGGACAGCTCGGGGGCAGGCAGAGCAGAGTTTGGGAGCTGCAGAGCCAGACAGGGAACCCCAGAGCAGCAGCAGAACCCCCCGAGAGCTGCTCCCTCCCCTCCCAGCTGTGCACGGGCAGGCAGGGGAAAGCTCACGTGGGATTTTTACCGTGAGAAGGAATCGCCAGCAGCCGGGGGCAGCTCAGGTGCTGCAGAGCAGCGGCTTGGTCCGCTCGGGGCCGGGCGCTGCCCCGTCCTGGCGGGGCCGGTCCAGCTCGTCACAGCGGCCGCAGCACAGCAGGGACAGCAGCCGAGCCCGGACCACCCTGGTGCACAGCACGAACATGATGCAGTTGGCTCCTCCTTGGAACGTGTTTCCAATCCCCTGCAAAGGCAGGAAAGGAATCACCCGGTGCTGCTCCCGCTGGCACCCCCGGAGAGGAGCAAACAGCGTGTCAGACCAGCTGCAGCACTACAGTACCGACTTTGACCTCAGTGGGAACAATAAATTCGGAAAAAATAGCTTCTTTTTTCAAAAAGCACCCAAAAGCAGCCCGGGGGCTGTTGTGGGCAGCCACTGGTGCAGGGCTGAGCCCTGCGGGACACCCCGCACTCCCGTGGGAGCAGCTTTCCCCACGGGCAGCTGGCCCTGCCCTTCCCCGCCGGTGCAGCTTTCCCTGCAGCCGCTAGATGCTGCTGGAGCAGCTCCTGCTGCAATTGCTGCCGCCGCTGCAGCATCCCGGGCAGGGCTCACCTGCGGGCCGCGGGGCTCCGCAGCCCCCGTCCTGCAAAGGGAGCCGGATCCGGGGCACCGAACCCTCCCAGGGCCCCTCGGCTGCGTTTCCTGGCGAACACTCACGTGCAGGACCACCAGGACGGAGTTCTGCACGGCGGGGGAGTTGCACAGGGTCAGGATGAAGCGCACCGTGCTCCAGATGCGGAGGAAGATGAAGATGACGGGGATGAGGATCAGCTTCTTGTCTGCTACGGAGGAGGTGCGGGGCTGCAGGTCGGGGGCTCCCGAGAGGATGGGGCGATACTCGGAGAGCGCGGCGTGCTTCCAGGAGGGACAGAGACAAGGGACAGAGACAAGGGACAGGGATGGGGACAGGAGCTGAGCGAAAGCCTGCGGACGTGGGACGGCCCCGGGGATGCTCCCCAGAGCCGACTGCATCCCTGCGCCCTGCAGGAAGGCACGGGCACGGCGGGGAGCGCGGACCCCGCTCCGCCCCGGGGAGCACGAACGCTCCTGCTTGAAGCGGGCCGCGACCAGCGGGAGCGCCGCTGCCGGGCTGGAGGCAGAGCAGCGAGCCCAGGAGCCCCTGGCGTGCCCAGGAGCCCCTGGCGTGCCCAGGAGTCCCTGGCGTGCCCAGGAGCCCCTGGCGTGCCCAGGAGCCCCTGGCAGAGGGGCAGAGGCGGCGGCAGGAGCCCGGCGGGCCGGCTCGGGTTGCGGCGCTCCCGCTGCCGGGACACCGTGTCCTGCCTGCCCGCGTCAGGCGAGGCTGACGGGCACCAGCAGAGCCTCCCCGGCTCCCCTCCCCTTCCCGGGGCACGCGGGGCTGCTCGAAACTACCTCGTTCTTCACCTCCTCTGCAGAACCCTGCCCTAACCTGGGCTGTGTTTGTCCCAGCTGCAGCACAAGCAGTGGCAGAAGTTTCCAGAAGAACATCTATCCACACGTGGGGCTTTTTTCCCTAACACAGCTCAGAGAGAAAAGGAATTTCTGGATGCAGCTCCTGCCACTCTCAGTCTGGGTTTGTCTGTTATGCAAATGCTGCCCTGGATGGATTCTGTTCACAAGGAGCAGCGAGGAATCCCAAACCCCTGCTAGGACAGGGAGTCTCCTCTGCTGCCCAGAGCTGTCCAGTGCCTGCACTCCCAGATGGAGCTCTAAGCTCCAGCACTAAATCACATTCATAAACACAGCCTGTCGTTGGAGATACTAAAAGGACTGAGGTTTGAGAATTCCAGTCTTGGTACAAGTGGAACTGCAGAACACTGATTAAAGCTGAATTTGTCCTTCACATTCTGTTTCAGTTCTCACTGTAGCATTAAACATTTCCCTCGTGAACATCCCACAGCCCCTGCTTGTTCTCCAAGGGCTTTCACATCCTGCTTGTGCTAAGCCTCTGTGTGGACCGGGGCACTGCTTCTCCCAGGCTGGGGACATTTCAGTGCCACGGAGCCTGTGCAGGACAAGGAGCAAGAAACAGAGCTGGGAGGATGGGACCACCCAGCAGGACACTCACTGCTCTGCTGATGTGCTTCTTGATGAGAATGTAGAGCACTGGCAGGGTCACATAGGCCAGGATCTCCCAGGCCTTGCCCGTCAGCAGCATCCACAGCAGCCGGTCCTCGGCATCCAGGTCGACCCAGCACCAGCCCACAGAAACATTGGAGGCGTCGTAGCCAATCTTCCTCAGAGCCACAGCAGCCACTGTGATGGCCAGGGGGACACCCCAGCTGCGGGGGACACAGAGAGCGAGGTCACAGCGGGAGCATCCTCAGCTGAGTGCCCCCGCTCAGGGGACGGGCGGCACAGCCGGCACGGCCCCGGCAGGACCCAGAGCTCCTCCCAGCGCCGGCACTGCTGCCCCCGAGAGGGGAGGTCACAGGCAGGTCCTGGGCAGCGCAAGGAGCACTGCAAATCCACCTCCTGGGACCCTTCTGGGCCGTGGGGCAGGGCTGCAGTGATGTGCAGCCTCTGAGCTGCCTGCAGGGCGCAGCCAGGGCAGCAGCACCATCCCAGCTCCCACCCTTCTCCCATTCCCTCCTGGACACAGGGAGGTCGAGGATTGGACAAGGCCAGGGCATTGTCAAATGTGATTTTCCTGCAGGACCCAGCCAGCTGATCCCGAGGTTTTGGGGCAGGAGCAGCCAAGTCCCACCTTCTGATTCCAAAGTGAACCCAGCACATAAAGGACCAGCACACAAAGAAATCCACAGCTTCACTCTGTCAGTGGTTTGTTTGTTTGTTGGCTTTGCTTTTAAGTGGAGGTGTAGTCAGTATTTTGGGAGCAAAAATATAATTTCTGAAGGACAAAGAGCCAAGGAAGTGTATATATAGTAACAGCAAAAAGCCAAGAAAGCAAAAAGGAGCCACATTCACAAAACTTGGAGCTGTGACTTTGGTTCCTCACTTGACAGCAGAGGCAAATACAGGGAAGCCTTTAGAAGAAAAATAACTGTGGTGACACATGAATGAAGTCACTCAGCAGCTTGGGCTGCCCACAAGAAACCATGAGGAAGAACAGAAAAATCCCACCAGCCCAAACAAAAATGACACCACAGCAGTGCCCTGCATGCAGCTGAATGTGTCACCTGCCCTCCCCACAGTCACCCAGAGAGAGGGACAGGGGCCACTCTCCAGTTAATGGCACAAAGGCTTCAGAGGGCTCAGCCTGAGCTCCCAGCACAACCCTCCTGGTCTGCCCAGGTGCACAGAAAACAAACTCCTGGCTGTCCCCCTGCCAGTGAAGTCTTGCCCTGACAGCCTGGGGCAGCTGCAGGGAGCCTGGAAAGGATCTTGCCCCCAAATCAGCCTCAGGGACACCAGACTTTGCAGGCAAAGAGCAGTGCCTTGACCAGATTACCTGAGACCCCACAGCCCAAGTGCAGAATCAGAGATATTCCCATGATATTAGATAGCAAAAATACCCCATTTCCCACTCCTAATAATGTCTGGATTCACCAACTCACAGAAGAAACAAATATAAATATAATACTGTAAAAAAAACCCAGAGCCAACTCTTCAGCCCATTTAGAACATTTTGTTTCAGGGTTCAGCTCAGAACAGGCAGTGCTAATCCAAGCCAGGGCTGTTATTTAAGGACAGTTGTGCTGCAGGAAGCCCTCCCCACTCTGTTATCAGAGCAGGCTTTCTAAAAACATCCCAAACGTCACCAGCACCATGAAAGTTTCCACACAATTCAGGAGTCCTTTTGGTTAAGCTGGCCATCTCTCAGAAAACAACTGCAGATGCAAATTCCACCCTGAGCACTCCTGGAAGAGCTGAGCACTAAGGTAAAGAGCTCAAGAGAACTGGCAGTTCCTTAGAGAAACCATTTTAAGGCACACAAGCACCGAGAAAAAGGAAGTGAATTAAGAAACTAACTTGCCTAAATAATGAGCTCAACATCGAGCTGAAGCTGAAAGAGAATTGAGATAAAAGCAGGTGAAGTGACAAATGTGTGGATGTAAGGCAGGACAGTGTAAGTACAGACAGAGGGCCACAGGAGGAGATAACTCACCCCTGAGCAAGGGACTTAAAACCTTCAGGAACAGCTGGAGAAAGGACAATGTGGAAGAAATTGCTGCATTAAGAGGAAGTTAATTTTCACTGGAACAGCATTCTGGGATCAGATTTACCACTAACACCAGGCACAAAGGGTACCAACAAAGTGAAATTAGAAAGGAGCTAGAAAGGAATCAGGCATTTCTGTGAACTTCAGCTCCATTGTAGCAGACTGGAAAGGAGAACTGAGACTGGTGATCTGGTTGTTCTTGAGAGCTCCTGTGACAGACTCAGGAGGGCTGCAAAATGTCAGAGCTTTTCCTGAGCTGGGAGAATGGAGGAAGTGAAGAGTCAGGACTCATCACCAAGGCAAGTGTAAGGACTGGAATAAAAAGGATCCAAGGTAACAGAGAGGCAGAAAAACTCTGACCCCAAAGAGCAATTGTGAAGGCTGGGGCTCTCCAGAGCACACCTGGATCTAAACACTGTGTGGGAGAGAAGGGAAGATGGTTCCTCCTTCCTGGAGAAAGGCAGGAGATCCCTCCTGTAAGGCAGACACAGCAGTGTTCATTCCTCCAAACAGCTCCTGGCAACCTGGGAATAAAAAGTCATCCAAGCCAGCACATCCTTGCACAGTCACACCAAAACAAGGCAAGGTTAGGACCCTTCAGCTCCAGCAGAGATCAGCTCGACTTGGCCTGGTTTTCTGGGGTCAGGTTGCTCAACAAACACCTTTTGATTGATGCTGCACAGCTGCTTTTTCCTCCCTGGAGGCTCTCAGAGCAGGTGATTTGCTGTCACCTGCCTGCACAGGTCAGACAAGAAGCCATCCTGCCAGCAGGCCCAGGGGCAGCTCCTTCTGGGGACAGGAATTTTTACTCTGTAAGGAGTGAAAAATCAGGCTCCTGGATATCCCAGGAAGGAGCTCTGGGCACACACTGTAGCCAGAACCCCAAATCTGCCCCAATTTAATCCTGCAGGAGGCAGCCCTTTGAGGGCTGAGATGAACAGTACAGCAGTGCTGAAAGGACACACATGCAAGGTTAAAAATGTGTGTGTGTATATGTGTATATATATATAAACACATATATTTTAATATAGAAGTACGTTATAGATATCTTTTTCTTTTCAATTAAGTATATTTATGGTTATAATGACCTGCACAGCCTGACCATGAAATGAAACCCCTTCAAATATTGTCAGCAATTGGTACCAAAACCAAGCAGGAAACAATCCCAAGGTGGGTTCTCTGTGTCTGGTCCCTTCCTCACCCCGAGTTTGGGCCAACTCCTTCCTCAACAAAGGTGGTGTTGTCCAAGCAGAGGACACCTGACACTTAGAAATGCAGGACCAGGGAGGCAGCCTGGTCATTTGCACCCTGGATTCCAGAGCTCACATTTTGCAGCCACGTAAGTGTTTCCAAAGCTGACTGTGGGCTTGTTTCCAAAGCTCCTCTGAGCTCAGCAGGTTTGAGACCAAAGCAGAGGCTGCAGCTCTCCAGCCCAGAGCTGGTGGATGTGTTCCCACAGGAATCCCTGTCTGACAGGTTTGATCCACTGTGGCATCCTGGTTTCCCTCAGGAAAATTCCGGGTACTGACTTCCAACCTACACTTCAGCACTCAGCTAAAGAGCCGGGTTAGAGCCAACACCAACCAGGTGCTCATCTTGACAAGCCCTTGCCCTGAAGGAGCCTGTGAAGAGCAGGGAACTTGCCTGTCCTGCCTCAGCTGCCACCCTGGGGTGGCTCCTCATGCCGAGGTCGCTGCGTGGCTCTGCTGGCAACCCACAGAGCAAGGGAGGGAAAAGCTTCCAGGCTCCTGCTCCCCTAAAACACTGGGAATTCAGCTTTCAATCCTTAAATGAGTCTGCCTTTGCCACCTTCCCTTTTGCCCTGGACAGCTCCCCCTCACCCACAAAAGGCCACTCTCATACCTGGCTTGAAGCAGTTCCACCTGGTGGCTCCAAGAGAGCTTTGGGCCACCAGCACACAGCAGGGGCCCTGGGGTGGGAAAGGCTGGGGGGCAGCCATGCCCAGAATTTCATTGCTCAGGTAACTGCAGAAGTGCAGGGAATGAAAGCAGGAGGATGTCTCGAGGGCACGGGCAGAGAACAGGTCCTCACTTGTTCTCTCTGGCTTTCCAGGCAGATCACAGAGCAGAAACAGCTCTAAACTGGCTCTGCATGGAACAGGAGGCACTTGCAGAGCAGAACCTGGCCAGGGGTGCTCAACAGCCTTTAAAAAGAGCAAGAGGTCCTGATCAATACCAAGCACTGAAGATGGCATTTCATTTTAATTGTGAAGAACGGAAAATAAACCGAGCAAATTCACCCAGCAGCAGCTCAGTGTGAGCATCTCCCCTCTGTGTCAGGGGGTTAGAGCAATCCTCCAGGGCTCCTCAGCTTTTGGAGAGTGCACAGATTGCAGCCAACACTGTTTCTGTGCCTCTGCCTCTCTCCACCCTTGGTAGCTGATGAGGATGAGGAGCTTTAAACTGGATGGAGAAACTGAAGTCCAGACAAAAGCCACAGAAGCAATCAGGGGGTGGGAAAATTACAAATAGGCCAGATTTGCCTGAGCACTTTGATGTGCCTGATGGAGCCAGAATGCCCAGGAAGGAGTCAGGCTTGGGTTTTGTACCCATTAAACAACCTGTGGCTCTTTACCAGCACCCTGCCCTCACCACAGCAACTCTCTATTTCCTCGAGATGAGACAACCTGGACACTCCTCCACTGCACCTTCTCAGCCTCAGCACCAGCCTGGTGTGCCCAGGGCCATGAGAGTCCCTCGGGCCTCCTCACAGGTTCCCTGCTGTCCAGCAGTGTTCACAGGGGCAGGGCAGCAGCTGGGGCTCCTCCCTGCTTCACACTCAGCACCGAGGCTTCTCTCTGGCCCATCCTCACCTGGGCTCAGCTCTGCTTCAGTTATCTGCCAAACGATCCTGCTTGAAACTAAAAGGTGACAAATATTCGGCAAAGAAACCTCACAAAACTCTGCACTTGTCCTGAGGGCTTTTTTCTTCCTTTTAAACCAGATCACTCCTCTTATAATTTATTGCAAGAGCTTGGCAGCCCAGAGGACTAAAGGATCACTGTTTTGCTCAGCGTGGACGTAGCACATGATTCCACAAGCTCCAATTGCATAATGAAAGCTTTTACTAAACATGATGTGGAAAATCAGTGCCCTAAATAGCAGAAACTGAGACATAAAGCTACACTGTGGTCTGGTTTGTCTTGCTTTCAATCAAACACGCCAAAACAACCTTCAGAGTGCTTTTCTAACAGTTTCATCACTTGTAGACAGCACTCTCCTGTGAGGATGGAATTACAGCAACCTGCCTGGAGGGAGGGGGAGGATCCACAGGCCAAGGGGAAGCTGGGGACCCGTGGAAACAGATCCCAAACACGGAAGCTTGGGCAGCAGCAGACAGGTACTGCAGACACAAGGTTTGTTATATTATTTCTGGAGCAGACTGGAGGGAAAGCAGAAGCCAGGATTTTCAGTCATTAGAACTTGCCCGAGATTTTTCTAAGTGACCTTGAACAAAAAAAAAACCAACTTAACTTTTCCATGTCTCCAACTCTTCACTTGGCAGAGGAAAGGGGAAAAAGCGGGGCCAGTTAGATAAAAGACAGCAAAATCCCTGTTTAAAAGGAATTTGAGAGGAAGAGGAGGAGAAGAAAAGCCCGGAGACTCCCGAGGCTCCATCCCGGGCGGAGCAGCAGCAGCAGCAGCAGCAGCAGCACCCACCTGACGGCGTGGAAGCACCAGAGCAAGCCTGTGCCCGTGGGCGAGCCCCTGACGATGGTGAGGTACAGGTAGAGGGCGATGGCCATGGTCCAGAAGAAGGAGCTGGTGTTGGCGAAGGTGGACAGGGCGCCCTGCAGGACGCAGTCCCACGAGGTGCGCTCGAAGTCCCGCAGAACGCCGTAGAAGTAGGAGAGGGCCGAGAGCAGGTCCGCCAGCGACAGGTAGAGCAGCAGCTGCCGCGGCCGCGTCCGCAGCTCCGGCCACTGCGCGTGGGTGCAGAGCAGCAGCGCGGAGCCCACGCAGGACAGCGCGCACGACGCCAGCACGGCCCCGCGCTCGGCCGCGAACAGCGGCGTGGGGGGCAGCGGGGCGGCCATGGGCCGGCCGGAGAGGGGAGAGAGGGAGAGGGGAGAGCGAGGGGAGAGCGAGGGGAGTAGGAAAGAGCGAAGACTTACAGGGGGCGAAGAAGCAAGCGGTAGAGCTCTGTGCCGGTTCGCCCAGGGACTCGGCAGCAAGTGACTGTGCCTTTCACTGCAAGAGCAGCCGAATTCACTTAGGCAGAGACTAGGAACAAGGAGAGCGGGAGCTGCTCCTACTTCT
>VZRX01000052.1:3678-19005 GCA_013398075.1 Notiomystis cincta
ATAAATTAAAAAAAAAAAAAGAACAAAACATTTTGATTCCCTGCTTGAAACTGGAGGGGGATTGACTGCTAAAGCAGGCTCAAAATTGGGGATAACTGATCCATAGAGTCCCTTCCTGACACCCAGAGCACATCCACCAGCCCCACTCCTGCCCCAGCATCAAGGAGGCTCCTGCTCCTCCCAGGGGGGCAGGTCTGGAGGACCAGCCCTGGGCTCCACAGGGAGGGGAACCCTTCCCAACCACTCCTCCCAGCCAAACAACTTCTCAAGAGCCATTGGTGCTTCCTGGAGCAGAGCTGGAGCTCCATTTCTGTTCCTCCCCTCCGGTAATTGTCACTGGTTTGGGCCTGTGGCAGCTCACAGGCCAGGATGGGTTGCAATAATGTAGAAGGTTCGTAATTATGCTGCTTTATAAAGTCTCCATCTTCTCCACAAGCAGATCTTTCCTCTGTGCACAGGCACAGCCAGCTACAAGGTGTTATTAATTGTAGCACACTGCTGTTTACAGAGATACAACCCCTCCAAAGGGATTAAACGAGACCTCTCCCAGCAGCGGGTGTGAAAAATGGACCTAAAATGAAATTCTTCACCACGATGCTATTTTTAAGCCAGAATTGCATTTTCACTCTACAGGCACATCAGCCCCGCAGCAGGGGCGTTAGATTAAACTGCAAAATTTAAATAAATGACACTTTAAAAATGCCCTGGAGCCAGGCAGCTCCGGAGATGAGATGTCTGCAGGGAGAGAGCAGCAGCGTGGGGCCGGTGTGAGCATCTCTGCTGCCCTGGGAAGCTGCTCTGCCTGGCCCAGCCAGAGCCAGGGCAAAGCCTCCTCTCTCCCTGGGCACTGTTCAGGTAATCCTTGCACACCCCAGAGCTGCTGGACAAGGTGGAAATTTGATTTTCAGACCACAGCTCAGGTTGCTCCGGTCAGAAGTGACCAGCAAAGCTCCCTCTGTCCCATCCACTGCCGTGGTTTCCCCAACATAAACCCACTGGGGCTTTTCTTCTGCTCTCCTCCATCAGCTGAGTTTTGCACAGGCTCAGAAATTTGGCTGAAATGCAGGGAAGTCCTCAGGAGTCAGAGAATATGACCTTGATAAACTTCTTTGCCCTAATCAGCCTTTCCCCAAGAAATGTTTCCTCCTCTCTGGGAGGCAAAGTGTCCCTGATTCCCCAAAATACCCAGGCTGCCCTCAGCCCCATCCTCCCCTCCTCGAGCTGTTGTGACAACACAGACACTCATTTTTGCAGAACAACTCACCTTTGCTGATGTCAAATGCTGTTAAAATAATTTTCTTAGAAAGCTGCTTGATTTATGGTTACTTTTTACTGCTGGGCTTTTTTTTTCTTTTTAGAGAAAATCAATCCTTTTGTACTTTCCCCTTTGAAAAATTCCTTCAGTAAATTTTCTCCTCTGAACTGCTAGGACTGAAATCACTTCCTTGGCCTTTCTGCTTTTTAAGAAATGGGAAAATTGGAGGCAATAAATGACAAACCTCTGAGCCTCATTGACAGAAATGGGATGGTTCAGAAAAAAAAATATTATTTACAGTTATTGCTGTTTTCCTGGTTTGTTTCTGTTTTTCAGCTGTGTCTCCTGAGCTGTGCTGCATCTCTGGGATGGCATTTATGGCTTTTTTTTTTCTCACATTATTGGAGTGAGATTCCACCCCACATCCCTGGGATGGTGTGGCAGCTCAAATCCCCATTTCCTGGAGTGCACCAGGGGCTGCTCAGGAATTTCCCTGGAACAGGAAAGCTCCTGGGATCTCCAGCTGCTCCAGAGGGTGGAGGATGCTCAGTGCTTGCATCAGGCTGTGAGGGTTCAACTGCTTTTGTCCTTGCAGGGAACTGGTGTTATCAGCCTGGCTGCTGCACATGACAAGCAGTTCTTCAATCATTTTATGCAAAAGTTCACAGCAGGACAGTTTTATTTTTGGATCTGGCAATGAGAGAAAGTTTGGCAGAAGGAGGCAGGATTTGGATGGAGGAAATCAGACAGGGCTCCACCCCACGCCTCTCCAGCTTGGGGAGTTTTGCATTTGAGCCTCTTTTCTTTGCACACAGCAGAGCTCTGGGACTGAAGCCCCAAAGCAGACAGATAAAAACAACACCTAGGTGGTTTTGGGGAGAGCCAAGTTTTTTCCCCAAGCCCCTGTAGCCCCTCTGGGTGTCACTGGGGAAGGAGGAGCCCCACCCTGTCCCTCCCAGCTCACACCGAGTGCGAGGTCACCCCAAATCCCACCAAAAACCCCCACATGGGGATGATTGCAAAGCCTCAATCCAACCAGGAGCTCTGCTGTCACCTCTGCATCCATCAGATGCACCTTGCAGGAGGGGAGAAGGCCTGAGATTAGATTGCACTGCAATCTTCAAGAAGAACTGCTTTTTTATGACAGAAGTGATGAATTGCTGTCCGTTCTGGGAAGATCAGATCCCTGTGTGGCAGAAGGAGCTGTTCAGTGCTCTGTGGCTGAGGGGGATGAATCAGTGGAGTGGGACCTGGAATTGATCCAAGGGAGGGAAAAAAATCTCTATTTTATACACACATACCTCCACACATGGGTGTCTTGAGTCTGAAACCCATTTTCTGCTGTGCAAAGAGCATCAGTTTTCCATTAAATACCCTGAGATTTCACCCACTCCTGCTCACAGGAGTCTGCACCCAGGACAGGGTGTTATGAGGATGATGAGAGAAGTTAATGATGCCCCATATAATGAGGTCTCATTAATAAACTTTATCTCAGTGGCAGATTTTTCCCAGACTGTGACTGGTCTAGGTTGGACAGGGCTTGGAGCTACCTGGTGGAATGTGGCCAGGTTTGGGACAAGATGGGCTTTTAGGATTCTGTGATTCTATCATTCTGTAATTGTATGATTTTACAAAAGCAGGTCTAAAACACACACCCCCTTGCCCAGACATGAATGGAGAAGAAATTGCCAATCTATTAAAAGACATCTGCCTTTAAAGATAAACCCAGCTCACACTGCTATTTCCAAGGTGACTCTTTCATTGCCAAGCCACCAGCTGCAAACTGCTTGGAGGGAAAGCAGGGGGATCATTCCTCCTCTGCCCCTGCCCTGTGTAGCTGCTCCCCTGGCCTGGGAAGAAAAGCTGCTGCTCTGACCTCTGCTAAGGCCTGGGCAGGTTTTGGTGCTGCTCCTCATTTATGGTGGGGTTTGGCTGGCAGCTCCAGGAGCAGCTCTGGCCACGTTTTCTGTTTAATGTCCAGGCAGGTTTCTCTGTGGGAGGGGGGCAGGATATGCAAAATCTCCTCCAGCATCGCTGCAACAGGTTGTAAAATACTTACAGCACCTGCAAGAGTGGGATCTGACACAACATCAGCTTTTCTCTTCACCAAATAGAGGAAAAAACAGCATTGAAAACACTCAGAGCCTGCTAAGTTCTGCTGCCAGGGCCAAATGTCAGGGTTCTTTACACCTTTAGAGCGGCCTCAAGTGTTGCCTGGAGGTTTGGGGTTGTTTTCAAGCCTGTTTTTGAAGCCTTGGACAGAGATGGCCAGGAACCTGTCCCAGAGGAACACTGCAGCCCAAATCCTCCTTCTCTGAACAGGATCTTAGAAATGGTTTGTGCTGGGAGGGACCTTAAAGATCATCTCATTCCACCATGGGCAGGGACATCTTCCACCATCCCAGGCTGCTCCAAGCCCTGTCCAACCTGGCCTGGGACACTTCCAGGGATGGGGCAGCCCTTCCCTTCAGTACACCAGGAAATTCTCTTCTTTGGAATGCAGTAAATCTGGATACAGGCTGTCTTTCTAAGACAGAGGTTTGGGTGGATAATTTATAAAAGAGGGTAATAAAACAGACTGCACAGTTTAGATCTTAATAAAACTGCAATTCTTTTTGTCTGGTTTTATGGACAAATTTTATTAACTTAGAACCTTTGTACCAGCGAGGTCTGACAGGTTTCTTATGGCTGAGAGCTCTCCTGAGCAGAAGAACAAGATCAGAAACATTTACTGCCTGACAGCAGGAGATCACAAACCCCCTGCAAATCCATCTCCTGCAGTGGGTCAGGGCTGTGATGGAGCTGCAGGGAGAGGGCAAATCACAGAACCAAGGAATGATTTGGGTCAGGAGGGACCTTAAAGCTCATCCAGTCCCAACTCCTGCAGTAGGCAGGGACACCTTCCACTATCCCAGGCTGTTCCAAGCCCCACCCAACCTGGCCTGGGACACTCCCAGGGATCCACAGGTTCTCTGGAGGAGCTGCTGGCCCAGAGCCACCCCGGCTGCTGGCCANGCTCATCCAGTCCCAACTCCTGCAGTAGGCAGGGACACCTTCCACTATCCCAGGCTGTTCCAAGCCCCACCCAACCTGGCCTGGGACACTCCCAGGGATCCACAGGTTCTCTGGAGGAGCTGCTGGCCCAGAGCCACCCCGGCTGCTGGCCAAGGCTGGCAGCACTCAGGGACAGCTGGTGCCCGAATTAGGAAGGGTTTGCTAACAAACCTCATTCCAAGCCATAATCAGCAGTGCTCCAGCACCCATCCACAGCACCCCTGTGTCCCACCCCTGCACCTCACAGCCGAGAGAGACACCCAGAAAGACAGGGATGGGTCCTGGCTGTGTTGCTGTGCCAGAGGGACCTCCCTGCTGGAGCACTCGTGGAGAGCAGGTCCTTGGGGACACCCCAAAACCAGCTCTGCCTGCCCTGCCCATCCCAGCTTCTCCCTCCAAGGTGAGAGCAACTGGTCCCAGTGCTCTGCCATTCCTCATCCCAGCTAATTCATGGATGTGTTTATCTGCTGCTAATTATCTAAATTATTTGCATCTTTAGGACTAAGCCCAGCTCCCCTTTGTGAGTGATCCACCGCCCATTTGTGCCTGGCTCCTTGAGTTAATTCAGGTGAATTTCTGAGGTGCTGATTCTGACACTTGTGTGCAAGACTTTGCTCCCTCCACCGTGGCCATGGTATGGGGGAAATGGCCTTGGGGAGCTTCCCCACCAGGAACAGCCATGGGATTTATGGTGTTTTCCTTGGAGAGCTTCACCTCATGGACAACACAGCCCTTAGAGATCATCTGTGTGTTTTTTCTCTGCTGTTTCCTGCAGCCAGGACAATGCCAGCAGACATAGGAAGGTGGAGGGGTTTGACTGGGACCCAAACCCCATGCCAAGGCATCCACACCACTGAAGGACACAGCCAGCATCCTCCTCCCTTGTACTCCAGGGTTAAAAAAAGGGGGGGGGGGGAAGGGAAGAGAGAGAAGCAGCATTCTCATTTTGTTGCCATAGCAGCCTTCTGGATTATTTAGACTGATAGCATTTGTAAAAATTCAACAAAGGGTAAAGGATCACTTGGAAATGGGAGCAGATGTAACAGTGTGTGCCATATGCCACTGGGGAAAAAATCTACTGGCAAAGGCAGCAGCATCACAACGAAAGCCTAACCCATATTGTGCCATGGAAAATGTCACTTTCTCTAGATTACAGGGTAGAGCTCTAAAGCAGAGGAAATTCTGTTCACATGTATAATTGCTGAAAGCACAGAGCCTCGGGGAGGTGGGCTGGCCTCCCCTCCAGAACTTGATGAATCTCCATGTGACACAAAGGAAAGGTTGTTAACATTAAAAATTAATTAACCCTCACACGCAGCTTAATGGAAGTCACTCCTGAGAAATCCTGCCTGCACAATGGATGAATTACAAGGGGCTCTGAGAGCAGGGTGAGTAACAGAGCCCGTGGAAAGCCACTGGCTTTGCACCCTGAGCTGCTGCTGCTGCAGCCAGGGCTGCAGTGGTGACAGAGCTCCCAGAGCTCCAGATCAAACCAAAGAGCTGCCGAAGGCTCCAGAGCACCTGCTGTGCTTAGGGGAGTTATCCTGAGCAGGGCTCAGGGCAAAAACCTCCCAGCTCCAAAGGGGGGGACTGGAGGCCAGGGGCTGGTGAGGGTGAGGGGGAGCTGATCCCCAGCATCAGCCTCGCCCCATGGCTCCTGGAAAGCATGGCCAGTGCTCCTCCTGAACCCAGCCAACACCAGAGTCGTGCCAGAAAGGCACATGAGAGATCAACAGTGCCCTGCACATCCAGGACTTGGATGGACAGGGCTTGGAGCAACCTGGCATAGCAGAGAGTGTCCCTGCCCCTGCAGGGGGTTGGAATGAAAAAAGCTTTAAGGTCCTTTCCACCCCAAACTAGTCTGTGATTCTCTGATAGTCCTTGGGAGGATGAGCCTGGCTGGGGAAAGCTCTGGTCCCACCTCCAGAACCCTTCTCTGAAGCTTCCTGCATTAGGCAGAGAAAATAGAGCTCCCTTTGCCACTCACCTGAGGCTGCATGGGGCTTAAAATGCTCTAATTTATCTGGTCCTCATTATGAAAGGGGCTTTTCAATGCCCAGACCTTCCTACAGCAGCCTGGGCAGCCATCCTGGCTGTGCCCCCTTGCTTGCTGCTGCTGCTGCAGCTTTAAAATCAATCAATCAATCAGAATGGCCACGTAATTATAGGAAATGAAGACACACATTAGGCTGGAGCAGCAGGGAATAGTTATTTGCTGTCCTTCAGCACCCCAGAGCAAAGAGGAGTGGAGGGGAGGCTCGCTGTGGGCAGGAGCTTTGTGCCCCCCACCCTGGCACTGGCACAGACACTGGGGACAGTGGTTTGGCACAACCAGGAGAGGCAGAGCCACGTGTGGAAGGGAGGGAAGGGCATGGCCAGAGGCACAGCAGGGCTGGAGAGGGGGAATGGAGCTGAAATATTCCCAAGTGGAGCACACAGAGCCCCTGAGTCAGCCCGGGCAGGGAGCTCTGAGCCCCAGGGCAGTGAGACACAGGGGCCGGACCCCGCAGCCCCTCGGGTGTCTGTGGGGGTGGCACATCACCAAATCCAGCCTGCAGGCCGGCAAAAACCACCTCATCTGCAATTTCCAAGGAAAAAGTTGCTTTATTAAATTACCAGCCTGTGGAAAATGTATCTCCTGTTCCTCTGGAGAGGAGAGAGACACATAAAATTCGGGCTCGTTTTGACAAGATCCCTTCAGTGAGTGTAAATCACTCATGGGTTGATTAACCTCTCTTCCTAGGCAGTTCTGCAAGTTAAATGACAAAGCTTCCTCTCCTCCTGAAGGCTTTTACTGAACTTGTAATGAATCCAGGTATACTAATGTCTCTCTTTTTTATTATCATTATTATCACTACAGAGCCAAGGCAGCACGGCAGTGTTACTGCCTGGGAGCTGTTTGTCATTGGTACAGGGCACCTCTCTCTGTTTGCCTTGGTTTTCTCCTCAAACACCAGCAAATTGAAAAAAAAAAATGGAAAGAGAATTTTGTCAACCATGACAAATGATGCCATTTCTTGGTGCATGTGCAAAACAGCAAATTAGGTATTTGCTGATGCTTTTTCATTTATGACACAAAAGGGACAGGGTGCTGGGTGTGGCCTCTGGTAGCAGCACAGGAGGGAGGGGTGGAAGGGGTTGCCAGAACCAAAATATGATAAAAATATTGTAAAAACTCAGAGACTCCCCAAACTGGCCACAGCCAGTTCACATCTGTGATATCAATGGCACCAGAATCCCACAGGACTGGGAGCCAGGCAGCCCCTCTGCCCATGGAATATTCATCCCCTGGCCCTGTGCTGGCCCCAACCTGCACAGCTTCTCCCTGCTGAGATGCTGAGGCGCTGGAGATGGAGCTTTCCAGGCTGCTCAGGAACTATTTGGATTCAAGGCAGAGTTATTTGAATTCACCAAGCAATTATGTGCTTGTTGAAACTCCAAGACCCCTCCCAAGGCCCTTTTGAAGGGAGCACTGAGCACCCCACTGAGCCCCCCTGGCTCTCACCTGTGGCATTCGTGACCACCCCGATGCTGGGGGAGCTTTGCTCCCTCTGTGACTGAAGGAGGAGGATGAAAATCCCTGTTCCTGGCTCTGCACACCTTCATCCCAGCTGCCAAACCAGTGTTTTCCCCTGGGAAGCTGCCCCCAGGATGGAGGAACTCATTTCACCTCCTCAGCTTCACCTGCAGCATTTTGCCTGTGAAAACACTGCAGCACAACAACAACAACAACAAAATATCTTTATTTGTGTGTTTTACTCACGTCTTAAAATCCACAATGTAAAATATAATCATTTTTAAGCCCACTTGCAGCAACATTTCTCTCATGCAGGGCAAAGAGCTGGGGCTGGGGCTGTTCCCCTGCTTCTCCTCCCTGCAGAAATTCAGATAAAAGAGGGGGGAAAAAAAATCCTGCAGCATCCTACACCAGGCTCAGGCAAAACAGGGATGTGCTTTTAGCATCCTGTGAGCTGCTGGAATGTTTTCTTGGATTGACAAATAACAAATGGTGGTTTCTCTGGGCTCTAAAAAGAGCAGGGGCTGCAGTGAGGAGGGATGGAGGAGCACCCACCCCGACAAGGGCAGCTTCCAGCGAGGCTGGCAAAGCCTCTCACACCTCGCACAGAAAAAGTCCAAGCAAGTCCGTGATAAGTTTGATAAACGATGGAATACATCCTTAAAAATAAACTCTGTCAAGGAAAGCTGATAGCAATAAAGGAGTTATGAGAGGAGAGGAAATTTGCCATTCAGAGAGAGATAACCTTGCAAATACTCTGTATTCCTGACACAGAAAGAACAGAACCGACACACTCCCTGCGCCTGTTCCAAAGAACCCCAGCTTCCCCACAAGCTGTGAAAAGGATCGTGCTTTATCTGCTCCTTCCCAGGTTCAGCTGAGGTTGCAGCAGGAGCCTGCTGAACCATCAGTGCCTGCAATTAACACTTGCAGCTATTTTTACAGCGGGATCTGGGCTGGGTGTTGGAGAGCCCCCGGAGAGGCTCAGCCTGCGCTGCGGCTTCGGGGGGAGCATCGCCCTGGCCCCGGGGGCTGCTCCCTCCCCTCCGTCCCCACAACACCCCTGGAAGCCTGGGGGAACCCTGACAACCTCTGGTCTCAGCCTGACCCTCAGGGGGACCCTACTGGGGACCCTAAACCCAGGGCTCAGTGTGGTCCTCGCTCCTCGCTGAGAGCTCGGCCGAGAGCTGCTGCCCTCTGAACGTCCTCACCAAACAGAGCTTGGGATTTCCAGAGCCTTGAGGTTGGAAATTTGTCCAAAAAAGCTTCCAGGTGTTCTTTGGGCTGCAAGGGAGCCAGCCTAGAAAGAAGGGGCTAGAACAGGAGGGCTGTGCTGCAAGCTGGGCTGGGGGGAAGGCTTTGGGCTGTGCAGAGCTGAGCTCTCCTAGCAGAGAGTTTGGGAGCAAGAGGAGATGTGTGCAGTATGCTGAGGGAGGCTGTGAGAAACTGTCCTGAGGATGAGATGCTGAATATTTTGCAGCAGAGTAAACCCAGTGTGGCTTCATGGAGCTCCCCAGCTTTGCTGCAGGTGCCTCAGCCAGGACCTGCTGCCCACTGCAGGGACAAAGGTGTCAGACACTTGCCATGAACAGGAACAGCAGTCTGGACTTGGAAGCTCTGGAGTGTTAAATCTGGAACTGAATACACAAGCGCAGGCCCCCTCTGGGGTGCCCCAGTCTCTGGTGCCACAGGGATGATGGTGAACACACAAAATCTGAGGTGATGTCCAGTGCTGTCACCCAGGCTGAGGATTTGCTTATTCATTTGTGAAGCATTTGATTATTCAGTTCCTGGAGAGGCCCAAGTGTAGATGGCAGGTGATGCTGTGGATCACTCCCAGCCACAACAATGACATTTTTTACCTCTTTCTTTATTGCAGACTCTGCAGAGCTGGTGACCACCCACCCTGCCCCAAAGGACACGAGCTGGAAAGCCACAGGCCTAGCAGGAACAAGTAAAAAAGCTTTCAGTACAGTTTCTCTTTCTGGTCTAACCCCAAGAGGAGCTGCACTGTGAGTGGAAGGAGGCAGGATGGGAGGCCTGGAATGGAGGGAGCTCTCAGGGCTGCCATGGGCATCACTGTCCCACAGCAAAGCTGCAGGCACCACCTCCAGCTGATTTAATTTGGGGAGGGAAGGGGCTATATTTGTATTTGTGGCAGTATTTCACACCCCTTTGGTGGCAAGAAGGGGCTCCCTCTCCTCCCCCAGCAGCCTTATTCCCTGGCAGCCACGATCCAGTGCTTCTGCTTTTTAATCTGCCTGGGAGAAGGGGGATAATTAGTAACCAAGCACACGTGCTAAGAACATGCAATTATAACCATTGGGTTATAATTTATGTCTCATCCTTCTGTGCAAAGTAATTAATATAGTAGAAGATTATTTATACCTAAGTGAGTAGAAGGCAAAGTTAGCTCTGCTCAGTGATGGGACCCAGCTCAACACTGTGCCCAAAAGTGGCTGGAGACCCAGGGAGAGGCAGAGAATTCCTGAAGGAGCAGGAACTGGTGTTTGGGAAAGCCTCCTCTTCTGGGCACCTTACAGTGGGGGAAAAGAGGCACCTGGCTGGTCCTGCTCTGCCTTTCCTCTGCTCCCACTGCAGCTCCTCTTCGGGCCAGGGGCTGCCCTGAGGGGAGAGTCTGACCCTGCTGAGGTTTTGGGGCTTCATTTTAGGGTCGAGATTTATTAAAGAAGAATTTAGAGGCTCTGTTCTCCATCCAGAAGCCACTTTTCCTTGTTTTCTGGCCACAGCCTGGAGCAAGGGCTGGCCCATCCACAGGATCCAGCTGCCAGCAGCGAGGAGGGGTAGGGCAGAGTGTGGGGCAGCAGGGACAGAGACCTCAGCCAGCCTCCAGTGTCACTGGGAAAGGGAACTGGGACCAGGAACCAGCTCCAAATACAGTCATGCCTATGCAACAGTCTGAGCAAATCAGCAGGGACTAATTCTTTCCTGAGGATGGACGAGCAGTGAGGACCCTACAGTTTAATGAGATTTTCCCCCTCAGCTCTGGCCTGCAGCTGGTCCCCACCAGCATCAGCTCAACATGTACATTTTCATTAAAAATCACTGCAAACTCCTGCCAGGCCACAGGAACTGGGAACTGTTAACCCTCAGTGTGCCAGGGAAAGTTGCAATGTGCCCCAGGGGCCCTGGGGTGAGGTTTCCTTGCCCTGCCTGTGCTGTCTCTGGAGCTGTAAACCCCAGGGACTGAGGGTGAAGGCAGCAGGGATGAGCAAAGCCCTTCCCCTGGCAGGACCCCCTTGGTCCAGGCTCAGAGGCAGATTCTGTGTGCCTTGGCTCTGTTTCCATGGCAATTTGCTTGCTGCAGAGGGAGCATCCCCAGGGGATGCACCTGGGAGCAGGGCTGGACACAGGGCAAGGGTGGTGCTTGTGCATGGAGAACGTGGGGAAAGAGCAGGGGCTTGGACTTCCACTTCAGTTTTTTTACTTCAATTCAACTTTGACTTCAATTCAACTCCCAAACTGCTGCTCCTCTCCTGTGCTGGTGGGATTTACAGCCCTGTGTTCACCCCCAGCTCCCACCCAGCTGCTCTCTCCTCTCTGTCCCACCTGGTTTGGTCACTAAGTTCCAAAGTAAAGGACCAAACACTGCTGCCAGCCCATGGCATGGACAAATCAGCCAGGCAGGAGCCTGAAGATGTTGGCTTGGGCACCAAAACACCTGAGGGAATTCACCACTGTCATAATCCATGCCTGTCCAAGGGAAAACCTGGCTGCAAAATAAAGGTGTACCAGGAAACAAACCTCAGCAGCAGAAGCCACATTTCAAAGCCACCAGAGCATCCAGCAGTGAGGACAGAGCCTCTGCCTGAAATGCTCTCAGGTAAACCCCCTCAGTCCAAGGGGTGGTGGGGTTTAGCCCAGTTTGGGAAGGGGTGGAGCTGTGGGAGTGTTTTAATGGCCCTATTTTCACAGATTGCTCTGATCCCAGTGGAACTGCTGCCCTCAGTGCCCAGAACCACCCTGCAGGACCCACTCCTCACCCAGCTGCAGACTCCAGAGCCAGCAGATGTGGCTGGGCCCAGAGTGGGCAGAGCATCCCATCTCAGATGGGGTTTGGTACCCAGACAGGGCCTCTGCTCCTGCATCCTCTGCTCTGACCAACACATCCCTGTGCCCAAACATCCCGAAAACCGCTGGGAAGGGAAGGATTTTGGAAGAGAGCCAGGACTGGGGGCGCTGGTGGCACGGTGCCTTCGCAGCACTGCTGTTTGTCCTGCTGCCAGCGGCACCAGAGCCTCCAAGAGGATTCTCCAAGGCCAGCGGCTGCAGATGGGAGGGTAAAAGCCAAGCAGCACTTCGAGCTGACAGCTTTGCATCTGGCTCCTGCTCTGAAGGAAGTAATTAACAGGAATAATCAGCCAGGAGCAGCAGCACGCCTGGGAGGGGGCACAGCTCGTCAGCAGCAGCTGATGCTGGACAGGGGATGGCACCGCCTTCTCCAGGGGCAGCACAGCAGGAGGCAGCTGAATGCAAAAAACTCGGGAAAAGGAGGTTCCAGGCAGAGCCTGGGGAGTTTTCCTCCACACCAGGCACGGGGCAGATTTTTCAGAAGAGATTAAATAATTCAGTGGTAGCCTGGCAGGGAAGCAGCACCATCGTGTTCTGGATCCTTCCCCTTGCAGTGCTGACCAGGGCACTAAGAGTGAGATAAGGGAGAGGAAAAGTTCCCCTGTGGGATTGCTGGCTGTCCCCATCTCTGGGACCCCTGGAAGGGAGCAGGGCCAGACCTGGCACTCGTTACCTCCTGTCCCATTTGCTCTGCAGCACGGTGGCACCTCCCCCTGCACCAGCCTTGCTGTGTGGTCACAAAACCCCTCCTCTCCCGGGTGACACCTTTAACACCCACGAGGGAGCAGAAAAATCACAATAAAATTAAAGGAAAGTACTTAAAGCATTCCTGGGAGGTGCAGGCACCCCTGTTCCTTGCTGCCAGCCACACTGGGAGCAGGGTGTGCTCCCCAAATGCCACCCCTGGGGGGACAACATCAGGTGCCAGCAGCAGGACTCCCTGTATGGGGACATGGAGCCTTTCGAGGCCCAGGGGGAGTCACAGCCACTCTGCCTCTTCAGCCTTGCCAGAAGACTTGCAGATGGATGTTAAAGGCATTTAAGTTTTAATTTTTTATGCTGTCTGACAGTTTATTTTTTAATTAAAGCTGTGCTGGTGTGGGAAGGGCCAGAGCTGCTGCTCCTGTGGCTGCACTGCCCTGGCAGATGCTCGTGGTTGTGTTTCACCCCCAGGTTTGGGAAAGGGAGCAGGATGGCCTCAGGGGGCACAGCCCCTTTCCTCTTTATTTCCATAAAAACGCTCAGAGTGCCATCTGTACTGAGCCCATTTCCTAAGAAAGAAGAACTGAAGAAACTCCTCCAGGCTCTATGACCTCCAAGATACCAGATACAACAAGTCATTAAAACCCATCTTTTGCACTTAAAAATGACATTAAACGCAGTGCAGCCCTGGAATGGCCTTTCTAGCGCTTCTGGAGGGAAGCAGGATGACAAATCAGCCCAGGGTGCAAGAGCTGCTGGCCCATTTCTGGCACAGGGAAGCTGAGCAGCTCCTGTTTGGGGTGCAGCAGTGGGGATGGCTGCAGTGGTCACCCCTTTGCTTTGCCTTTCACACCAGCCCTGCTCTCAGCCACTCGCTAAAACCAGGCATGAAAGAGACTTAATTACGTTAGCAAATGGCTCCCAGGAAATAATTAACTCTTTTATGGAAGTGACCTCATTAGGCACCATTAAACCGGGCAGAAAGGGAGCCATCTGGTGCCTCTGACATCACTGCTCCAGCAGGGGCTGGGATGCAGCCACGTCCACCCCGTGTTCCTGGGGTTCACTCAGGGGTTATTTTCCTGTCCCTACAGCCTGATCATCTGTGCTGGGGGACACCTGAGTGACCACACAGGCACAGGACAGTCTGTGACAGAGAAGGTCAGGGCCAGGTCCTGGTCCAGGAGACTCCAGTCCTGCATGGACCTGCAGCACAGCGGCTTTGACAGAGGGAAGGTGGAAGGACACAGATGAAATCCTGAAGGAGTCAGGGCTGCCTAGGCTGGGAACACATCTAAATCAATAACCAGGCAGCCCAGTGTAAATGGAGATAATTAATTACCTCTTACTGCATTATTTATTGTTGCAGGGATTTATCATTTTCTATAATGATTCATTATTTTCTGCTTGCTCCCTTCTGCAGTTCCTAATTCCTGGTGCTGAGTCAACTTTCAGCCCTGGGCAAATGTCTCAGCAGGGAAAAGCAGCCCTGCAAAGCTGCTGGGAAAGCTGTTTGGTGTCCAGCATGCCAGCAGGTCACCCTGCTCCTGAGCCAGGGGAGCCTTTTTGGGGCAGGGAGTAACTGATGGTCGTGCTCAGCCGGGCACAGGGCTGGATGTGCTGCACCTTCACCTGTGAATGGCTCTCGTGGGGGTGAAAAGAGGGGCTGCACCTGGGGGCTATGAAGACCCCAGGCACTTTCCTCAAAAAATCTGAACGTGTATTTGTGGGAAAGGGGTTGAAACTGAAGGAGGTGGGTGGGTGGTGGGGTAGGATGGGACCGAGGGATGGGTCGGGACCGAGGGATGGGTCGGGACTGCGGGATGAGCCAGGACCGAGGGATGAGCCGGGATTGAGGAATAGGTCGGGAATGACGGCGGGATGAGCCGGGATTGAGGGCTGAGCCGAGCCTGGTCCTCAGCTGGAGGCAGCAGACGGAGCAAATGGAGGCCCCGATGCCCCTGCCCGGCTGCCGGCTCCGCCCGCAGCTCCGGAACCTGCAGAACGCGGAGATGGAACTCAGGGAGCAGCAGTTCCTCAGGGGGAGCGTGAAGAAACACAGCTGGAAAGTGACTCTGGTTTTTCCCCGTCTGCCATCACCGAGGCTGAAGCGGGCTGTGATTATGTTTTAGCAGAGAAAACAGCAATATTTGCCCTATTACCTGCCCGGCAGCTGCAGTGAACGGCCCCAGGGGCTGGGAACACTCTCCCTTTAACACAAGAAATGTCATTTACTGCACCCATCGCCGGGGACAGATGATTTTGCAGTTTCCCGGCTTGAGGCTGCTCCGGTCGCAGCTTCTACAGCAGGACCCTGCTGGTCCCTGCTCCCCACGGCCCCACAGGGAGAACCCAGAGACGGGGTTGGCCCAACCTGGGGTGCCCCAAGCTCAGCCCATTTGGCACCCACGGCAGCAAGACAGCCTGCAAAGCCTTCCTTGCCTGGCCAGTCACTCTGCTCTTAAAAAGACGCTTTAAAAGTTTGGATACAATGGGAAAACCCTTTGTAGCCAGCTGGGAATAAACCGGGTGACTTGGTTATTTTTCTACAGGTATGTCGGTCCCCTGTGAGACACAGGAGCTGATGGCAGGGCTGGTGGCTCGTCCTGCTTCTGCCTCCCAAAGCCCCGTGTCGGGAGCGAGGGGATCGGGGAGAAGGGATGGGGGGATCGGGCAGAAGGGATTGGGGGGATCGGGGAGAAGGGAT
>VZRX01000052.1:19094-116905 GCA_013398075.1 Notiomystis cincta
GGGAGAAGGGATTTGGGGGATCGGGGAGAAGAGATTTGGGGGATCGGGGAGAAGGGATTTGGGGGATCGGGGAGAAGGGATGTGGGATCGGGGAGAAGGGATGTGGGATCGGGGAGAAGGGATGTGGGATCGGGGAGCTGCTTGGAGCAGTGGATCGGGAGAAGGGATGGGAGACTGAGGAGAAGGATGTGGGGTCGGGGAGCTGCCCGGCGAACCAGCAGGGAGCAGGAGCTGCGGGATGCGGACACCTCGGGAGCGGTGACAGCCCGGGATGCAGCAGCCCCGGGGGCTGGCAGGGAGCTCGCGGAGGAGGCTCGGCCGCTGCCAGCGATTGCCATCTAGAGGTTTTTGGGGAAGCAGTGCCTCAGCTCCCCACACGCAGCCCGAGCCCTCCGCAGCAGCCCAGGTGACACGGGGGCTCCAGGACCGGAGGGGGCCGTGGTGTCCCAGGACGGTGGCGCCGGGTCAGACCAGGAAAGAAAAGCTGATTGTGGCTGGGTTTGGCAGCCCCTGGGATGGAATCGGAGTGTTGAAGGTTGGGAGGGAACCTTGAAAGATCGTCGAGTCCCAAACCCCTGCCAGGGACAGGGACAACTTCCACCATCCCAGGCTGCTCCAAACCCCATCCAGCCTGGCCTTGGACACTCTCGGGGATCCAGGAGCAGCCACAGCTTCTCTGGGCACCCTGTGCCAGGGCCTCACACCCTCCCAGGGAACAATTTCTTCCTAATTTCTAACCTAAATTTCTCCTCTTTTAATTTATACCCATTCCCCCTGTCCTGCCACTGCAGGACGATGGGGCCCAAGAGGCTGAGTGGAGACAGGAAAAGCTGGCACGGGCCAGGTGAGGTGGGCACAGCCTGTGGCACTCACAGGGATGCTCTGTGCCTCTTCCCAACCGCCCAATTTTGACCTCTCTGCCCAGGGATGGGGGTGGGCTCTGCTTCGTGGAGTGCAAAGATACTCCACAAAGGGTTGGCTCCCAAAGAGCCGCCCCCAGACCCACAGAATTTCAGTATTGTGTTGCTTGTAAAGGGTTTTTTTGGGGGACAGAACTGCAAAACTGCCTCTGTCCTCTGGTGGTCTGTGCTGCCTCCGTTCTCAGGTCGTGATGTGCTCAGGGTGAGGAGTGGGGTTGATTTGATTTTTTTTTAAAGTTAATTACATTTGAGGCTTCCCTGCTCCTTGGCGTCCCCGCAGAGCCCCCGCCCGCTCTCCCGGGGCAGCGCTGCGGCTCCTGCTGCCTTCACACCGGCATTTGGCAGCCACGTGTACCCCGACGAGGCACTGACCGCTTTCAGGAGCACAAATTAATCTAAAATAAGGGTCTTGGCGAGTCTGTGGAAGTGCAGCTGCCCCGTGGCCCCTCCAGCCCCGGGGCTGCGTTTCCTTATGGATCTGTTTGTCTGCGGTGCTGAGAGACCCCGCCCGCAGCCCCGGACACGGATCGTGTGTTTAGGTGAGAAATGGGACTTTCCTCTCATTCAGCCGGCCTGTGAAGCGTGAAATGCTCCGTTTTTAAAAGCACGGGTGTCTAGGAAAGCCGGCAGTCAGTTCCTTTATGTTCCATGCTGTGCTGAGCCCCCAAAAGCCCGAATGCTGCTGTTAAACTTTTATATATTGCTTGAGGCTCTTGGGAAAAAAATGCTGCTTTCCAAAATCCCGTTTTTCCCTTCCTTCATGTTAAAAAAGGATGTGAAAAGGTGCATTTGGCTCAGGATCCAGTGATGCTGCTGGCACAGCCACCTCTGCACCGTGGCTGGGGGGTCTCAGGGTGACCTGTGCTGCCTCAGTCAGGTCTCCCTGAACGGCTGGACAGTGGAAAATGTGCTTTTCTTGCCAGTCCAGTGCCCATGGACACCCCTGCCCTGCCCAGGAGGGCCACGAGCAGCACTTTGTGCCGTGGCAGTGAGGGGTACAGGGAGCATCACTGGTGACGCCTCGTGGTGCCAGCGCCCCAAGGCCCTGCTTTATAATTATAACAAATAAATACATTCAGTGCTAGCACTGAACCCTTTTCCTGGTGCATGGTTAATTCAGTGAAGTGCTTTGTTTCCCACCCAGCCCTAAAGTATCTTTTTTGAAGACTCCTCAGCAGCATTTGGGGGTTAAACCTCCAAACCACCACCTGTGAGTGGCTGCTTATCCTCACTCCTCCTGGTGCTGGAAATGAAACAGAAATCTAGGTTTCATTATCACAACAGGCTGTAGGAAGGGTTGAATTTGGGTTTTTGTGAGGTGGGTGTCACTGAGCAGCCTTGGTTTGGGCTGTGAGAGGGGGAGAGCAGACACTGCCCACTGCTCTGTGCAGGCAGAACTGCTGCACTCCCAGGTCAAAGCCAGTTTGATTTGGGGCCAGCTGGGCATCTCCAGCTCCTGTTGTTTATTTACTCAGTTTTGAACTCCATTTTCTACTCACTTGCAATTGCCACTGATGCAATTACTTCAATCTAAATTGATCTTAGGGAGAAATTCTTCCCTGGGAGGGTGGCACAGGATGCCCAGAGAAGCTGTGGCTGCCCCTGGATCCCTGGAAGTGTCCAAGGCCAGGCTGGATGGGGCTTGGATCACCCTGGGATGGTGGAAGGTGTCCCTGTCCCTGGCAGGGGGATTTGGAATGAGATCCCTTCTAACCCAGACCATTCTGTGATTTTATGATTTGGGGACCAGTGGAGGCTTCTGGGTCTCCTTCCAAGGGTTTCATCTGGCAGTGAAGAAAGATCTCCCATCAGAAGTTGTTTACAGAGTGCAGGATTATGGTTTGCCCAGACTTTGGGCTTTTAAGTGCTGGAGAGTTCCAGGAATGTCAGTTCTTAGCAGCAGGGCCAGCAGTTGCTGCCCCACTGCACATCCCATCCCTGAGCCAGGCAAGCCCCACACAGGGATGGCTGAGAGGGCACCAGAGGCTTAGAAGAAAGGGAAAACAGAAGGATTGGGAATTGCTTAATTAGAAACAGTTTTCTCCTTTAATGTTCTGCAATTACTTTGAGGTCAGGAGAATTATTAGTAATATTAATCGCTGAATTTCCAGAGAACTAAAGTTAATAGTGCCCTAATTGGGCTGTACCGTCCAGCACTAATTGCTGAGTGCCAGCAGGCAGCTCATTAAGTCTTCCAGCCCTTCTCCCTTGGCAAATCTTATTTCTTCTAAGTCCACATCCCAGATGATGTGGCTGCAGAGGGTTAAAGTGTTGGGATAAGCACAGCAGACCAAGGAGGCTGAGGCTCTCAGGGACTCTGCCCCTGTTTTCAACTTTCCAACCATGCCAGTGACGTCTCGGGCCTCCTGCCTTTGGCACAGGTGCCCAGGTGGGCAAGGAAAGGTGTTTGCTGCTGCAGATGGCCCCAAGTGCAGATGTTTTAGCTCTGAACAGGCTGGGATCTCATTCCACCCTCTGCTATGGCAGGGACACCTTCCACTGTCCCAGGGTGCTCCAAACCCTGTCCAACCTGGGATCCAACTTCCAGGGATCAGATTCCATGGGCAGCCACAGCTTCTCTGTGCCAGGGCATCCCATCCTCCCAGGGAAGAATTCCTTCCTAATACTCCATCTAAACCTCCTCTCTGTCAGTTTGAAGCCATTTCCCCCTGTTCTATCACTACATGTTCTTGTCCAGAGCTCCTCTCCAGCTCTTTTGGTCTCTTTTTAGCTATTGAAGGCTTGGGTGGGAAATGCTGGTGGTTCCCACAGG
Organism: Notiomystis cincta; assembly: GCA_013398075.1. NCBI lineage: Eukaryota > Metazoa > Chordata > Aves > Passeriformes > Notiomystidae > Notiomystis > Notiomystis cincta. The sequence continues at coordinate 22,788 of VZRX01000052.1, forward strand.
GAGGACAGGACAGGGATTTGCCTCCTGCCAGGGATATTGTGGCTGTGAATGAACACGACCCAGGCATCATCCTGCCCGAGCTGTGCTGCTCTGGGGTGACCAGCAAAGGAAAAGAGACCAAAATACTCTCCAAATACTGAAATAAGGAACTGAAATGCTGCAGACAGGAGGGGTTCTGTCTTATTTTTTAGTTCTGAAATGCAGCAACAGGAAACAGAAGGGTAGAGACATAATGAAGTTCCAAACACGCCCATTTATGTTTAAAAAAATGACTGGGGAGGAAAAGAAAATTTCATCAGGTACAGTGAGGTTCTCAGAATTATCAGTTTTTATAAATTGCATGTATTTATGTGTGTGTGTGTATATATATATATAAAAGCTTTATATTTAAAAGATTAATGCTCCTTCTGGCAAGGCATCAATGAAAATTTTCCTCTCCTGTTTACCTCCACAATACAAAGTGAAGATTATCTCATCCCAACGTCATTCTATATAAATAGCACTGCAAAAGCACCTTTACAAGGCCAGTCTTTTGCTGACATTTTATATTATTCTTCCATACAGAATTCAGAGAAATGCTCCAAAATATATAAAATGCTCCAATTTTGCCTTGGGGAGCAGGAAGGGGAGGCACAGAGCTGTCACTTGGAAAGGTCCTGTGGCATTATGGAATTTTGCTTTTCTCCAGAGGTGTTTAACAGCAATAACAAGCAAGACTTTACAATAAATAGAATAATGGAGCCCTTGGGACTGTGCTGTGCTCACTGTGCACTGTTTGAGCTTCTGGCTCCCTCCTCCCACCCATGGGGCTGATGTGGAATCAGCCACTGCCTACATTGCACTTAGGGAGGATTTGGAGCAAAGGAGCTGGAGCCAAGTGAGAGGGGGCAAAAAACCCCAACCAACCAAACCTAAACCACCAACCTTTTCATTTTTATTCCCTTTCAAGCTCCAACTCTTGGCAGGCTGAGTGGCAGATAATGGGGTTGAAGGAGGTGCCTTTCCCATGCAGGTGCTCAGCAGATGCTGCAGCAGAACAGGGACTCTGGGGATGGTTGTGTCCAGGTGGGCTGGTCAGCAGGAAAGGTGAGGGCACGTGGGACCCCAAATCCTCCCCAAGCTGCTCCCCACAGAGCAGGAGTTGGATCCTTGCTGCCCACACAGGGTTGTGAAATGCCCAACTGCTCCTCTCACACCCCTGGGCACATGGGCCACACTTGTGTTATTAAATAAAGCAGCTCTTAGCCAGCTCCTGGAGCTGTGGGGTTTTGTCTGGCCAGGTTTTTTTGGTTGGTTTTTGTTTTGTCTTCTTGTTTCTGCTCTGGCATGCCAGAGAGATTTATAGAAGCAACATCAAAAGGCCTGAGAGTGGAGGGGATGGATATGCTGAGCTGACCACTGGCCCCTGGATTTGTCAGGCTGGTATTTATTACAGCAGGGGAGGCCACAGCTATGTTAAGATCAAACTCAAAAGTCAACAGTGAAATTGCATCAAGGCTGACCACTTCCAAGCAGCTTCCCAGTAATCCCTGCTCCTTCCCTCTGACAGCACCATGAGAGGGGAGAGATAAATTAGGAGGCAGCAAAATGCACGGAGAATACAGGAACAAAAAGCACATGGGTCTGGTGAAGGCTGTGATGTGGAAAACACTCCCAGGGCTGAAGGCTGCTCATGTGCTGATGCCCTCAGATGTCTGGAAAAGGGTCCAGGCATCAAAGGAGAGGTGGCTGTCACTGCAGCTCCAAGTGCTGCTAATCTGACTGTTTAAAAGGTGTGAGCTGTGGGCAGCTGCAGGGCCAGCCAGGGGGAAAATAAATCGGGATGTTTTAGGGAACAGACTGGAATGACAATTGCTTTATCCTGTAACATCTCTGATTAGGAGCTGAAAACTTAAAGACAGAGGCCAAGCAGTGGTGAGGACTAGGGAAGGTGAAGATTCTTTCTGTTTTGTGCTCCATAAGCTTTTCATACTAAACAAATTTACTGCAAAACAAGAAAATCAGTGGAAAAAAACTGAGAACACAGGAGCCATTCTTTAAAAATACACAGATACACATTTACAAGACTTCTTAGTGCATATTTACACCAACTATTTTGTTTTCTTTCTGGAATTAAAGCTGCCATAAACCTTCAAAGACTTAAGGGCTGTTTCAACAGCTGAATTACAAAACAGCCCAGTCACAAAATACAAAATAAACACGGATGGTTTAAATAAACAGGGAAAAATATACCAAGTGATTCACTTCAATATAGACTTATATAGGAAAGCTCATTCTCTTGACACACTTTCTATGGTTGTGAAATGTTAAACTTTAGTATTTTAATTTAGGCTTTGATGTTTTGGATGCTAAAGAGAAGCAGCTGACTGGGCCCCTGTTAGACCACAATCCTGTGGGGAGGGAAACTGCTTGAAGCCATTTGCCCCCCAAAAACTCTACAAGATGATGGTGGTTGAATCCAGACTCTAAAACCAACTTAGAGGAAGATCTTTTTGAAAAGAAATGTATTTTCTTCATAAATACAGTACAATTACATTTTACAATGTCTTTTTACTTCCTAGACATAAAAACACTAACTTTTACAAAAGAGTTCCTATACAAATACACGAAAAGAGACACAGCCCCCTGTCCCCCCACCCCTGGCATGGAGCAAACCCACTGGCAGCACGGTGAATCCCGGGATAACCTGGGCCAGCCATAGGCAGAGGAAGCCCAGATATCCTGGGATAATTTGGGCCAGCCCTAGGCAGAGGAAGCCCAGTTATCCCAGGATAATTTGGGCCAGCTCTAGGCAGAGGAAGCCCAGATATCCCAGGATAATTTGGGCCAGTCCTAGGCAGAGGAAGCTCAGTTATCCTGGGATAATTTNAGATCCGGGGATAATTGGGGCCAGCCCTAGGCAGAGGAAGCCCAGGTATCCTGGGATAATTTGGGCCAGCCCTAGGCAGAGGAAGCCCAGATATCCTGGGATAATTTGGGCCAGCTCTAGGCAGAGGAAGCCCAGATATCCCAGGATAATTTGGGCCAGTCCTAGGCAGAGGAAGCTCAGTTATCCTGGGATAATTTGGGCCAGCCATAGGCAGAGGAAGCCCAGATATCCTGGGATAACCTGGGCCAGCCCTAGGCAGAGGAAGCCCAGTTATCCCAGGATAATTTGGGCCAGCTCTAGGCAGAGGAAGCCCAGTTATCCCAGGATAATTTGGGCCAGCCATAGGCAGAGGAAGCCCAGTTATCCCGGGGTTTTCCTGCCCTGAGCGCTCCAGGTTGGTCTCAGTGGGAAGAGCCCTCGGTCCGGCCAGGAGTGACCACGGGTGTCACACAGGTGTCACACACCCCACGTGCTGCTGGCCCCTGAAGCAGGAGGTGTCCTTGGAAATGGCTCTGGCCCAAAACTCCCCAAGCCCCCCCAGCTCAGGCAGCCCCAAAAACCGAAGCAAAGGCGATGCTCAGCTTCCAGCACGGAGCACGAGGGCAGAACTTCAGCCCCACCACACCTGGTGAGCTCAGCGACTCCTGAGGAGCAACTCACACAGCCCCTTGAGTCCTGGGACACAAAATCGCTGCTCCAGACCCCCAGGAGCTGCCAGGGAGGAGCTTTTCATTTAATAACAACACTGGGCCAGGTGGGAACAAAAGTCTCTGGATCTCAGGCAGTTCCCCGAGCAGTCAAACCACAAAGGAAGTGCCCAAGGGAAGGACTTGGGAGTTTGGCCTTTCTGTAAGCAGTGAAAGGAAAGAGGAAAAAGAACTAAACTTCATTTTCTTGTTTTGCTCTACAAAGAAGAATATGTGGCTTTCTTTATAAAAGCTACAATTCTGCTTCTAATACCCGAGTTTAAGGAAAACTCTTAGTCTAAAATTTTGGTTTGCAAAGGTCGTTGCAATCATTGTTAAAAACCACTTTCTACTAGAAATAAGCTCTACAGAAGGCAAAGGAACTAGGTGTGCAGTTTGTCTCCTTAAAGCAGTTTCTGTTTAAAAACAAAATAAAAATCTGTACAGAGACTGAAGGCTGTAGTTCACACCTTCCTCAAAGCAAGCAGCTCTTTACATTCACATCAGGATGGCTCTGAGGAAGCTCCAGGGGAAGAATACATTCCTGATGGCTCCCAGTTTGTCAGCAGAGGAAAATGATCTCCAACTTCCACAGCAAATTTTGGGGGTTTTTGCTTTTTGTGGAAGAAATTGAAATTATTAAATAGGGCAAAGAGCCTGGCCTAAGCAGTGTAAAACTGCACCATCTTCCAAAATTACTTCAGTGGGCAAGGAACTGCCAAGGCTCCTGCAATGCTGATGGTTCAGACTGTCAGAGACAGCCTGGCTTCCATTTCTGGAGGAGATAGTTGCTGTATTTTATTCACAGAGAGCTATTATGTCCTTCTTTCTTTGTAAAAATAAATTACAGTGGCACTCCATTTGGAAACAGTGAGCTGCAGGGAGGAAAACCCAATTATTATCACCTGAACAGCCAATACTGATTGGGGAAAATCAGCTTTCTGAAAGAGGTTTTGTCTGTAAAAGATCCAAATTCTCCCCAGACATTTTAGAATTAATGTGAATCAAGTGAGTTGTAACTGTTTATCTAGAGCCCTACAGTTGTAAAACTTCTTTCCAGCTGCTGAGAAGTATTTGTAAAGATGGAATATAACTTTTCCTGACTCTAAAGGAAGAGAAAAGTATTCAAACATTTCTCCCCCCCTCTCTCACAGACACTCAGTGGCATTTGATTTCCCTTGTTGGTCATTTTAAGCCAAACTCACAAAATGTAATATGGATATTTATGCTGAAATGGCAAAAAGATGGACACCTTGAGCTAATGAGAAAAGCTGCATTTTCAACAACTGTGGAGGAGGAAGAGAAATCACTTCAAATCATCCAGGGTGGGCATTACTTCATAAAATGGGATGGAATTAAGCCAAGAGAAATAAAAGCAGGACATTCTCAGGGATGAGAACGCAGCGTGCCTGGAAAAGAGTGGGGAATGGTTCAGAGGGAAGGAAGGTCTGGAAGTGCCTGGGAAGATGCTGTCCCAGGGGGCAGAGCCAGGCAAAGCCCTGCAGAGCAGCTCTGCAGTGCCTGGAGCTGGGCTGAAGCAAGGGGTGTGTGCCTGGTCAGTGCATCTCCTGCCCCAGCCACTGCCATCCCTGCCTTCTGCAGCACTGGGAATGTGGCCTGAGGGACCCCAGCCAGCAGCAAATCTCCTGGAAACGATGGGAAGTGTTTTCCTTGGGTTTTAAGGGATTATTGTCAGAAGGAAAACTCGGGGCTGACCTTTAGGCACCACCTGGGCTGAGAGGGAGGCACCTCCTCTCCCTTCCCACTGTGAAACTCCTGTTGGTCTGGGGGACATTTCAGTTGAACATCACAGCAGTAGTGTCAAACAGGAATTAAAGACATTCACTAATTCTGTGAAAATTAACTCCTGGATTTCCTTATTTCTGGGGTGAAACAGTCTGAAATGAAAATTTCCCTACTCTACTGCTGCACAGAAAGCTGAAACTAGCCAGGTTCCCAGTGTGTGACCACTGGCTAATTAAATATTTTAACATTCAAGTACAAAAACAAAAGTAGTTTTTAACAGGAATTAATATTGAAGTGTTTTAATAAAATGCAAAGACAGTAACAAAAAAATACTCATGTACTTCTAATGGTCTTAATATCTCCTTAGAGTTTCTGTAACCAAAGCACTGCTGCATCTGTGCTAGTTTCCAAAAATCTGGAACTGAACCTCATGACTTAAATATGTAACTTTCTTCTGTAATGCCTCTGGGACTTTCTTTAAGCTGCTCTCTCCACTCAGATGAATTAAAGAACTATTTTGAAAGGAGAGAATCTGCCATCTGAACCTTTGCATGGAGCTTCTCTGCAAAGCTCTACCTCTGAAGCTTTGCTAATGTGAAAAAGAATTCAGTCTCTCCAGAAAGGAGGGACATACAAAGTTGAAGGGCATTTGAAATATAGAGAAATTTGAAATATAGAGAAGTTTGCTACAGAGAAAGATCTCCACAGATGCAGTAGATTAAGCTGCTAACTCTGAAAAACAACAGGGCTTCCCACTTGAACTCTGGTAAATTTGGGGTAGTTTCACTAAGGCCAATGGAAATACCATGTCAGAAATCTGATCTCACAGATCAGGGCTGGGCCTGTAAATTCTCCTTATTAATTTATGTAAAAACATGAATGCAATATATTATTTACTATCCACTGTACAAATTATTGAAAAAGTACTTAAGTATAAAAGTGTGGCAAATCTTGCAAAAGGAACTACAAATGCGACATTAATCACCGGAGTCGTTTGTTTTAATAAAGAAATAATTAAAAAAAGAAATTTGGGGAGTAAAAAAAAGAATGTTACCACACTGAAAATGGAAATCTGTTCAGTCTATGAACATGAAATATCTACTCTGAGTTCTTACACTGAGAGGAAAGAGGGAGTGAAAGGGAAATCTCCCTTGATCACAGCTCAGATTTATAAAAGCTTCCCAGAACCTGTATTCTAAAACCATTAATGATGCTCACAGGGATGTCCCTGGTTCTGATCATTTTAAGGCCATTAAGCTCACCTTACTACATTCAAGCTAGACATGTAACCAGCACCTGTGAGGGCAGGTACTTCTGCTTAAGAGACTTTAAAAACACTGAAATGAAATATCAGATGTAGTGCACCTAAGTTCTAGGGGATTTTTTTTATCCAGATGTTACCAGATCCAGTATTTAAAAAATAAAAGGGGAAACTTTCAAAGAACAAGTGTTACGGGTTTTTTTATAATTTAGAACAAATTATAAATTAACCTGTCCAAACTTCTGAGACATAATATACAAGAGCAAACAGCTGAGTGTTCTTTTATTACTCAGGTACTACATTTTTTTTTTCCCAATAAAAACGTCTTTTAAAAATTTCTTGCTACTGTTATCCCAGCTCAGATCCTGGTACAGCCTTTCAGATGAGGTATTCTACCATCTCTCCATCTGGGAGGTCCTGCCCCACAGTCTGAACAGGGGCTTTCCTTTCAAGAGTGCTGGAGTGGAAGAGTGGCCCATCTATGTGATGAGGAAAAACAAGAGACAGACAATTAAAGGTGTAACTTCAGTGAGGTCATGACATTAACATTTTAAGTCATCTCCTATCATTGGCCAAAGACAGCTTAATAACTTATTTAATTTAAAAAATTCAATCCCCACGTATGCAGCCAGCCAAATAAAGCTGTTTTATCAAATCCCCTTTGGGTGCCTCCCACTGATACACAAATCCACACAAAACTGGAGTGACTGCAGTTAAACCAATGCAGTCAGGGTAGATTTTCACCACCAGACCTGTTCTCCCTCGATACCCATTAAACAGCACAGCATGGGCAGGAGGCAGAGCCCAGCCAAAGGCTCTCTGCCATAAAGAACAACAGCATTGTAATGTGTCTGTAAGGAGAAGAGGCAAGGTTGTGTAATCTGCATTGATTTGGCAGAGTGGGCTGGAAAATGAGCAGCTCTTGCCAGCTGGGAGCTCTGTGGGAAGCAAATTCAGCTCCTGTGACAGTCACTGTCAACTGGAGCTCCGAGGCTGAAGCTGGTCCTGAGACCAGGATGGCACCAAGGCAGCTTTATTGTGATAATTCCCTCTCCTTCTTCTCCCTCCCCTCCTCTGAGCCCACCTGGCTTTCAATGCCCACTCAATTCACTGCCAGTTTGAACAGCCCATTTTCATGTGTTTAAACCCCACGTCCTACCCACAATTTACTTCAGAACAGACATTGACTCGGGGACTGCCCAGGGATTTGCATCTCCTGTTCTCAATTCTCAAGTCTTCCTGCACCTCCCTGCCCACTGTGCCCACGTTAATGCTGCCACTCTTGAGGCTTTTTCTTTTTATTCCTTCAGAGCATTTGAGACCACTCAAAACAGCTGAAATCCACTTGTCCTCACAAAAATCAACCCCAGTTTGCCTGGAGGGAGAAAGGGACACCAGGGCTGCCCCAGGGATGGTGAGTGGGTGGCAGGGCCCCCCTGGGACTGGGGCTGAGCTCTGTTACCTGTTTTCTCTGCACTGTAGGTCAGGTTGGTGCTGGGGAGTCGTGCTGGGGTGGGAGCTGCAGGGGAAGGAGCAGCTTTGCCCTGCTCACTGCCCCGGTCTGTCTGGGTGCTGCAGTCTCTGCTGCCTGTCTTGGAGTGGGCTGACAGCAGGGGCGTGGAGGGAAGGACAGGAGAGGGCGTGGAGGGGATGGATTCCGAGCGATACTCTGTTCCCAGCAGAACACCTGGGAGGGAGAAGGGAGGGAAATGTCACAATGAAGAAAAGGAACTGGTGTCAGCTCTGCACCACTCTGCACTGCTTGCTGCAGGGCCTGGAAGGTGCTCCTTCCTTCAAAGGGCAGCACTGGTTTGCCTTCCCACAGCACCTTCCACCCCTGGGTGCTGCAGGACCCGAGGAGTAGCAGTGTACCTGTGCTGCTGCTTGCAGGTGGGCACTAATCTGCACACTCTAAAATCACCTGCAACAGGCTCTCATTTCCATTTTGGGGGTTTTTACTCTCAGAGGGAGGGCCCTTGTGACCAGCTTCTCCCAGAAAAGAAAAAAAAAAAAATCATCTAGGATTTGCTTTGTTACAACTGCATTTCTCAGAACAATGCTGTTGAGCTATTCCAGACAGGAGTCATGTTGGTGCAGGCACAACACTACAGGATAGAAATCCTGATTAGGATCTCTGCTCTGCTCCAATTCAAGGAGACTTTACACCTCCAGCCAGCTGTAACACTCAGCTGAAAGCAAGTGCTTGGGAACCCTGAAAACTGTATCCCAGACATCCCCAAAGTCAGGTGCCAAATTGGGAAATAAGCCTTATATTTAACAGCAGAGCCTGAGTATTAAAGTCACTATTTCCCAGAAGTTACTAAAATAAGCGGCTATTTCAAATGTGTCCCATCTTGCAGCCAGCTTTACTGCAGGCCAGGCCAGCTGATCTCTCTGTCCAACACACCCTCCCCTGCTCCTCCTGCCTCCGCTCTGACTCCTGTATCAGAACTGCCACCGGCACTCGGGAATTACCCAGGCTGCCCTTCCAGCTCTTGTCCTCCCTCTTCTCCTCCAGGATGGGGGTGCTGCTCAGCGTGGAGGAGTGGGACAGCAAGCCTGAGCCAGCGTTGGAGATGGACATGAGGGACTTGGCAGGTCTCATGGAGGAGAGCTGCTCCGTCTTGCCGGGCTCCTTGCGGGAGCGCTGCTGCAGCACCTTGATCATGGCGTCCTTCTCGATGATCTGGGCGTGCAGGGTCTTAATCCTTTGGGGGAAGGAGAAAGAAGAGTTCAATTGTCTCCCATCTCCCTGGATTGAGGCCTCAGTGTCCCCATGGCTGTGATTAGAGCTCCCTTAGGCATTTGGGGAGGTGGAGGGAGGATGCCAGGAGATTGTTCTGGGCGCTGGCTGCTCTCTGGCTCACAGAGCATGTGAGAGAGAGCACTGATACACTCACCCACCTCTGGCTACTGGAAACTGCTCTAAACAGCCACAACAAGGAGCTCTGAGACAAACCTGAGAGTTATGAGCAGGACATGAGACCAACAGAAAGAATGAACACACTTTGGGGAGTCTGCACTGGGCCTAACCCCAGGGAAAGCAGCTCTGTGAGCCTGTTAAGGGGTGGCTGGAGCCTGGGTTCTGATGGAGATGCCCTGAAGAGAGAAGAGGAACAAGCTAGATGCAAAAAATCTAAGACAAGACTTTTTTGCATTAGCCCTCAGTATCAAGACAGGTTTTGGATTGCTATGTAGACACTTCCCTGGCCAAATGAGTGTCTGGCACTTGACTTCACTGCTGCCAGTGAAGACACGAGAATTTCTGGTTCTGAGGCGTCTACCCAGGCCATTAATTTAAAAAGCCCTGCTCCAAAGAAGCCAGATAGGACCAAACTGCACTTCACCTTCCCTCCATGTCGAGACATCTCCTGTTGGCCAGCAGGATCTCCTCCTCCTCCTTCTGGATGCGAGCTTCCAGCGAGGTGTCGTAGCTGGGGTTGGGCGAGTGGCTGATCACCGTGGTGTCCCTGCAACAGGCAGGACAGCAACTGAAGCACCTGCTGAGCTTGCTGCTTCCCCCTCCCCAGCAGCACAAAAATGTAACAATCAAGAACATCAGTTTGTTTTTTTGAGTTAAAGCTGGCTCAGTGTCTTCCAAAAGTGTAACTCACAATTTCATTTGTGTCCTAGTGAAAAAGGATTATAAAAACATGCAGATCATCACAACAACCACCTCCTGTCCATCTCAGGCCAGGCCCTCACCTAAACTGAGTCACTGCACCACTCTAAACTGATCAACGAGGCAAAAACCAAGGACACAGGGAGGCAAAAGGAACACCCCATACTTTCCTTCAACTTCAGATAAAAAGCTTTTTCCCTTTCCCTTCCAACAGCATCATACAGGGGATGTGAATATCAAAGGGAACGAGGCATGGAAGTTTTTTAAGAGATCAAAGCAGCTTGGCCCAAAAAATTTGGAATAGAGTGAAAAGAGTTTCAGACTGGTTCCATATAATGCCTGATGTCAACTCTGTGATAGTTGGTCAGTCCATTAACCAAATAATATTTCATTCTACTTGTGAATGTGGAAGGGCATGAGGAGATCATTCACCAAAGAAACCCAGCCTGGCCCAGTTCCTGCCTGGGCTCTAAAGCATCCTTCCTGCAACCCCAGCTTCCCACAGGATGCCAGTTTCACTGGTAAAGAAAAGGGGAAAAAATCTGGGCAGTGTAGATGAGGTTGTCACTGGAATCAGTGGAATCCAGATGGAAATGGAAAAGCAGAAGTTGTTTCCTGACTGGACAACATTCTTGTTCATTTACTGAAACCTGAGCAGGCCTAACACATCCCCTCCCACTCTGGGATAAACAATAGACCAGGCCCCAACTTATCAGCCCACGCTGAAAATATAACATGGCCTCTAAGCACAAGCAGCAGCAGGAGCCTTTAGGGAATCTCTGGGGAGGTGGAAAACAGTGCACAAGAAGCATCAATACCCTAAAATAACAGCTTGCTTCTGGAGCAAGATAAGATAAGTCTTTAAACGCTAACACAGCAGATGTGCAACTTCACCCCTGTAATTCCAGTGTGATCTTACAAGCTGGGAAGCCAGTTGTGATAACATCCCTATCTGGATCTGGCTCATGAAACAATCTACAATAAAATCTGCTGTCCAGAACCATAAACTAGTGAGCAATGCAATTATATGCAGGCCAGGCCTAATGCTAAGGAGCTGCACTCCAGTAAGAGCTCTTGTTTACCAACCAGCTGAGGCACTCGGGCCCACTTACAGCCATGATATGTGTTTGTGTACAGTTGTCTTGGAAGGGGAGCTTGTTACCAAATTTCAGACACCCTTCCCACCCCCACAAGAAGTGCTCTCCATACACAGCAGAATGTTTTGAGCAGAATTTCCTCGTAGATGCTTCTGGTTAGTAACCAGACAATACCACAAAGTAATTTGCAAAAAACATTCTGGAGAACAAGGAAGCCATTCAGGGTGAATGATGTGAATCACCAAGCTCACCCCATCTCACATGACTTCAGCAAGGACTGATTCCTGTTTTTAAAATAGAAAACCCCCAAGCCTCTCCTCCTTTGAATCAACAGCTTCTAGGAATGGCTCAGAACAATTCTAGTCTGGAAAATGGCTCCTGCATGTGGAGGGATCTTCCCCTGGAAAAACATTCCTAACTGCTGGCAATTGCACAGCTCCCAGGAAGAGCAGCCAAGCTCCACTTGCTTGCAGAGCTCTGAGGAGCTGTTCAGACCACAGGGAGAGTGGCATGACAACACTGCTGGGTGGGAAATATGACATTCAACTGGAAAAAGAAAATAATCCCAGCGCTGTGAAAAGCCCCATTTACCTCTGAGCAGCCACGGTCGCAGCTGCATCCAAAGCAAACTGTCTCATCACACTTTCCTCCAGGTATTTCTGCTCCCACTTGGTCATGTCAGCTTCCAGAGCAAGGATCCTCTCCTCCTTCTCACGCAGCAGCTCCATGAGTGCCGTGGCGTTGTACTCAGAGACGTTGGCAGCCTGAGAAGTGCCCTGACGCTGAGTCCCAGCGGGGAAAAACCAAACCAAACAGAAACAGAAGGCTCAGGATTCAGCTGGAAGGCTCAGGGTTGGCTGGTTTGCTTTTTGTCACTGCTTAGACACAAGAAACCTCCCCTCCCAGAGGGAAATGCTTTGTGTTGGGCAGGCTAACAAGAAAATATCTGAGATGGAAAATATTCTTCCCAAAAAAGCATCCCAGAGCTGGATTCTGCTGTACAGGTGTGATGTGCACAGCCCTTCCATAATGCCTGAAGTAACACTGACTCCCAAGTGTTCAGCAAGGCACTAACCAGTATCATCCCTTCAAAAAAATACACCTAAAATATTTTTAAAGCATTTGATTATTAAATTTATGTCATCAGTGTATAGCTGGGGATTAAAATAATTCAGTTCTAAAGCAAGATTTGGAAGGCAGAGTTCCCTTTCAAAATAAGGAAGTGTGGAAATTTGCTGAGATAATAGTTCAAGGAGTAAAAATTGCAATTTTATATAGAAGTCTCATGTAGAATTAGCAAGACATTTAACTTATAAAATAAAATAAATATAAAATATAAGATAAAATTTAATTATTTTAAGTCTTTTAAAAGACAAGAAATTTGGCTATTTTATGCTGAGCTCAGAATTTTCAACCATGGCAAGAAAGCAATTTTTTCTGTTGACTCAGGCTCAGTGTGCAGTTTAGAGTACCTGATCTTCCAAAGGTGTAACAGAAAAGTTTATCAATTACTGTAACTCCTACTAAAACCAATGCAAAACCTCAAGATTTAAATATCTATTCCTATGCAGAGATGGAAGTTAGGGGATAAAAGTAACCTGAAACTAAATGTGATTTAGAACACAGGCCTGCATCCTGTTTCCAGTAAAAATCAGACACCTGAGAGCTCACCTATGTTTGACACAGGCTGAAATAAATGCAATTCCTAACACACCTGCACAATCTACTTCTCATTCATTCTTTTCACTGAAAAAGACTCATAATATAATTGCAATATAGTCTATGTGAAACTCCCATCAACTGCATTGCTGGTTTAGTCTTGTGTACTTTGTTTAAATTCAAAAGGTTTTTGAAGGGCTTCTTTTCAGGCCAGTTGCTAACAAATTTTATACAAAATCCCAAACTGTGAACAAGATTTTTAAAATAATTTCAAATAATATAACCCTGTTATTTAAAGGTAAACCAGCATAAAGCTATGAGGCTATTTCTGCATCTTGCCACAGGATGTCACAGGATCTAAATCCTCTGGTTGAAACACAATTAAATCAGGGAAAAGCAACACAATGGCCAGCAAGTCCCTGACTCTAACTAATGAAAAAGGAGGTTTTTAACAATACAGGATGAAAAACCTCTTCTGTGTGGTGCAGGGTGAGTTCCTGTGGGCAGCCCAGCAGGGCAGGGGTACCTGCTGCATGCGCAGAGACTCCAGCTCCCTCTCCAGCCGGGTGCGCAGCCTGTGCTCCAGCTGCTCCCTCTTCTCACACGCTGCCTGCAGCTGCACCAGGGCCTGCTGCATCTTCTCCACCTTCTCCACATAGACCTGCTTCTTCTTCAGCTGAAACAAAGCAAGAAAAGGCCACAGGAGGAATGAGAATGAGAGAGTGACCTTTGGGTTTTGCCCGAGAGGAGGATGGCAGTGACTTCCAGCAGCTGAAGGGAGAAGGATGGAGAGAGACTATTTACAAGGGCCTGGAGTGACAGGACACAGGGAATTGCTTCCCACTGCCAGAGGGGATACTGGGAGGAATTCTCCCCTGTGAGGGTGGGCAGGCCCTGGCACAGGGTGCCCAGAGAAGCTGTGGCTGCTCCATCCCTGGAAGTGTCCGAGGCCAGGTTGGACACTGGGCTTGGAGCAACCCAGGATAGTGGAAGGTGTCCCTGTGGCAGAGGGTTGGAACTGGATCATCTTGAAGGTCCCTTCCAACCCAAACCACTCCATGGTCCATGAGTGCTGTCAGTGGGCCCTGGCCTCCTGCTCTGGACTGGACACTTGGGATGTTACAGCTCTGTCCCATCTCTGCTTTCCTGCTGGGTGCATTTGTCCTTTGTGTCCTCAGTGACCTCATGGTAACGATGGGGAAAGAGAGGAAATTATCTGTTCCAAATGTCTGAGAGCAGCAATGGACTAGAAAGGGCACCAGGGACTGAAATAATGTTTGAGTGGCTTGACACACGTTTCCAAGGTAACTGCAGCAGTGTTTAGAGCTGGTCCACAAGTCAGGAACACTCTCAGTGCAATATTGAAAATTGCTGGCAGCATTTTTACAAGATTTAGCAGAAACTGAATCAAAACTTGTAGGATCCTATTGCAGTCCCATCACAATAAAATAATAGGGTCAAAGCACACACCAGCCATGGCCCAGGCTCTCTCCATGCCAGGTTTATCCAGGTTTATCTGGACATTCTTCTTGGCCTGAGAGGTCCTGCTCTGTTCCTGCCACTGCCCTTCCAACCTCCTCCATTGTTCATCCTGCAAACTAAGCTGCCACCCTGCCTCACAAGGAGCAACAAAAAGTACCATGCTGAGCCCCCCAGTAATTGTCTTAGCAATGTTAATCCACAGTTTAGGCAGAAAAAAAACAAACTAAAATATGAATTAAAATAAAAAAAATAATAAAACCTACCCAGATCTATTCAAATAGAAGGAATACTGCACACCTGTGGGCATTATTTTCTGTCAAGGAAAACACTAACAGCTGCAATTAGCTGGCCCTGTGCAGCAGATCTGGGGCACTGCTTTTGCAGCTCTGATTGTCATAAACCCCGACATAGAAAAATAGCAGGAAGAAGGCAACTTTTCCCAACAGTCAGAGCCAAAGTTCTAGAGAAGCACCACAATGCAAAACACAGACTCCCTTATGCGAGTTCAAAGAGCTGCTCTACAGCTTCATGGAAGAAAAGTCCACTGAGGGATATTAAAGACAAAAGACACCACTTTTGGCTCAGGAAGTCCTTCTTGGAAGAGGAAAGTATTCTGGGAAAGTATCACTGCTCTTGGCCCCATTCTGACAGTGTTCCCTAGGAATCTGCTCTCAGTTTCAGCAGACACAGGATACTTTGATCTGAACAACTAAACCTATTGTAACATCACACCTTTGTTCCAAAAAGGTCTTATCATGTATTTCTTTAAAAATCACCCCTTTTCTCAGTCCTGTTCCTTCAGGCAATGCGAAGAGCAGGGAGAGAAAAATTTCCATGCACTATTAATTCCAGACATGGTATCCTTTTCTTCTCTCCATAAAGTCAGCAGGCATCTAATCTCACAGTGTGAATGTTGCTGCCTTAGAGGATTTTTCTCCAAACAAGAATTTTATAATAAAAGTTACAATAAACAGTGAGCAATCCAGCCAAAGGACTTCCCACAAGTGCATGTACAGTAGAAAGGTATTTTTATTCTTTGATTGCTCAAGATTTCAAGCTTGTTTGGAATGGGAGGGGTGAGAACATTTTAATATAATTTAATATTCCACTGCTGCTCTGCAGAAAATCAGTAAATGCATTATACTTAATAAATCTTTTTATTCTCTACCATAATGCTTGATAACACCAATTTAAAGTTCCTCAAACTCCACTGAAGTGTGGATTTTCAACTTAGATTAAGAGCATCTCAAAGTAGCCAAAAGTGATAAATGCAGGGTTGGCAGCAGAACCCAGAAATGGAGAGCACTCAGCATCTTGGGTTTTGACCTGGACAAGAGAGAGGAACAACCCAATAAACTCATTAGCAGTGAAATATCGAGCTGCAAAATAACCTCTTCAAAACCAGCTCTCTTCCCTCTCTCTTCTTTATAAAAGAAGTTAAGGCTGAGGTGATGGACATTTGGTCTCTTATTACCTACTACAAAGCACTGAAATCTCTGAGATGATTTTTAACACACAGGCAAAACCCTGCAAAAGCAGCCACCAACATTTTACAGTTTTCACAATTAACAAACCTGAGTATGCATATGTGTGGATTAACATTCTGGCCTGCATTCAAAGAATACCAAGAGCCCAGCCAAAAAGCAGAATTAGGACACAGAAATTCCAGCGAAACATTCACTTTGAACGTGCTCCCATCAGCCAAACCTGCAGGTGAAAAGTTGCAACACAAGCTGTTGCCCAAGTTCCCAGCACTGCCTGCACACGCCTGACTCGGGTAGCAGACCCAACGTACAGGCACAGCTTGTTCAGTGGCTTTGCAGAAAGGCAACATTTTTTTCTCTCCCTTCACAAGATGCACTTCATCTTCCAGCATCAGGAAGAATTAGGAATGTTGGAAGATTCTGGATGTATTCTGTTTAACGGCTTAAAATCAGAATTAGTTCACGAATTCCTCCAACAATTTCCAGGTTTTTGGAACTCAGGTGTTCAGATTGCTTTAAAGGCAGGGATATGCTCCAGACACCTCAACTTTCCTGATGTCTTTATCTATAAGATAGTTTCATTTCATGGGCTTGCTGCCCTCAGTTAAGTCACTGCATATTCTGGCACTCTCATTCATTTCCAGCTCTTCTACTGCAAGTATTTGTGAGAAACATTTACCTTTCTGTGAACCAGGATTCTCCAGAAGTGGTGGAAGGGAAATCTAAATTAATAAATTGTTGGGTTTCATCTTTCTAACTGGATCTGAACTCTTGATGTAAAGAGGATTAGGAATGATTCTTCCAAGCACAGAGGGGTTTCATTACCAGAAATCGAGAGTACAGATCTTGTTTTCCTAAGACAGGAATTGGAAACAATTTCCTGAGTATTGCCAGGGTGCTGAAGACACAACTAAGATGGGAAGCAGGAAAAAAAGGCAGCATGCTGAGGCTTGTTCTTGGTCATTTGCCATGGATTCCCCACCCTCTGTCTCCCAGCAAAGAACCAAAACTGGCTGCTCAGTGCCAAGGGCCACAGCAACATCTACCAGGGCAGAGCTGGCATCAAAGGAGGCAGGAATTCTCTCCTCTGCATCAGGCCTTGCAGAGAACACGTGCTCTAGATAAGAGTTCATTCCTGAAGCTTTACAAGGATGCAGTCACGCCCTTTGGTATGTAATTTTAAATAAATTTGACAAGATAGTAATTTTCCTTTTGATGGTACAGCATTTAACTAGGAAGCAAGCTCATGTTCACATAATGTATCCTAACTGCTTTGCCTCCAAGGGTGCTCTGAAAATGCAGAGCATTTTGCTTAATGAGAGTATCTTTATTTTAACACCTATTTAGGATGTAAGATCTCAAATAACCTCAGTGCATGTCTGGAAGCAGAGCACAGCACTGCAGGATGACTCTACCCATTCCCAGCATTTCCTGCAGCACAATTTTAATAATATCCTTTATCGTCTCCAGGTCAATCCCTGACTGCTTTGGAAAACGTCCTAACCAAGCATCAAAGGTCAGGCTATAATTTTATCAACAGAATTTTCTAACTAAACCAATGTAAACAGAAGCAATCATCCTCCAGCTGCCATTCACTCAAAGTTTACGTCAATTCTGCAACAGGACTGAGGAAAAGAAAAATAAAGATGACCAGGACTGGCCTAGGCTCTGCAGAAATCCAGTGCACAACCAGCAAAGCAATGCAGGGAATATCCCTGAAGGATTCCCTGGCTGCCTGATCAAGTATCTCCATCTTCATTTAATTTCCCCTCTCCCTTGGCATGCACTTGCATGGTCTGAAATCAACGGCCAAAGACAAAGTTTTCCTCTCAGAAACGGGGATATTTGATTATTACGACAACTGCCCAGCAGAAAGGGAATTAACAACACTCTAAAAGCCAAATAAATCCTGTTCCTCGTTTATTTAGGCTTTGACCAACCATGCAAGGATCCCTTTCAAGGATCCCAGGTCCTTGCAATAGGAAGGCACAGAAATTTCATGGAAAGGGAGCAGAGGCACAGGGGAATGAGGAATTTTCAGTCAAGTCACAAGACACAAAGGGGGCTGTAACATGCTCCAAGTGGAGCTGCCTGTGCAGGACAAACACAGCCCTGGACACAGCAGGTGAGGGGGAAGGATCTTTTTGGAAAGAGATTCATTGCTTCCAGATACGTTACTCAGCAAAGATTTGATTTTTATTTTTTTTCCTGGGGAAGAAGAGAAGACTTCCTGCAATGATTCAGAATTCTCCCAGGCATTTTGTCAAACCCAGCCATTACCCTCTTCATCTTGGACAGCTCCTATTTCAGCAAATTGGTAACACTCGTCAGCATCTGCTTGTCTCCCACCCACTATTTCTGATGTCTTCAAAGTCCTTTGTTTAATATATTCAGGGTGTTTTCATAACATTCTGGGTTTATCCTAAAGCTGAATCCGTTCAGATGCAGCTGAAAATGTGTCTCCCCACAAGAATTTGCCTGCTATGGCAGAAATGTAGTTTAAAAAAAACCAAAAAGAGACAGCAAGCATGTTTAAATCACCTCACCCTCTTGCAGTTGGAATATATTCCTCCAGGATGCCTTTGAACCCTCAGTTTGTTTGAATTCAGGCCCAACAAGGCGCCAGTGGCCTCGGCAAGAATTCCTGCTGAAACAATTTGGTAACAGTATCCCCTTGCTAGGGAACAGCCTTTGTGGCATGGGAATGTCACAACGTCGTCGCCCTGTTTGTTTGTGTTAAAATGAAGTTCTAACTCTCCAAGCCACCTCTGGAAAATCACTAACAGGCAGAATATGTGAGACAGTGACAGGGCAGTAAAAAGGCACTTCTGTCACAAGAATGCAGCTCGTTAGAGGGAAGCAGTTACAGGGAAAACAGGGACCCAATCCATCCAGGAGTGAGAAGCCATCCAAAAAGTGTCCCTTTCCTGAAAGGAGTATTATGTAGCTCTCAGAGTCTATGTCAAGCAAAACTGTGGAGACCAGGAATATCTTTTTATATACCCAGGGAAGTGACTGGAAAAAACCAGACCAGGCATCAAGCAGACAGCTCTCCTTTGGGTCTCCTCCCTACAAACCTGAGCTCTGTTCTGAAAGTATCTCAGGCACAGCATAAAAAGTACAATAGGTGTCACTGGGAAATGCATTTTGCCATTTCCCCCCAGGCAGAAGCCTCAGTGTTATCAGAAACAGAGTCTTATTTCTCTCCACAATGGCACAGTGGGAAATGAACACACTATCTCAGGTGGTATCTGCTTCACGTGGAATTCTGATGGCTGAAGGATCTTAGAACTTCTAAACACAAGTGATTTTAGAAAAGGTATTTCATTCAAACTTGTCCCCTCCCTCAGCCCCCAGTTTCCACCCATCAGAGACGTCGTCTGTCTCCTCTCCCCACTGCAAGGTGTGTGTGTGAGGATGGCAAAGCACAGATATTTTTATCTCCCTAGTGGCTGTCACTATTCTTCAAAGCTGTCTCCTTGAGGCACTCAGTAAAAAAAGTGGTTTGTAAAGCAGTGGAGAAAAGAAGTCCAAGTTACACTACTATAAAAAACCCACAAACTTTTCTTAAGTTGGACTGTGGTCTTCCATGCTAGGAATTAACCAGGGTAAGCAGAAATGACCACGTTTGAGAACAAAAAAAAAAGTAAAACCAGCAGCACTTGTAACCTCTGCACCCAGCAGCTGTGGTTAGATAAAATATTTGGCACCAAACTCCCTCCTGCAACGTTACCAGGCTGGTAAGGACTGGCAGTAAGTCAGCATTTCCTCAGAGCCAGGTGGGTCAGGATGGTCCTTGCTGCAAAGCCAGCCCAGGAGCTGTCCATGAGCAGCTGGGTTTAAATCATGTGTGACCAGCCTGCTGCCATCCTGAGACCCCCACAGAAAATTCTCCAAAATGAGAATTTTTCATGGCTTTAACTCCAGATATTATCATCACTAACTGTTTCTGACTGTGATATACATTTTTAAGCCAACAAACCTCAAATATGTTCAATTTGTGTCAAACGTATTAAATGTAGTGAAAATAATCTGAAGTTTTGATTTCAGAAACCACAGACCAATACTTCACCAGAAGCAATTTTAGCAAGCTGATGATTTATGCAAAACTGTGGAACATTTACTAAAGGGAAGAACAAAAATAGAGAAGTGAAAATAGGGGTTAATAACTGTGTATCTTTATGGAGAGTAGAGAAGTAGTAAAGTTTAAATATTATATATAAAACATATACATGCTTAGCAATTCTGTTCATGGACATTTAAGTTTGCTTTAAATATTTATGATCACTCACCCTATTCTGCACTTTGCAGAAATAAACCCCACACTATCAAAAACTTTAATGGCAGCTTGTTCTAAATTTGAAGAGCCATTTCACCCCTGCTAACAGGGGAAGCATTCTGTGAATGTCTACTTTTGCTTCCAACTGCTTCACACTATACTTCAGTTATCTCCAAGATCATTCCTTTCTCCATCTCATTTAGCATCCCTTTATCTCTCCTTTCACTCTAACTTGGATGCTAAAATCCAGTATATACAAAACCCCTGAAAGCTCCCCAGGTGCAGACAAGTGTCTGCATTTACAGAAGGGTGGTTTTGTCCAAACTGGCAATTCAAGCAAAGGATTTTGAAAAGAATCTAAAGCTCCAATTCCAGTGCAACATTTAAATTCAGTTACAGTGATAGATGGTCTATAGTTCTCCCTAGGATGGAAATATTCTTTTTATAAAGGATCTGGTGCATACAAGGCAAGGTTGCTCTGCTTAATAGGAAGTCATAATGGAAAGAGGGGAAAAAAAAAAAGCTGAAAATTTACATTACAGGAGGCAACAACTGAAATATGCATCCCCCCCTCAGGCCCTGAGCCAGAGTAGCTGCCAAACCTGAGCCTAAAAAACTCCACCCTCTTCTGCAGGACCAGTTTGGAAATTCCTGACGCTTACAGGGACTAGCCACTCAGATTAACCTGGCAGCAACAAAGAAATAATCCACAAATTGTTCCTATCTCTTGACCACTGGATGCCACTAACTCAGAATGGTGCTCCCAGCCCCTTCTAAAGGTGCCCTGAGCTCAGAGCAGCTCCTTGGGAGCCTTTCACAGTTACCAAACAGCCTGGGGATTGGAGAACTTTCCACAACTCAACACTAATGAGGCAACAAATTCGTTATAATCCTAAGTACTTCATTAAAAAGTGATTTGGGAAACCTGCAAAAGTGACTCTTTACCCTTTGTTTCCCCTTATTCCCCTCTCACCTCTAGGAAAAAGCAGAGTTAATTCCTGCTCCCTCACTGAGACGCTTCCATATTTATCTACAGCAGGAAGTGCCACCCTTCCTGCACACCCTGGGATTTGAGCAAAGGTTGGATGCATGTGACCACAAGCCCTGGTGCAGATCATTTCACTCTGTATCAGCCTATGTGTGTTTTTTAAGCTACCATGCAATTTAGCCCAGAGTTCCTTACCTATTTCACTGTTCTACCTAGGCAGAAATACTTTGCCACAGCACTGAACCCAATTCTTCTAGAAAAACAAGAGCAGTCTTTTGAAAATAAAACATACAATTATTATAACCCCTCAAGGCTTCAACTTTGCTGGGAGTGAGCCAAAATTAGTGCCTACATAGAGGTTCAAGCGAGCCAAGTGCTGTGTGTGCTGGCCCAGCTGATCATAGCACCTCATCCACACTGACTCCAAGCATTTCCCAGGGAAACCACAAGGATGTCCTGTGTACTTGGAGTTAGTGACACATCAGACTTTTAAATAAGGTGCTGAAATTTGAATGAAAGCCAAAGAGCTCCAGTGCATTGCAGAATCAATGACAGACTGGGTTTAGAGCCAAAGAGAGCCATGTCACATGTAAATTACCCTATAACCTAATGCTCCCTGTCCCCTGAATAACAAAGGTGTAAGTCAGCCATGGCAGCCTAAAAAGGCTGTGACAGCAGGTAAACCCACAAGAACATCCTGAATGAGCAGAGCAGATCCAGGGGAGATCCAGAGGGACTGAGGGAAGGCTTCCATGAAGAGATTAAAGAAGGGCAAAAATTAAGGACACCAGGGAGACACACAGGAAGGGCTATGGAAATCCAGAGCTCAGAGAAGAGCAGGCTAAAACTCAGAAAGCAGCTACACCTATACCTGAGAGAGGAGGATATTCACTTTGTATTTGATCATTCCTCCTCTGCTGGCACAATGGGATCCTGAAGGGAGAGAGAACTCAAAGCAGACAAGGGGAGGGTTTGAAGAATGTCTCTGAAGGCAGCAAAATTCAGGTGGACACAGGCACAGTGCCCAGCTGAGGGTGACGCTGAGTGCTGGTAGCCAGGGAGATGGCAGGATTGGAGAACAAATCTGCAGTGAGGAAGTGTGCTTGGTCAGGAGATTTCCTCCCAGGACTCTCCACGGAGGAAGAGTAGGAGTAAAGGAAGCAGAGGCTGGAGTGGGAAATGGGGCCTTGGAGAAGAGAGCGGGAGGAAAGGATGGACACTGTGACGCAGGAGGGCACAGAGGTGAGAGCCACCAGAGACAGGGACAAGGCTACAGAAGAAACTGCTGTGAAAGCTGCCCAGCTAAGCAGCTCAAATGCATTATCCCCTCTTGGGAGGAAAGGGAGAGAAAACAACTAAGGTTGTGCCCAGCTTATTGCAGATGCTGGGCACATACAGTGGTCTGCACTGTCCCCACACCTGGCAAGGGGACAAGCTGCATTCATCTGATGTTACTTGAAAGCCCACCCAGATCTGAATTTCTACCAAGTTCAGGAGGCTTCCAGGGCTGATATTTCACTTCCAGCCCACTTTCACAAGTTGAAACAAAAAAGAAAATAAAATAGGACTGCTTAGACAAAAGCACTTCCAAGGAAACAGAGATTTGTGGCTTATCTGTTTAGCTAGTCAACACAAAGCTAAGCCGATAGAAACAGCTTTGAAGAAAGCAGATTTCCTTATAACTTCCACAAGGCAAACTCCTTCCCACAGCCACTTCTGCTGGAACACAGGCTACCCTGATTCCTCTCTCCCAGCATCCTTACCTCCTCCTCCAGTTTCACCACCTTGGCCTGAGCGTTGTTCAAGGCCTGGTCTCGGATCTCGATGTGTCTCCGCTGGTCCTCGTTGGTGGAGCGGGCAGCAGCCAGCTCTATTTCCAGTTTCTCTTTTTCCCTCTGTGTTTCCTTGTCTGTGGATAAAAAAAATGAGAGTTATCAATGCCCAGCATTTATCTCTGCCCAGTTTTCAGGAGTCTTTCACTTCAGAGGGGAAGGAAAGATTGCACTGGGGCTTCTCACAAGAGAGAGAATGCAAATCTAGTGCTAAGTGGGAAAATAAAAGGACATGGCTTTCAAGGAAGAGAAGGACCTGTAACCCTGAAAAACAAGTATGGCACCTTCAAGCAACAATGTGCCACAAAGATAGTGAGAAGGAATAGAAGGTGCATCACTCAGTACAGTTACTCAGGTAATTTGCTGTGATTATGCAGATGGTTAGTGAAACTTGGCACCTCTTCACCTCTCAGCTTTCAGCAATGGAAAACAAACCGAGTAATTTTAATATCTCAGGCTGGAGAGGGAGATGGAAGACTTGTGCTCCTGAGAATATTGTGCTCCTTTTCCACACTGACCCTCTAAACTGGAAGGCTGTTCTGTCCTTTCTCAGAGGAACCCCCAGCAACACCTTGAGAGCAGTGAAAAAAACAGTCAGCAATGAGAACTCCTCAGTCTTCCTCTACTGCCCTTAACAATGACCCCCTCGGCCAGAAGTGAGGCACAGACATCTGTTCTGTCATTGCTCAGAGCAGACCCCAATGCAGCAGCTCATCCTTTTCTGCTGCTCTCCAGGAAGAGCTGGATTGTGCTGGAGCAGCAATGCTGAGTGTTGCAGGAACAGGGCACTGCCTTCACAAGAAAACAGATAGGATAAAAATAATTGGAGACTGGAGAAATTATCACACAGGGGTGTAAGGCAAAGCCACAACACAGAGCTGATGTCCTGTGTGTATGTTGCCATTCCCAGCTCAAGCCAACCAGCTCCAAAGATAACATTCACCCACTTGCCGGGTACACAACCACAGAATACTCCCTGGAGTGATCTACACCCAGCACTGATGACACTGGAGAAACTGCATTCCAGAAACCAATATCCCACGACAAAGGAATGAGGACAAGGAGTGGAAGGCTTGAAAAACAGGAACGAGGTGCTGGGTGTTAGGACAGACAGCATGTGGAGTGCACAGGCCCGTTTGTGCAAGCATGTGCATAACTATATTTACAGGACCACAATTACTCCCTTTCTTCTGCCAGCAAAAAGCCAGGAGCAAAGCTTTAGCAACACAGAGTAGCTCAAGATTCCCTTCTGCCAGGGAATCAACGCAACCCACACACAGGTTGCAAAACAAACCTGTCCACCAACAGCACCCAGAGCTCTGCACAGCAAACCCTGAGTGCACCTCAGAGCCAGCCCAGGACATAAGGACAAATGTCATCACCTGCTTATTTTTTTTTCCCCATCTTTTCCCAGCATTTCTCCTCCACCCAGGAATGAGCTGCTGACAGCGTGAGCACATTAAACTGTTCTGCAGAGACTGAGCTGCACTGAGACAGAGTGGCATTATGCCAGCAGGTATCAGTCAGTGCTACCAGGCTATCTGGTAATCAGGCAATCTGGAAATGCTTGCAGAGAGGCTTTTGAAGGGTTTGGTGCAGACTTTTGTCCAAATGAGAACCGCTTCGCTTGACAAGTGCTTGCAGCACCTCTAGAAATGCTGGGACCCATGAAATGTAGCACTGTGGCTTCCATGTTCATCCAAAGGGAGAGGTCCCACAGCTCTGACCTTCCCACCCTTCTGGGTGCACCTATGAACCTCAGTGTCCACCCAACAGTAGGGGACACTAAACTCCCAGACTTCCCACTACCACCAGGAGTTTGGAATTCACAGTTGTTTGCTTGCAACCCAAACCACAAGGAATAAGCTAAAGATGACACAAGAGAGGGACACCAGCATCTGCCAGAGTAGCTGCACTGTCTATTACACCACAGAAAAACTCTGTTTTGCAATTTTATTGCACTACCTTTTTATATAACAATTGGAGAAAAGTGAGCATTGTCAGAAGGGTGGAGTAGTCTGTGGGATGAGAGAAAAGTTGGCCCGCTGCCGTCGGCCTCAAGACATTTCAGAACAAAGGAAAAGCAGCATTTCACACCCATCATTTTGGTTTGCCTTGTGATAAATCCACTGCTGTGGACAGAATTCCTGACCCTCACCCAGCCCAGCAGACTGCAGGAGTGCTCATCCCCTTTCTTTTTGCTGAACTGGATAGGGCAGTGGCAAATTAAAGAGGAAGGAGATAGGAGACCTACCAGGCTCCTCTCCCACAGGCCTCAACTCATGCCAGGACTCCTGTCAGCCTGGGAAGGTTTAATTTCAGAGCTTTCAAGGAATAAAATAGGTGGATAAAATATCATGTAAATTATGGTAAACACTAATTTTACAGTTTAACTGCAAATTACCTTTGCTCCAATCAAAGTCCCATCAGATGGACTTTACATACTGACAGAAGAGGAATTCCTGAATCCCTCCTCCTCTCTCCACTGCCAGTTTTGGACTGCCACTGCCCTGATTTCTGTGCTGGTAATTAACCTGCTGCACTGTCCTCCTTCCCAGGGTGACTGGAGCTTTCCACTGAGGCAGAGTGGCTGTGAAACTCACTTTGTGCAAAGAGCTGGGAGATGGTTTTCCGATTGTCTTCAGAGCCCTCAAACTCCTTCTCTGCGAGCTGCTTGTTGGCTGTCTCCATGCGTTCTGCAAAAATAGTCAGTGAAAGCAAACTAAATCATTAAAAAACTTCCAAGCATTAAGTTACATCTGCTCAGGGCATTCCTGATGCTGGGGGAATGGATTTCCTAATTCTTCAGCTTATCAGAAGTTGGTGCTCACTTTTGAAATGTTTCTAATTATGTCCTTAAGGAAATACTCTCAATGAGACAAAACAAGTTGAAGTTCCAAAGAAATTATTTTAAACATTTATAACACAGAAGTTTATTTTTTCAATTTTTACCTTTATTTTTTTCCCACACAAATAAATCTCACCCCACAAATAAAAGTTGCTCTTATAATTCTCCACTAAGTCTTAAAAGAAGATTAAATCACTGTTGTCCAATTACCTGACTTGAGGGAATAATGTAAAACCCTAAAAACAGCTTAACAGCTCTGCTGCTTCAAGCTGCTAGAAGTTTGTATCAGTCTGTGGAAATGAGAATTAAATGTTTTTGCTGTGTTTTATTATGAATAAGATTATCTAATGCAGCCTTTGTGTACAGTACTGGGAAATGCATGGCTTTACTTCCTGGATGCAAAACAATTTCTGGGTGTCTCATTAAGAGACATTGGGCAGTGAGAAGTGACAACATGCAGGACAGTGAGAAGGCTTTCTTGAAAACATTAAACTTACAGTTTAACCAACTGTTTGTGCACCTTCAGGAATCTCAAATTGCAGATGTTTTTCACCTTCCAAACTAATGCTTAAACTTTTACCCCTGGTAAGGTCAAATATCACTCAACACCACTCTGCTGCCAGCCGTGGTGCTGCCTCTGCCTCTTAGCAAGAACCAGACACTAATAACATCTCACTCTGGAAAAGGAAGGCAGATCCAAAAAACCAGATGCCTACATTGATAAGGAATGACAAGACCTTCAGGAAGAACAGACACTCTGCAGTTTGTATGTCAGTGCAAAAGGGTCACTGGACAGGAAATAAAGTGAACGTGCCTGGTGTGGGATTAGGCAGTCAGCAAAAACCTCTTTCCATTTGTGTAAACTGAACAAATTGTACAAATTGTCTCTGGGATATAAGACATGAGAGAATTCCAGGCTTGCATCTGGTTTATGGCATTTGGCTTATCACATGTTTCTTGTCAATGAGAAACAGGCTGGAATTGAAAGACTACAGCCCTCTCCTGAACCTGTCTTTTCCATTCTCCCAGCAAGTGTTTAAAATCTCTGACTACTGAATGCACCTGAGTATCCCATCATATTCCAGTCGTGTCAGACACTGAACTCTGCAGCAAAACTCTGTCCTGACAAGTGAGCATAACAATAAAAAACCCAGCATTGAAGAACAGAAGTTTTGCTTCATTTACCTCTTAGATCCCTGTTGAAATCATGAAGCCTACGAATTTCTCCTTCCAGTTTGTTTCTCATGGCCTTTTCCAGGGCATCCCGCTTAGAGGACGATTTTTCCAGGTTTTTGTATGCCTCTGAAACTTGCTGAATTTCTGTTTCCAGCTGCAGTAGAAGTGAAAACAAGCACTTACTATTTTTCACCAACAAATTTCATTCAGTGTCAGACAGGAGATTACTTTCTCCCAAGTGTTCTTTATTGAGGGAAATCTACACTTACACACTAAGTAAAAGAAAGTCTCAGGTCTGTGATTAATCCCTCTATAGAAAGAGCATCAGTGGCTGAACAATTTTGCAATAAAATATGCTTTATCCTTCCTTTTAGCCTTCAGTGTAAAGCTTCTCTGATCATCCAGAGCAGGAGATTCACTCCTAACTCTCCTTGCTGGGCATGGTTTGCTACAGAAGTGTGGATTCACACAACAGCAAATCCCATCAGCACTGTCTACAGCAAGTGATCAACAGGGAGGTGGAGGGAAGTGCATTTGTATCCTTCTGTCATTATCAGGAAGCTGTCAAACAATTCTCTCAAGTATTTCCTGGCCAGAAACATTCCCAAAAATACAACCAAATGAATATATGTCCCTGGTAAGAGGTAACATGGGGAACAATGATTGTGGAAAGCCACACTGGTCACCTGGACTCAAAGACAAGCAGCCACACATTTTTATGGCCCCCTCAGTGCAAAGGACACAGCAAGGCTCACAAAGCCCTAAATTGCCAAGCAGCATCAGCCTTTCCACAGCTGCAAGGCCAAAGCAAAGCTGATCTGCTGCACAGCTTTGAACCACTGGTCATCAAGAAGTTACTTCTGTGAGGTAGCATGAAAATACCTCCACACATGCACTCACTGGGGTATTTTCTTTTAAATGTCTTAGCATTATCTATTCTGCTTGTTCCATAAAGCCAAAGGTGGCAAATAGCTGGGTCCAAATCAAGACATTAAGTTTTCATGGAAATTGAGTGGTGTTGAGAGAGGGACAAAAGGAGTGTTAGTCCCAGTCCTGCAGTCCAAATGTCTTTAGTGTAGCCATAGCAGCACTACTTGCCTTGCACACTGTGCTGCCAACCAGTTTTGTAGCAATGTCCCCTGTGCCTCCTTGAGTGACCGTGGGCTCGTGCCATCCCAAACAGGCCCTTCCTGCAGCTCTACAGTCTTTTAGGGGAAATGAAACCTGCTGCTATCCTGGACAAGCCTTAACTCAGCCAAGCAAGCCAAGCAGTCAGCCTCTTCAACAGCTGAGGAGGATGTGCTTTAGAGCATGGTCAATGAAGTGTTAGCAGAAAACTGAAGGCTTTGATTCCATCTTCTGCCAAAGTCAAGCTGATGCCCAAAGGCACAGGACACAGACTAATCAATCTGCATACAAAAGACTCTAAAGTACATCATCAATCCCTTAAGCAAAGGAATCCAACAGTTGCAGATTAAATGATTCAATTATGGACTAGAGCAGAGACAGACTAGAGCCTGAATTCCACAACCACCCACCTTCTGCAGCCGGGCCACCTTCTCATAGCACCCATCCAGCTCCTGTCGCAGGGACCGGTTCTCCTCCGACAGGATTTCCACCATTTGCTGGGCCCTGGAAACGATGGCAAAAGGATCTACTTGCATCTGCTGGTAGGGGGAAGGGATCTGCTGGGCCCGGGGCATCACGGAGTAGGAGTCTCCTTGCTGCTGCTGCGGGCCTAGGAAGGGCTGGCATAGTCGGTACAGATCTCCCTGATGGACTGGGTTGGACAAGAAAGGCTGCTGGGTCCGTGGCAGAATGCCAGGGTCTGCCTGGCTGGGAGTCAGAGGTTGCTGGTGCTGGGATGGGGACAGCCTGGAGGGTGGCGGAGACTGGAGCAAAGTCAAAGATCCCAGGGATGTCAAGGAGGAAGTTGGGCTGTGGTGGTGAGGTGGTCTCTGTTGTAACTGCAGCTGCACATCTGGGTTCTGCCTGGAAAACAGAGAGCACAGGCTCCATCACAGTCATGCAGAGGAAGGTGCACAAAGCCAGGGACGAGGTGTGCAGCTCCTGTGCACAGATCCTCCCATACAAAAGACTCATGTGAGGCTTTTTTTCAGTTCTACAAGTCTGTTTTTAAAAAGCACAATCTTCAGCAGAAAATTTATTCTAAGGGCTCAAAGGTGTTTCCTCCTGAGACTGTTTCCTAAGAGAAAGTGCATCAACAACTACTGGCCAAAATTATTTTCATAACTTTTCTCCACACTTGGTGGATAAAACTGCTCAATTAAGGACTGCTAGGAATAGGCTCTTTTGTTCTGGCCTTAAATATGCCATTTTTCATCAAGAAAACAGCACCACTGATCTGAGCTTTCTGAAATACCAACCAACAAGATTCAGTCTGATTAAATTAGACAATTAAAGGATCTGAGAACCAACCTAAGAATCAGAAGCAGCATTTTCATTCCAACCTGCCCTGTCCCATGCAGTAGGTGTGTTTATTACTCCTAACAATAACCTCTGCAGGCTATCAAAGACACATCCAACAATCTATAACATGCCTGAGTCCATCACAGAACTAAATCCAAGCTACACCCTCTCACTTTTCCCAGGCTCTGGAGATCCCCAGCTCAACTCCTGCTGCATTAGCCAAGTACGAAATCTCTCTGAGAAGACTCAGTGGATTTATCATGCTTGGATGACCTCAGGAAGCAGGATTTGCTTTCTCCTCCAAAAACATTCAACCTTTAACTTCTCTGGATGTTCTTTATTCTAACAGTTGAAGTCCCTCTCTGCAGCCAGTCTCTTCCTGAGCACAGAGCTCAGCCCAGAGCAGAGCCAGCCTGGCAGTTCAGCCTGTCCTGAAACACTCCTGCTGCTCTCACAGAATTTCCCACCCTTTGGGATGCAGTTCAAGCCTGCAGCTGGAAAAGCACACACGGTTGTTCCACCTGGCCAGAGCTGCTACAGAATCCCTCCCTGGCTGCCTGTGCTCCCAGGAGGGACCCTGGACTCCTACCCTGCAGAGGATGGACAAGGCAGCTCAGAGCATTCCCACCACACCAGGAGCCTGGGAGGAACTGAGAGCAGCGAGCAGGAAGCTGAGCTGGGCACTAAAGGGTTACACAAGAGGCTTCTCAGCCCAAGTGCAAACAGCACCATCCTTCCTGTTTTCCAAGAAAGAAGGAATCACTCCTGTACCCATCACTCACATCTGGGCATTACTCACATCTGGCAGCAGTGCAGGGAGGTCAGCAGCTCTCAGCCCAGCCCAGGGGTCACTATTTCAGCACTATGCCCCTCATGTCTCATTGCCCTGCTGCTCAGCAGAGAAGGGGCACGGAAACCTCCAAGCTCCCGCTCAAATTCCTTAATGGGAAACAAATCTAGCCTTTGTTAAGTAGGAAAAAACAAAGAATCGCTGCTCTAGCGACTGTTTCTCTCCTTCTCACACTCAGGTGATTGTGGTCCCTGCCAGCAGCATCATTTCAGGAGCTGTATTTCCCCAGAAATGATCATTTGCAGCGTGAGGATTTCAGGGGTCATGCAGAAGAGCAATGTGCAATTAATTTCCTCAGGAATGTTCAGTTTAGTAGCAGCAATTTGGTTCTTCTCCCCCCAGGGGGGCAGCTCTACTTATTGTTGCATTGATTTCATTAAATTTATTTGCCAGTTCTCATAATGAAGAATGAGGCAAACCCTTCACAGGCCGTACTCAAGGTCACCTGCTCTGTCTCAGGTTGTTTCCAGCTGCTTTCTTAGCTCATCCAGTTGTGTGCAGAGTTAAAACTTTGCATCCTCACAAAACACTCATCCCCTTGAGCTTATTCTTTACCTATCACCACAGCTCTGCTTTGATGCTGTGATCAATTAGGGAATAACCTTGCTGTGACATTTAATCTGTGATGACCTACAGAGTGAGATCAAAAAGAAATACGTCGCCAGGCTGCCTCATGGATGCAAAACACCAATTTTCAACCTTCAAAATACTGTTTTCCAGTCTGAAAACAACCTGGAGCAGTTACTCAGAGAGACTGGTTTCAGTGAGTTAATCTTACAAGCCTAATGAGGATGATTTAGATGCCAGTGTTAACAATTTGAACTATTTGACTCAAAACATCTTGTTATTCTGTCACCAGAGACCCAGTGGCAGAACCTTGCACTAATGAAAGGAACAAAATCATGGCCAAAAAAGCACAACAGCAGCACTTGAATTCGGAAGGGACAGTCAAACTGACATGCCTTGTAATGATCTTTTTTTTTTTTTTTTAAACCTATTGTAAAGAACAACTCTAGGAAATCATGGCTGAGTATTTCTAAAAAGGATACATTTCCAAGAATTCCAGCATCTTGGCACTCACATCCAAAGCCTCTCATAATCTTGACATTTTACCAGTCTTGTGGGCTCAAGCTAGAACATGAGAGCTTGGAGCCCCTAGTTCTGTGGCATTACCAACAGCATCAGGGCTTCCAAAATGTCACAAATGCAATTATATTCCCAGCAGAATGAGACAGCATGGCTTGGTTAATACATCCTACCTTTAAAAAAAAAATATATTTAAAAATCCTAGTAACCTCACAGTGACACCAGACTTTCTAAGATCTTGCATGCAAACTTTTACATACACACTCAAAGAGCTTTTTGGCATCCTCACAATTTACAATTTTGCCTTATAAAATACTTGCATACATTTTGTGGGTACAAAACACCTGGCTCTGGGATTTCTTTATATTAACAAGAGAATTGAAGAATTATTTCTCTGGTAAAGCAATTTTGGGCTGAGAGAATCAGAAAGGTCAATGAACACAATTTGGAATTTTCAAGATTTTTAACCCAGACTGCAAAATTTTAAGGTACAAATGACTATTGTTGTCACCTAACAGCACTGCTGAAAAAAATGGAAGTAGAAAATTCCCTCCATGAGAGAATGAGTCCTCAGGTAACCTCACAATAGTAACAAAACTTTTATCTGACCCAACCACTTCAGAAAAAATGTAGACTCTCAAAACACATGGAAAATAAAATTACACAATCTCCTTCCCTTTGCCTCAGTGTCACAGAGACCTGAATAAACCAAATGCAGGGGGGGAAAACCCTCAGAGCAATTATCCCCACAAGTGTTTGGGTTTGAAAGCACAACTTTAAGGGCCACTTCTCTGTGCACCACGCAGGAATCTCTGCTCTCCTGACAGCCCCTGGCATGGATCACAGGGATGCTCCACACAGGCCAAGTACAAACCTGGATTTATGGCTCTGCAACTCCAAGGGTCACCTCAGCTTTTCAGGCAGGAAGAGAGAGACAGGGAGTGAGGGCAGCTCTGCAGGCAGAGCCAACCATCAGGGCTGCTCAGGCTGCCAGGACAGAGGCTCACACACAAGGTCTGCGGGCAGAGCAGCACAGTGGGGAGGGCAGAAGAATGAAGGGATCAGGAAAGGTCTCTGGCTCGTTAAGGTTGTGTTTTTTTAATGCCTTCCCAGCTTCTCCTGCCTGTTTCGTGTTCAAGAAGCTCCAGTTCCCCTCTCCTCCACAGCCCTCCTGCACAAACCAGGAAATGCTGACTGCAGGAGGGAGCAGGCTCCACTCCATTACACAGCCGAAATCAAACCCAGGCATTTCTGCCCTGCTGCCCAGTCATACCTGATTAGCCCCCACTTTGATGCTGCTCAGGGCAGCACAGTGCACAGAGTGATTTACTAATTAGGGGACAAATTCTGCAGACCTCCCTCTCAAAAAGTTTCTGTGAAGTCAGTGGGATTAATCACCACAGCAGGAGCTCAGTCGCTTGTGCTCCAGACAGAGGATGGCGCTTGAATCAGAGACAAGGAGCTTCCTCTGCCCCCAAAACTGCATCACACAGAGTCTCCTCTGCACCCCAAAACTGCATCAGACAGGGGCTTCCTCTGTACCCCAAAACTGCATGACAGAGCCCTCTCTGCACCCCAAAACTGCATCAGACAGGAGCCTCCTCTGCACCCCAAAACTGCATCAGACAGAGCCCCCTCTGCACCCCAAAACTGCATCAGACAGGGGCTTCCTCTGCACCCCAAACCTGCATCAGACAGGAGCCTCCTCTGCACCCCAAAACTGCATCAGACAGGGGCTTCCTCTGCACCCCAAACCTTCATCAGACAGAGCCCCCTCTGCACCCCAAAACTGCATCAGACAGGAGCCTCCTCTGCACCCCAAAACGGACTCAGACAGGGGCTTCCTCTGCCCCCAAAACTGCATCAGACAGAGCCCCCTCTGCACCCCAAAACTGCATCAGACAGGAGCCTCCTCTGCACCCCAAAACTGCCTCAGACAGGGGCTTCCTCTGCCCCCAAAACTGCCTCAGACAGGGGCTTCCTCTGCCCCCAGAGCTGCTCCAGCTCTCGCTGTGCTGCCACAGGAGCTCTTGCAGCCCCCAGGACAGGGAGCCCAAGGCAGCCGTGCTCTGCTCTTAGACCTGGGGAGTTCTTTTCACCACCATTGCTGAAGTGCAGTTGAGGTATCAAGGAGAGAACAGGACTTTGGAGCTTCACATGCAGCCAGCCCTCCTCTAAACTTTCTTTGCAATTTCCAAATAACAGCAGAGATGCCTCCGGCATGCCCGGTATTTACATTAAACCAACATCATTACCAACATACACTGTTCCCAAACTCACACCGCCCAGGAGCAGGTGAGGCAAACAGTTTGCAGACTGGTTTAAACTTACCACACAGCCCATTCCTTTCCCAGACTGGGGAGGGTGAAGCATGAGAATGCTGTGAATTCCCCAATGTTTATCTTGCTCAACGAGTTTTATTTAACCGCATCATTAGGTCACCCTCAAATTCCCCCGAACAATGAGGGGAAAAACCCGCAGAAAAGGGTGTGGCTTCGGGAGCACAGAGAAGGGGCTTTGTTTCCTTGACGCACGGTTCAAAAAATGCACACATTTACCAATCCCGATGAATCCCGATAAACACCGAGCAGCGGCGCAGGAAAACTGGAGGCTGCGAGGACACTCCTGGTGCGAGGCAAAGGCTCTCCCCGGAGCTGTTTGCCTTTAAAATCCCCACACCATCACCCAGCTGCACCTTTAGCAACACAGAAGGTTTCTTGTCTAAGTGACAGTTTCTCTGAAAGCGTGTGGGAGAGGGAGGGGAATAGAGGACTCGCTCCCTTCCTTTGCTACGCTGCTCTGTAATTTATGGATTAGTCTTGCAATTGTTCTACTGCTCCAGCATTTGCTTGCAAAGGAAACCTCTCCTCTGTGCAGCTATTTAGGTTAAAAAGTAACCTCATTAGATTCCCAGTGCTTTGAAGACAAATTTCAGTTGCTTCCCCTACTGGAAACCTTGCCAGCTGAACCTTTCTCCTCCCCCTCCTTCCCCCCACCATGTTCTTTCAAAGCAGCCAGGATCCATCCAATACAGACAAAAATCACCCTGTCTAGAGGAGCTGACTGTTGGCGTGTTTTCAAATACCTCTCCCTTGAACAGCAAGCAGGCTACGTCCCACTGCATATAATATTATGAGTATTTCTGATGCAGCAGAACCATCGAGGAGCTGTTTCCCTGCCCCGTGTGCACAGAGGTTTGAGGCCTCTGAATTTGCAAAAACATTTGCAACGAGCTTCTACAATCATTACCCCCCCTAAACCCTTTACTTCCCCTTTTCCTGGCCTCTTTATTATTTATTTAGCCAGATCAAAGGGCCTTTTCATCAGGCTTGTATGCTGCTGAAGTCATTTCAGATCACAAACAATGGTGGACAAACTCTGAAAATAGCTCCTCATCGGGCTAGGAGGGCTCTGAGCAGACTCAAACTCCCTAAAGCTCAGGCTCTGCTCCCAAATACTGACTGGCTTCTTCATGCTCCCCTCAAAATGTGCAAAGACAAATTCACAGAGACCTCTCCATTTACATCCTCCTGTTGCTCCTCTAAATTACCCTTTTAGCTTCAAAATGAGGCCAAAATCATTACACTTGATCCCACCTGGTGTCAGGCAGACATGAGACGGTGTGGGAATAGGTAAAATAAAGCTGGGGTTTTAGCCCACCTTAACAAAACTTCACCTTCCCACATGGACATCAGTGTTTGGCTCAAGCCAAATCCAGTTCCTTATCTAGAGGGAACCAGAACAGGCTGAGATTTCAAATGATGCAAGAAAAATGAGCAAAAGCTGAACAAGCAAGGCTGGGATGAGGCACAAAGCATATTCCATTTTCCTCTCCTACACTCCAGTCCACTGAAATTAAACTTTTAAAAACTCTACAGAAAGCTCAGAGGTGATTTTTGCTACCTATTACTGCTATTACTTTCTCCTTTCCTATGTGATGCAGTTTTAAGAAAAATCTTTTGGTCTGGCAGATGTAATTAAAGAACAACTTAAGTTGTGCAAGAAGTAACTGCAAGTTTCTACAATGAATCACACCATAACTTTGGCTTTTGTAGCAAAGCTTTTGTGAGGCTCTGGAGCCTCAGCATTAAACTTCCCCATACCATAAAATCAACTTGGCTTGTTTTGGGGATTTTTTTTGGTAAAATGCATCAGGCCTCTCTAGTCAGCTCCTGAACCAGGTAACAGCCCTTCCAGACAGTCTGCAGCTGAACACAACGTGTCATCTCACACAATGAAGATGGGCTCTTCGCTGAAGGAAAACCTGCCTCAGGAGTGCTGGACTGAGTTTTGTGTTGTCATTCCCTACGTGGCTGCCACGGGGTTTGTTTGAAGGTCTCGCTTACCTGACTGACCCATACTCAGGGGGATGCTGATACCTCATCATAGGCCCATCAGATCTTCCCTGCTGGCTCATGCGGTGCTCACTATAGAAATGCCCCGAGTCCTGAGGTTTGCAGTTCATAGACGGGGTGGACACGTTTTTGTAGGGATACTCTGGGGGAGGCCCCCGCTGCTCCATTCCTTTCATGCTGGGCTGGGAAGGGGGCTGCACCGAGTTCTTGTAGAACTCATTGGAGCCGGAGTTTTTGTAGGGGTCGCTGGACTGCTGGGGAGAGAGCGGGGACAGCGGGGACAGCGGCGCGCTCGTGACGGGCGCGTGGGCCTTGACCCCGCTGGTGGCCAGGGACAGCTGCATCAGCCTCTCGCTCAGCGAGCGCACGTGGCCTTGCTTGAGGTCCTTCAGTCCTTCGTCCTGGTGCACCTTCCCCGGGCTCACCCGCTGCACCGTGGGCCGCCCTTCGGTCCTCATCTTCTGGTTGGTGACGCCCGTGACGTAGAAGGCGGCCCCGACGCTGGCGTGCGGCTGCCCCCGGAAATACTGCGACTGCACCTTGGCCTCCTCGTAGGTCGGGAGGTCCTCGCTGTTCTGCAGCCGTGGCGAGAGCTGCTTCTCCATGATGCTGTTGTCCACCTGTATCTCCTGGCCCTGGGGCTCCTGGCGGGCAGCATGAGTCACGAGCTGGTGGTCCTGGGAGCTCAGCCCTTCGTTCTGAGCGGCCGGGCTGCCTGTGCTGCTGAAAGGGGGGGCATTCCCTGTGGCTTGCTGGTGTAAGGCGAGAAGGTTGCGGTTGTCATTTGGGTTCCCGTATCGGAGCTGCTCCTGCAGCAGGCGCTGTAAAACTGTCGTAGCTGCTTGCTCTTCTGAATTCCTCATCTCAAACTGTGGTGCCTTTTGGGTGGAATGTAAAAGCTGCCCTTGACCTAAGGAAAGGAGACACGGTTATTAGCGCCTGAGTGTATCGGGCAAAAGATATTCAGGAGCGATGGCTTGAAATACAGAAAAAAAGCAGGTTAGATTACCAGAGGTTCCCATAACAATGAGGGTCATCAAGGCCCTTGACCTAAGAAGGGCTTGCATGCCCGGGGGGCAAAGCCTCAGAAAGGTGATGAAAGGTGACTTGAAAGTTTTTAGGCAAATCAATCGACTGCAAACTGTAGGGATGCATGCCAAATACCTCAGACAGCAACTTGGGCAAAAAGGGAGACGTGGAATTCACAGGATGATGGTAAAAATGCCTGAAACCTGTTTGCTTTATACTTAGAGTTACCAACAGTGAAATACACTTCCCATATTTGTAGGCAGACAAGGACTGAGGTGTGAAATCAGCAACTTGTCAGTTTTAAGGGAAAGAAGAAACAAAAAAGAGGCCCACCGAGATAGCATATGGTTCAAAAGAAGTAAAGCAATCTCTCGGCTTAGATAAAGCAAGTCATGAATACCCAGTTAGCCAGCAGGTTTGCAGAGTTATGAAATGCCCAGAGTGAGATCAGCACCTCTTCTCCCTGCTGCAGAAAACCCCAGGCACGGTGCAAGTGAGGACTCAGGAACTTCCTGCTTTACAAAGGCAACCAAATCCTCACACATCTAAATATCCTCAGCGGAATGCATGCAAATGCAAGGGGAGGAAAAAGAGTTGTCTGATCTAAGGAACAGAAAAAGACCTCTGAGTGGCAGGAAAAAACACTGTGTCCCAATGAGAGAAACACAAAGAGCCAATGTCAGGCACATCCTAAGTACAGATTAAGCTGGTGACCAACAGCAATTACGTTTTTGCTCAGTCTCCCAGTGGAGTCAGGAGTGTGTCATGGAAACTCAGGCCCACTGGCCTTGCCTGAGTAGAAATATCAAAAATTAATGATACCTCTGAGACATGTAACTGAAAGCAGAGCTACTTTTGAGCTGGAACAGCTCAGAATAGAGAGTAAGCCTCACTGGCTGGCCAAGCTGTGGCTCTGCCCTGACAGCAGAACACGTGTTCTTGTTCCAGTATTTTATTTAGACACCTTTATTCTGTATTACATTGTCCCTCAGCAAAAGGTAACTTGTTCTCAACTGTTTTTTCTGTGGCAGAACCAGGAATCAGGAGGCCTGAAGGGTCTGCTTTGTGCTGCATCTCTACAACCTCCCTTCTGCAAACCTTAATGAAGAGAAAGTTTAAATCCACCTCATTCCAGGGTGCTCACACCACGGCAGGAGTTCAGGCTCTGTTAGCTGACCTGGAATGTGACTCCTCTGAAATCCTGTTTGAAGTGGCACATACCTTTGTCCTTCACTTGGAGTTCCCTGGGAAGGAGGAGCAGTTCTGCCACATGGGGGGACACACTCAGCCTTCCTCCTGCAAATCCAAGATCTCCACTCAGAGATGGCTTCAGGCTCCTCTTCAGCAGGCCAGATCACTTGACACTCTCCTCGCTCCCAAAATAATTCTGGGGAAAGCATTGAAAACATCATTTTAACCAGTACATGAGACCCTAGAAATACCAAACCTTGGCCCATATTTCAGATTTTCCTTTTGTAGCTTCTTGTTTTCTCCCAGAGCCCAACAATTTTGATCCCTTTAGGATGAATGAACCCCCGTGTCCCCAGCAATCTACTCCAGCTGCTGCTTTAATCATGACCATTTCTGCTCCAAGATTAAATGTTGCCAAGTAATGCTTTGTCCCATCTGTGCCTCCAAGTGAAACAGTGATTAAAACCCGCTAATTCTTTAACTCCATTGTTTTATTTTTTTGCTCAGGATGAAAGCTGCAGCACAGATGAGGATGCCCTGTGCTTATGGCTCCTTTGCCAGTGGTGCTGAGTATTTTGAACTGTGTCAGCAGAAATCCTCCGCTGGATGGTGACACAGTGAAATGCTTGATAAACTTCAACACGCTGTGCCTCAGAAACGACTGTGAGAATGAGCTGCTTGTGAATATTAGCTTTATTTTACAGACTGGGAAAGTCAGGGGAGGAAAAGGACACTGACAGAGTTTATGCCAGAAATACATTGCAGAGCACAGCTCTAATTCCCAAAACACTCTTTAATTACGTTACTTTTCTCTTTCAGAACATGAAGCAGTAAAAAAACTTTAACCATTGAGGGGAGATGCAGGAGAATACAGAACAATGTGTATTTAGGCATGTTGCAAGAAGCACTTACTGAAGGTGTCCTAAAGAAAAAGGCAAGCAATGCAAAAGGTGTGGAAAATATTTGTGCACTCAGTGTGTTCATACTTTAAGGAAAGGCAATGAAAACAGAACTAGTGAAACTAAAAATATTCATTGATACATATAATTTAACTTAATTTCCTGGAATTTTGCAAAAAAAGTAAAGTGAACAGATGTAGTGAAGGAATGCAGACGTGGATACTTCTGTCTCCTGACTTATTACAGCACAAATCCACACCCAACAAAAACTATCTCAGATCTGCAAGTTAAATACTTGAGGTGTCAACAGCAATTTCAAGGCACATGAACAATATCTAAGGAGAGAACAAGGCAGTGTTGTGTGGTGTGGTACTTCAAGATGGTGGTTGAAAAAAGCAGCTAATGTCAAATTCTTAACTGGTGACTTAGCTCGAGAGGGATATATTGAAAACAGCTGCCAGCAAATATGCAGTAAAGAACCTTTAAACCAGGCATTAAAGATAGCAGATAACTAGAGCAATTTCTAGCCTCTTTTCCCAGTCTTGCACAACAGAAGTTAAGGATTCTTCATCCCCCTCACACCAGAATCATCAGTGACTCTTCTTTTTAATTTTTTTTTTTAAACCAAGCTGCCCTGAGCAACCCTTTTTATTAGAGCATAAAAAGGCTTTTATTATGCAATATGATGCTGCCTTTCCACCCAAAGATTTCTTTTGTCTCAACTGGAAAAATCTAAGGAGGTGGTGGGGGGAGATTGTTTACTTTTTTAATACAAAGATACAACCCAGCTTGAGATTCTGCCTCTCTGCCTTAAAGATTTTTTTGTTCAGCAGACAAATCCAATCTGTGCACGTTTAACTCCTTCAAACGCTCCAGGAACCATTTCACACACAGAGCTTCACTCCTCAGCAGTACCAGCTCATTCTGCTGAGCTGATGGAGGGAGGGCACAGTTCACACTGAAAACATTTGCTGGAACTGAATACTACTAATTTTAGTGTGGGTGTAAACAAGAAATCAACCTGGAAACCCAAAGCAGGAGGTGGGCTGAGATACAATATAAGGATATTCTGGCCAACAAATCCGCTTTCTTTAAATACTGACTTGTAGCCTATTTTTTCCAGTTTTATCCCATTATTTCTAATTAACAGAGAAAATCTTGTGCAACTAACTTGGGTGGCAGCATTCCTGGAATCTGCTTTCTGAGCAGGCTGGAAACTCCTGGCAGAACCAGTGAGTTAACTTTTCTATTAACCAAACACAAAAATGAACAGTACAATCGGTGCTGAAGCCCATGTGTTATTTATTTGGACACCAAATTCTATTTGTGTCAAGCTCTTCCAGCAATTTCGGTTTTCAGTGTGCCAAAGATGGAAATTAGTGAGATGCACTGGAAAAGTTGTTATGATAGAGCTGGAAGGAAATTGGGAAGGTTCTGTAGATACTTTAAACAGACATATTTGGAGGTTTAGCCTACATCTGTTATGATGGATAGGGCTGAAATCAGACTGCCAACAACTCTGCCAAACTGTATGGATTGGATGGTGCACTCTCCATTGCCACAAAGCCTAGAAACACCCTTTCCAGTGGAAAATTCAGGCTTAGATCAAATCTCCTCCAAGGAACCACAGTGAGATTTCCCAGGCTGAATCAGTTTTGCAATTTGCTCCCAAGCATTGCAGCTCTATCATCTTGCACCTCATTCTAACCTCTGGTCTGAAATTACTCCTGGTAATTTGAGGGAGAAGTTCTTGAGGAAACATCAGAACCTAGAACTGGTAGAACTGACACAGGAACTGCAAACAGTGCTTCACCATGTTGAGATCAAGAATGAGCACAAAAGGGGAGTAGTGTAGGTACTATTTAAGGAAGAAAAGCCTCATGTTTGCACAGCATTGTGTAAAAACCCAGTAGCTGAGGCTTCTGTCTTAAACATCATGTAATTATGCACAGGAACCTTGCCAGTCCCTCGTGAGGAAAGAAGATTAATGAAGAATTTAAAATGATAATACTGCCAGGCTGTAGGGAACCAAAGCAGCACATTTCTGTACAGCATGCAAATATTTTCCAGCATTATAAAAATAAACAAGCTTAGACAAGTGAGCGACTCACCACTGTTTGATGAGTGGCTCTAATGCTATAGCTCAATTAACCTGCATGGAGCAATAATAACCTCACAAGCAAAGAGAAGCATCTTTCTTTAGCTTGTGAAACTAAGAGGAATGCAAGAGTCCCTGTGAGGACAGCCTGTGCATACTTGCCCAGAATTACTGCTTAGCCAAGGAGCTAATTAGCTTACACATCAGGTGGGATGGGAACAGGTTCACTACCTCGTCAGGGCTGCAGTACAGTTAAGCACTTTCAGTTTTACTCCTAGGTTTTTGTGTCACTCACACCTGGAACAATCCAGTGACAGACTTCAAACTCCAGCAGCAAATTCTGCAAAGTAATTCTGTGGTTTTTCTGGAAGGATGTCCCACCATGGTGGGCAGCAGGGGATGGGATGCTACCAGGCAGATGGAATTTTAGGGTGTTTTTTTAGGTGCAGAGTTATCTTCAGACAGACCTGCACACTGTAACAGAGGAGGGGACACAAAACAGAGCCAGTGTGGAAAGGAGCAGCTGTGAGGCAATGCTCCCATGCTGAGTCACCCCTGGGCAATGGAAACACTCTGCTGCTCCATGGCTGAGCCCTGATCCTGCAGAATTCACTCAACCTGAGTGTCCCCAAAACCACTGGAATTGTGGCTGTTCTGCACACTTTGAAGTGGCTGGGAGCACCAGGGCCTCAGAGGTGAGGTCCCAAATTATTTAATGAATAGTGCAGGAATTATCACAGAATGCTCTTTAATGCTCTTTGCTTCCTTTAATTCCAAGGAGGAGGAGGAGGAGGAGGAGGAGGAGGAGGAGGAGGAGGAGGAGGAGGAGGAGGAGGAGGAGGAGGAGGAGGAGGAGGAGGAGGAGGAAGGGAGAGAATACACACCAGGATAGTCCTGGAGAATAAAGGCTCCCAACGTCTGGCGCCAACACCCAGACCTGCAAGGCAGCACTCAACAAGTCCCAGCGCTGTGAGAGAGCTTTAGCACCTGCTCCTAACCAGGAGGAGGTTCCAGACTCCAACCATAAACACCTCCCAGCTCCCATTCAGCCCTCCCGGCCCTGCCTGCCTCCATCTGCTGCCCTGGCTCAGGTGATCCCCGAGGGTGGCACCCAGCAGGTGCATGGAGCGCTGCCAGCATTACTCATCTTCATTCCAGAAGGGCAGAGTCACCGGGCAAACAAGAAAAACTTCCTTCTTTTAACGAAAAACAAGAACAATGTCACCCGGAGGGGGGCAAATAAGATGCATACCCATTGTATTAGATCATCGGGCTACAGCAGAGAGGCCACGAGAACAACCAAAGACTGGTCCCAGTTTTAACAACTCTCCCAGCCAAACTGAGTCCACCTGAGCAAGGGTTAGACTGTCCCTAACCCTGCTCCTCAAACACTCTGTCACTGGGACCAGGCACAGGGAAGCCTGGCAGGCCTGAAGAAAAGGCAGCGAGTTGCTTGGCCTGGCTGGAGATAAATAAGTCAAGACATCAACATGGGAAGATCCCCTCTAAATAACATCTCAAAGGAAAAAACTGAGAAGACCTTACTTGACCTTTGAATTATTGCTCCCCTCACTAAAAAGTATCAATTTCTTCACAGGGAAGTTCCTCTAGTCTTCACCAACATAATTTAGGCTTTATATTACAAAGGGGGGGAAAAAAAAGAAAAAAGGAGAGTAAACACCTACAGAGCCTGGTATAAATAGGAGTGTGTCATGGCTTTTAAGCATTCTGAAAAGGATGCTATGGAATTTCAAGTTCCACCATAAAGTTTTAAAAGTCACAGGGGCAGGAGGATTTATTCTGAATATACCAGTCTAATAGGAAAACCAACTGTTTTATTGAGAATATTTCTACATGAAGACATCACACCACTCAATTACTTACACTGTTATGCAGCAGTACCTAACACTGCTCACACATCTGCAGAGCCACAACGCTTTAGGGGCAGGTACTGCCATTTCTGCATAATTAATGCAACACAAATTCCAGCACAGGCAATGGGAGCTTTGCTACCAACTCCACAAAGGCCAAGATCTCACCTTTTTTAGACGTCTCCTTGCTAAAACCAGCTCAAACTCCCGCAGCTTTAACCAAACCAGGTCTCATTTCACAGCCTCCCAGCACAGACTGAGCTGCCTCAAACTTCACAGATTTCCAGTAACCTTGCAGAAGTGGGGAACTGCTGCAAGCCCAAGCCACGGTTTTACTTCAACGTGAAGCTTTGTTTTGTTTCTTTGAGAATGCTCCACTCCTCGCTGCTGCTGCTGCTGCTGCTGGCACTCAGGCAGCGCCCTGCTTCTGTCGTCAGCAGCCCCTGTCCCACAACTATCCCAACTATGCCTCAGCACCAGTTTCATTGCATTGTGTGGTTTCTCCATTCCTTCCCTGATTTAGTCCAGGCCTCTCCTCGGGGCTCTCAGATAATGAAAACCATGTGAGAGTAAAATGTAATCTTCAAGCACGCAAAGCAGCTTCATGTGCATTATCAGAAGGGAGCAAAATGTTGACAGTGCATCATTTGTCCCTACAGATAGGATCAGACTCTTTTAATTGCTGCTGAGATTAAAAAAAAAAAAAAAAAAGAGGGAATTGGGAAGTGGCTTCTTTTCTGATGCCATTGTGTTGTGGAANTGGTGAAAATAAAAAAAAAAAAAAAAAAAGAGGAGATTGGAATCGCCATCTACGTTAAAAATAAAGTCAAAATTCGAACCTAAAAGCTTAAGCAGTCCTGAAAACAACAGAAATACGATCCCCAAACAGATAAATCCATTTTGTGCCACCTTAAGGTAGTTTTTCCTCGTATGTCAGTTGTGGCATCCTGAAAATTTATGTCATAAGATGACACAAATAAAAAAATGTAGGTGGAGGAGGAGGTAGAGAAGAAAACAATCACTATGGCCTAACTTTAGCATGGAATTTTCTGGCTTTTTCTAGCAATACCACAATTTAAACTATTTTGAGCCCCCATATGGAGGAGCTCTTCTTATTTCAGAAAGCAGTTTCACAGGATTTAATGGGACTAACCACAGAATCCAGAGAGCAGGCAGGCACTGCCCCTCTGCTGGTCTAAAGGCTGCTTTTTGTTTCCTTTAGAGAAAGAAACAGCTAAAATACAGGTACCTTGCTGTCAGTCAGAGATGCTGTGGCCCAAGGAAGGGCACAAACCTAGTGCAGGACTGGGATAGCCCAACACA
This sequence comes from Notiomystis cincta, assembly GCA_013398075.1. Classification (NCBI taxonomy): domain Eukaryota; kingdom Metazoa; phylum Chordata; class Aves; order Passeriformes; family Notiomystidae; genus Notiomystis; species Notiomystis cincta. The sequence goes on from VZRX01000052.1 coordinate 66,949, forward strand.
ACCAAGAGATTTCAATGGGTACCATGGGTTAAAAATAAGAATTCAAAGTAAAACCCTACAGAAGAACCAGCCCACTGCATTTTTAGACAGCAAGGATGTTATAAAAGTGGTTTTGGTGTTGTTCTTTTATCATAACCACCTGGGCTTTTCATGTGCACCTTGTAAAAAACCTTTAATTACGTATAAGATGATTAATTGAGCCTCATCACCACACTGGGAGGAAGATATTGCTCCATTCATTTTAGTACAGTGGTGGCTGGCTAAGTCCTGGCCTACACTGATGTTTTTTGTTGCCACAACTATGTCACTCAGGGAATTGATTTCTTTCAATGCAAGTATTCCAGCAACCACTCCAGAGCAGATGCAGTTACAGTAGGAAATAATTGGGTTTAGGTGTATTGCTTAGGAAATCTCATGTAAACCACACCAGCACAACTCCTTCCTTGCTAATATAAACTTCATCACTGCTAGAAAGATTTTTCTGTAGTAACAGGAGCAGCAAGCACAGATCCTGCCCAAATGGATCAAGGATGTTGGCACCCCAGGATTTGTGCAAGCAGAAGGCAAAGGAACCTTCTGAGTGTTTTCTACAGCTGGAGAAGATACTTCTGCAAAGGATCCTCAGCAGCTGCAGAAAAACAGTGGAAGATTTAGAGCCCTAATGAACGAAATGAACTTCACCAAGTGCACAGAAACCAGAGGTAACACATGGCTCCTTGAGCACAAATCCAAGGTGATTAACCTTCCCTGCTCCCACTCAGAGCTCAGTTAATGCCAGCAGGGCTTGTGCAGGAAATGCACTCAGCTCTCCCTGCCCAAGGAATGCGGTGCCAGGGCCTCTCCAGACAGGAAAAGCTGCTGTCCTGGGTCTCCCAAGGGAACACATCCTGCAGTTTGCCTCCCCTAGAACCTCCCTGGGCCTCAGTCTCCATCCCAGCATCCCTTCCACCCCCCTGAGCAGCAGGGGCTGGGGCCAGCAGTCTCCCACACACAGTTTCTGTTGCCATCCCTACTCCCCCAGATCAGAAATCCACTGGGCTTTCACCACATGCTAAATCCACTCTTCCCCCTAGGGGTGCTAAGCTTATTTTATTACTTTTTCTTTTTTTAAAGAAGATCCAAGTGCTCCACACCCAATCCCAACTGGACAAGAGCAAAAGCTGCTCTTTTCCATGGAACTTTGGAGTGCTCTTTTCTGCCTGCTCTCCACAGATCCCTGATCTTACCCAAAGGAAGGGTGGAACAGGCTATGTAATGGCTCTTGGTCTCTCCAACCTTCATCAGTCTACAGTAAAAAGTGTTCCAAATTTGGTTTTACCCATTACAAATATCAGCACTCGGCTGTGATGACTCCAGAAAAGTCCAGATTACCACCTCCACAGGCTCTCCAGGATCCCAGAGTGGCTGGGGTTGGAAGGCACATTAAAAATCCATCTCATTCCAACCCCCCAGCACGGGCAGGGATCCCATCTCACACTGGTTTTAAGTTCTGGCTCTCCACAAATACAGAGGAGGTTCCAGCTTTGTTTCTTTTCAAAAAGACAATGGGAAAACAAGGAAGATATGTTTTCCCAAGCCCCACAACAGGACAGGCTAGCCCCAGCATGAAGCAATCAAATTTGTTTCAGCTGAACACAGAACCACCCAAATTATAACAGCAGGAAAAGTCCACCAAACCCTGATGGGAACAAAGTCACTGAAATGTGGAATTACTTTCTTTGAGGGTTACAGTAAATAATCCTAATAGATTAAGTAATTCTTTCAAAAAAAACCAAGTTGTGCAGAGACACAAAACATTTTAAAGAAAATATTACTGTGACACAACTCTTAGACAAGGTCTTACAAATGCTAATTAATTCATTAAACAAAATCCTAAAATTAATTCATAAACATTAATATAAGAGAACTGTTCAACAACATCTTGGTCTACAGTTAGACACTCTAAGTGCTTTGCTAATACCTATAAGCCCTTAAAAACCAATTTTATTGGATCAGTGAAATTTTTTGTCATTTACACAAAGTCTGGTTCTATACTTTGACCAATACTGATGAACCTTAAACAGCCCAACAGTGGTTACCAGGGAAAATGACCAAAGACCTCTCCAAACTCCTCAGGAATTTCAAATATTTAGTATTTAAAAAAAAAAAAAAGAAAGGTTATTTTAAGCTGAGACACAACCAAACTAGACAAGAGTCATTCTCAGAGAGGACAAGAAAGTAAAAAAGCAGCAAGAATGAATGGCAGCATTTATCTCTGAAGCCCTTCTGCAGGACCAAGAATGCAGACTGCCTGCCAGGAAGAGAGGAGACACTCAGCCCTGGGGAACAGGGGGAGCCCTCACTTTTCCAGGGCCAGCCAAGCCCCACGGGAGCTGCCCACGACAGGGAATGACACATCCAGGAGCCACCAGGAGGGAGCCACAGCTCCATCCCAGGAGACTCTGACACACATTCTTCCTGCACCTAAGCTGAGCACCTCACAAACCTCTCCACTCTGCTAGGACAGATTTTAAAGCTTTGAGAAGTTTGTTTCCACAGGCATTTGAATTCTGTTCTCAGGATTTTGGGTTTTTTATTCATGATATTTCCTTTTCCATTTCTATTCATTCCTCATGCACCAATCTCCTGCTGATGTCAAATGTCTGGTTTGCCCTGAATGGACATTTATACACAGGTAAGTTGCAAATCTATTCTTACTTTAAAAATTACATCCAAGTGCCCATGCAAACACAAATTACAACAACCATGAAAAACTCCTTTCACTCACAGGCACAGTAGGCAGTAAGAAAAGATTATATTGCATATTTAAAAATTCATTCCTCCTAGGAACAACTTCACACTATTATTCCCCAAAGTTGTTGGACCTTTTTTCTGTCTTGAAGACAACATTTCAAGGCTACTCTGGAGAGCCAGGTAATACACAAAATTTGGATATTTGCTGACTTTAGAGCTCTCCATACAGTCCCTTCCTTTCACGTGGACACAATTCCAGTATCAGATCCATCCAAAGCATGAACCTTTTGCAAAGGCTGAAGGGATGGCCCTGATGGAGGCTGCAGAATGAAGCTCCTCCTGTGGCCAGCACTGCATTCCAGAGCTGTTTGGGAATACACTCTCTCCTGCAGCCAAACTGGACTCACAGGGCAGGTATGTGCCTGCTCTTTCATAAAGACAACGATTTGAGTCTACAATATGATGCTGCTGCCACATGTGGGACACATGCAGAGAGAAGATCAGGCACCAGGGGTATGTGGAAGTCTAACCTAGAAAGTAACTGCTCATCAGAAAGAAAGAGAAGCAGAGAATTCCTGAAAGGAACGAGCTTAGAGAAATGGGTTGTGGCCCAGATTCAACACAATGGACTAAATCACTTTGACAAATCCTCTAGTGCTTCCTTAAAGTGTATAAGCCCAGCAACAGGCAGTTTGGAACACTTCTATGAGGAACCAAGTCCTCTCTTGTATTTCAGGGGACAGAAGAGGAGAAAGAGAGCCCTGGACCTTATTGCCAACCCCCAAGAATGGCTGTTCTCACACTTTTATAAACACTTGGTCTCCATGGAAGGGGGATACCTAGCAGCAAACATTGGCAACCAAGGACATTCCACTCCCACTAAATTGTCCACAATAGCAAGGAGAAAAAAGGAGAAAAAACCATAAGGCTGCTTTGATTAGGAACCCTTTGAGAAGACTTCTTCAAAAGTGAGCGTCTGAAAATACCTTGAAATGTGGGAATGTGCAACAACAGCTGGATGGGGGGAAACAGGCATCTTACTTTATTCTGAAAGCATTTACACTTCAGCCCAAAGTGGGAACATCCATTAATCCAAGAAACTTTTGCCAAGAACAAGGTCATCATTTTTGTTTTAATTCAGAACAGAACCCAGCACACAACAGAGAATCAAACAGAGAATCTCATCATTTACAGGTGTCTGGAGCCATGTTTTAGTTTAATGCACACTCTGAACATGCAAGAACTTCATTATACTGGGTTTTGTCTTCCCTGCAGGTCAGAGCTCTGCAGCTCTTTAAAAGCCACCAGTAAGAATGAAACAGGAACTGCACAAGGAGTTCTGCCTCACAATGGGTTTAAACAGACAAATTCTTTCACTGCCAGAAGTATTTCTAAATTAACACACTCTTGGACTGTTGATAATTCTAAATTTAAAGACCTATTCCTGTGTATACATTAATATGGCAACAATCTAAACCAAGCTCAGATTTTGCTCCATTTTAAGAAAATTAAGCTTTAATGAGCTCAGATTTTACTTGAGCTGTTTGTTCACTGCAGTGACAGTGAGCCCCAGCCACGGAGCAAGGCAGCATTGTGCTGAGCCCTAGAAAGAATTAAATGGTGCATGTTGTTCTATCAAAATAACCACCAAAAAAAATATAAATCACATTACACTCAACTGGAAACAAAAGAAAGGACTAGAAGTGGGAGAAGCATTTATGCTCTGAGAACTTGGGGGTTGCAAATTCTCAATTTCACTGTCATGGTTAGGAAAATGGGACACCAAAGCAATGCAATCTTATTTCTAAATAAACAAAAAGATTGGTCAGTCTGCTGATGCAAGACAGACTAAAGAGAACAAGAGAACTATTAAATTATCTCCACTTCTGGGATTCTGGCTATTCTTTTGCAAAGTGAATGGCTTATGCTAATCAGGATGCATCTGAAATGCATCATTCAAGCCTTCTTGTACAAATATAGTTCTTATTTATCCCAAAAGATCCCCACCAGCTGGCAATGTTTGCATACAATGTTAAGCCCAACCTCAAGAGCCCATGCATTATGAGTCATTTTACACTTAAAAACATTAGTTCCCTTCAGTGCTCTCCAAGACGGTGTATCCCACGAGAAGAATTTTAGAGGAATTCTGCAATAATACACTGTTGCCATCCAACTTCCTCTAGCACAAAAAAGTTACAAGTTTTCTGTTGTTCGGTGGGTTGTTTTTTTGTTGTTTTGGGTTTTTTTTTCTCCTAGCAGTGCTTTTCCTCCGGAACATCTTTGGGGAAGGAACAAAAGGATTTTCCCCAATCCCTTCTATATGAATCAAATATTTATGCTATGCCCTCTTGAAGCACTTTCATCTAGTAACCTATGGAATGTGATCTCCTGACCTCAACACTCAGGCACGTCTAAATCAGCTGCCCTTTGAGCTGCATTAGAGACCGCAGAGAATTTTTATACATTTGTATCACAGGCCCATGAAAACCTTGTGGGCCAGCTGGGGCATTCTGTGCTGCAAAGCCTGAGTCCAAAGCGTGCTGCAGGACAGGGGAATGCTCTGGCTGTCCCACGTTTGTGTCACCATCTGATGGTTGAGTGTCACCGGGAATGGCAGCGTGATGGGCCACGCTCATTAACCAGCCAGCACAATTTAAACAGCTCCAAACCCACACGGCCCATTCTGCCCACTCCACGCTGCCCAGCTCCCTTCTGCCTCCAGCCCTCTCCCCAGGGCAGCCAGTGCTACCTGCAAAACACCCCCAGAATCAGAAAGGCAAAGAGCTTGTGGGATCAGCAGGCACCCCATTCCCTCCATCTGGAAATCCCACCCTTTCCTCATGAAAAATAAATCATGTTGTCTTTGTGGCTCCCAGGAATCTCTGAAGGACAGGGTTATGCTGCAAATAAGTGTCCTGGAAGTAAAAGAGAGGGAGCCAAGGTGTCCCAGGCAAACCTGCAACTTCAGCTAGTGCACAAATTTTTCCAGGGTCAGCTCCTGGCCCTGCTCCCTTGAGGAGCAGTCACTGAGGTAACCCTGGTGAAAGTCTGACCCAGAGATTTAACAGGGTCATGGTGCTGGTGGTAAGGTCCATGTTTTCAGAGCAGCCCTGAAAACCCGACGTGGTGCTGCCCATCACTCACACGGGAGCAGCACGAGGCTCTCAGGAAAGCTGGAGAACACGGCCCTTGTGTTCCCACCCTGGGCTGCCAGAGAGGCTCAGTGCCCTGACACAGCCAAGGGTGGCAGAAAAGTGTGAGAGAGAGACCAAAACCAAGGCCCTGCCCCAGGATGGGTCCTGGTCAGTCACCTGCCAAGGTGCCCCACTGGCTACTGCACCTCAGCAGAGACTGAGGCACCCCCAGTTCCCCGAGGGACCAGCAGCTCAGAGCACGATGACTTGCTGCCCCACCTATTCCACTTTTTTTTCCCACAAAAATCCCTCCAGGGAAGAGGAAGGGAAAAAAAAATTAAAAAAAGAAAGAGGAACAGAGAGCAGTACAGAGCAATATGTAGCATTTCCTGTATCATCCACAGGAAAAACCCACGCAGTGGGAAGAGCTCGATGTCAAGGCTGGCTCCACCACGTGAACAGGCAGTTCCTCCTGCTGGGGGATGCTGTGGGATTCCACAGGGAACAATACAACCTTCCCTGACACCAGGAGTCCCACTACCAGCCACACAAAATTCCACAGCTCCTTCCCTTGCAGAAATGGCTGGCAGCAAAGAAGGAAGGAGGGGAAGGAGGAATGTGGGTACAGAGCTGGGGGAGAAGGAAAATGAGACATTCACTGTGGTATTATCACTTGTAAACCAGGACACACTCAGCACTTGGCCCCTGCAGAAAGGAGTATTCTGCAAAATATGTTTCCCTGCACAGAGACTGGGCCTCCATCCAGTTATTATGTGCACATGTCCCTGCTGCGTTTTCAGTCCTACTTGGAAAAAAAAAATAATCTCAAAACAAAGAAAACATCCCCTGATATTCACTCTGCACAGTGCCAAGCGTGCTCCTGACCATGTTCAATAATATGTAGAGGCGTGTTAATTACGGGTGCAACACTTTTACACCTTGTGACACAGCAGTAAAGCACTTAATGTAAAACAAATTCCAGTGTGAAACAAGAAATCAGCCCTGTTTGCACGTGTGATACACAAAATGCACATGGAGATGCACATACGTGCTCCTCTGTGGAGCACGACCAGCAAAGACAATCTCAACACGTGGATTACAAGCACAATGACTGCAATTATTTTCTCAAAAGAAAAGAGCACCACAAGAAACGGCTGCTTTCAAACACAGCCTGACACAAACCCACTTCAGCGACTTCCACCGAGTTTTACTCAATCCAATTACACACAAGTACATCACTATTCATTTTGGCAATTTACTACCACTGGTGAAATAGGTGGATGAGTGTAATTTTTTTTTTTTTTTGCAAGATGGAAAGTAAACTTTACAGGGCAGAGAAGTGATGGACAAAAGCTGACAGAGAAGAGAGCCGGCCTAACTCCCAGGTTTAGGCTAAAGAAAAAATGCAGAGTCCCTTGCAGCATGAGCACATCTCTTACCTACTGATCTGCTGAAGACAAAAGGGTTTTCTTCTTTTCAGAAACTGGACACTTGTAGCTCGTTGGGTCAGTCACACAAAGCTTCCCTGCTGCCAAAGGTATTCTTTTTCCCCTCGGGTTTTTGTTGTTGTTATTTGGTTTTTTACCCCAGAGAGTAAAGGGCAGAACAGTGGATTCAGCAGGGGCAAAGGGTGGAATTCGAGATTTAACGGGCTGGAGAACTGCAGAGCTCTCTCCAAAAGATGCTGTATTTCAAGGCGCTTTCATTTGCAAATCCTTCTTCATCCTCAGTGTCAATAAAACTGGAGGGAGGGGGTAAACTTTTTTTAACCGCAGAAATAAACCGGACTCCACAGAACGGGGAATGTGATACGAACTGGATTTGTGGCTCGACTTTTTCTTTTATTAAAAATAAATATACTTTCAGAACAGGCAATCGAGCTGGAAGGGTAAAAAAAAAATAAAATCCCAGAGTCAGCCAGGACCTGCCCGCGGTCGCTGGGAGGAGGATAGCGGTACCTCGAGAGCGGCAGAATAAACACAAAGAGGGGAAAGTCCGCGTCCCGGCGCTGGCAGCTCGGCTGTCAGTGGCAGCGCCGCCCGGNCGCGGCCCGAGCGCAGGGGAGCCACGGCGAGCTGCGCATCCTGGCCCTGCACGTTCACCCCAACGGTCCCAGCCTGGGCATCCCCGGGAGCGGGGTCCGAACGCTCCTGGAGCTCCGGCAGCCTCGGGGCCGGCACCATTCCACGGGGAGCTGGGCAGTGCCCAGCACCCTGCGGGGGAAGAACCTTTCCCTGATACCCAACCTGAACCTCCACGGCCCAGCTCCAGCCGTTCCCTTGGCTCCCGTCCCTGCTCACAGAGAGCAGAGACCGCAGCTGCCCCTCGGGAGGATGCTGAAGACCACCATGAGGTCTCCTCCAGGCTGAACACACCAAGTGACCTGAGCCCCTCCTCATGAGAGTTTCCATCTAGACCTTTCCCCATCCTCGTGGCCTTCTTTGTACACTCTCTGAAAAGCCCAAAACGGCTCAAAACATTCGCGAACACCCCAGCGCAGAGCACAGCAGGACACTCCCCTCCCTCGCCTGGCTGGGGATGCTGTGCCGGTGCCTCCAGGACAGCCCTGGTCCCTCTGCAGGAGGAGCCACCTGGGCAGCTGTGGAAGCAGCCACAGAGGTCAGTCAGCCCCATCACAACCAAGCTGCCGAGCCACTGGAGCAAAATGGATTTATAGCAATGTACACCAGCCCAGGGCTCACCCCTCTTTTGCTGGCCAACTGCTGAAAATAAATGAAAGCGTGGCAAGAACTGATCCTGACTAAGTGCATATAGGCAGGGTATTAAATGTATATAATGTTCTGCTTAAAACCAAAATGTACATCACGTGATCTTCCAAGGCTTGGGCTATCCTTACAGGAAATATCCACAGACCTCTGCTACTCTGCCACAGCCGGAAATAATGGTCAGTCTGGAAAGAGGAGACTGAAGACACTTCAGTTTTCCCCAGATACAACTCTGATTTTGCTGTGTTTCAGCATTTTATCACATGATTAAAGATGGTGGCCACATTCAGAGGTGGCTTTTGCTGAAGGCTTTTAGTGCCTGGAATCACAGTATGGAATTTGAACTCCTACAACAGTTTAGCTTTAAACATTCCACAACCTTTACAGCAAAGCATGAACCCATCACCTTTGTGCATGTGTCGCCATTCAAAAGCCTGTAAAATGATCCCAAAATGTTGCTAAAAAGAAAGACTTCAGGCAGTCTTGTTTTGGAAGACCTAATAGAGGATTAGTAATGGCAGTAACACAGCCAGCTCTGCAGTGGAACCAGTCTTTGCATCAGAGAGGCAAAGCTCTTGTTCTGAAATGGGCTAAGCAACACCAACTTCTCCTCACCCCATCCCTGTAATCAGGGCAAATCCCCAGTCAAAACAAGGCCGAGAGATAACAAACTGGTCCTTCAGTTGGGACTTATTTGTGTACAAACAATCACAGCCTGCCTTTCTCACAATCCACCTCCTCCTCTGGCTTTTGCATAGGGGCACTGGAATCCTCCCCCAGTGAGGTCATTCCTGTCCTGAACTCCCGAGGAGGACAATCTCCCAGTGACAGCTTCCACTTGGCTCCTGGTCATTACCTTGTAATTTCAAAAAAGAGCCAAACAAAAACCTGAATGCAGCTGTCACGGTGTGTCCACAGCTGATTTAATATATAAAGGCCTGATCATGCAAATATGGAGCCCACTAAGCAGTCCCAATTTGGTAAGGTTTGGGCCTAAGATGCCACCGGTTTGCAAAAAGAAATGAAAGTGCCAAAACTGGCCACATGTCAAATCCTTGCACTGTGCAATTTGGCCTTCATGTGAGGAGAGATGGCATGATTCGGCCATTCACCTTTTAATCACTCTGAGCAAATAAATCCTTTCCAACATTCCCAACTCTAAACATTGAAAAGAAAGACTTGGACAAAAATCCAGGAAGTCGAGTTACAGAAATCCCAAATGCAGCATCTATAAACATCTATTTTTTTCCCCCTCATAACCAACATTCATTCACTGGAACGTTTTAATGGAAGAAATGCAGAAACACATGTAAACAGCTCATTAACATCCCATAACCTTACAGTTTGAAACGCCAAAGGAAAAAAAAAAAGGCAGTGCAGAAGCAGCTACTGAAGCCCACATTTGCTGGATGCTGTGGGGCAGCCTCGTAAGGGAAATGCACAGCTAGAGCGAGGGAAAGAGTTATAAACTGTGCTTCAGTCACACATCCTGTCTCCCTCCCACATGCTCAAAGAAAATATGGGAGTAAGGAGAGGAGGCAGAGTCATCAGGAAAGCGCAACTATTGCCTCATGCAGGCACTGGGGAGCAGCGAGCCTTGCCCGAGGCGTGTTAACCTCGGCTCCTCTGCTGCCTATTCCAGGAGCACTGCTCATGTTCAACCCACACAACTGGAGATACCAGCCTTATCAGAACTGCAAAAGAACAAAGCTGCATAAAATCCAAACTCTCTTCCTTAAAATACTCTCGCCCTGTATCCTCCCTTCACCCAGCTCCCCGCCCAGCCCGGTGCTCAGGAGCTCCAGCACACATCTGAACGGCTGCCAGCGGAGGAAGCGAGCAGTTTCCATACACACATCACGCCACAATGTGGGAATTCAGGAAACAACACAAGAAAGGGGTTCCTAATAACTGTTCCAGCGTGCTCGGGCCAATTTGTGCAATCACACAAAGGTCACGGTGGTTGTGCTAAAAAGCACAAAAGATAAGCACTACAACGGCGACTAGTTGAAAGCAGGAGAATAAACTCAGGCTTAGGAAAAGCTGGAATTGCTCCACCTACAATTTTTTTAAGAGGTTGTCCTCCACATTCTTTAAAATTCCTCCATCTTAAAGTTCCTCCCTCCAGGAATGGCTGTAACTCTGCGGCCCTTTGTCCGCAGCAGCTGGAGCTCAGGAAGCTGCTGATATTATCCCTCCTGTACAGACACACCAGGGCTCAGTTCAGCATCCACTCAGCACACTACTCTGAATTAATTTCCGTGCATCTCTGATCTCGGGCCAGTTTAACAGAGCTTTTCTTCTTGCACATAAAAATAAAGCGTCAGCAGGGCGCACAAGTGGCATTTAGCTCTTGGGGCCAAGCCATCAAAGTGAGGGGTTCTTTGTCTATAAAATACATTGTTGGGCAAAATAATGATCCTGCAGTAAACAGACAGTGATACAAGAAATAGTGAAAAAACCTAAGAAGAGGAGCTAAGCATGTTTGCCAGGAATGTGAGCAGGAGGAACAGGAATTTCTGAAAAGGGACAGTGTATTTCCTATCAGAATCCCAAAATGGTTTGGGTTGGAAGGGACCTTAAAGTTCATCTCATTCCATGCCCTTTCCACTTTCCACTATCCCAGGTTGCTGTAAGCTCTGTCCAACCTGGCCTTGGACACTTCCAGGTCAGTTTGACAAATACCCATTGAAGAAAAGTAAGCAAACCAACACGTTTGGCAATACAGATCAAAACGGGACTAAAAGATTTCACAATCATGTAAAAACCACTAAAAATGAGTGGAGAAGGCACCAAGGTACAGGAAGGTCGAGTGGTTGGTCCAAAGTCAGGCTGGGAGCTCAGTCTACCCTCGCAGAGGCCCTGCCTTGCTGCCCACCCATACCCTGAGTTGGACATGCAGTGCTGCAGCTTTTGCAGCTGTTTTACCACCTGGTTTTAGCACCCAGCACGTTCAGGGTGGCCAGGGCCATCCTTAAGTCATGTGCAGAGGATTTGGGTGTTGCTGCCCCATCCAGCCCTGAGCAGTAAAGCCTGAAGGGCTCCCTCAGGTCCTGCCACTGGGTACGGCTGGAGAGCAACTACAATTCCTGAAGGGAAACAGAACAAAACAGACAAGAGACTGAGGCATGAATGAAATGAGCTATCATTCACCAAGATGGCAACAACAGCTATTCACAGACCAACAGCACCAGAAATTACTACCATGAAACCTGACATGCGTGGAATTGCTAGAAAAATTCTACTCCTCAAAACACACGAGCAGGAGCAGTTACACACTCCTTATTCCTCTGGCCTTCACTAAGTAACTGCTGTGCCTTTCCACACAAGTGTATTATTTTACCAATTCCACACAATAAAACTTTGATGACCACATAGCTTCTGGGAGGGAAGTAACTGATATAGAAATTCTGCATAGCCAGCTTCATGTCCTGTCTCTGCTGTGATTTACTGTAACACAGCCCCAGCTCATCTAAGATTTTTCATGCTGCTGCTGCGTGTGAAGAGTTTTAAAAGTCTGTCAGTCTGGGAGGTGCCTCTAATGGGTTGTAACTCAAGTGCAGCATGGTTCCTGGGGTGAAGAAAAGGCCTGCAAGGAAGGGGGAGAAAAGGAACAGCTTACCACAGTGAAATGTAATATAGAGGTCAGCAGAGACATGTCACCCGTGAGGTGATTGATCAGGTACCACCTGTAAGGAGAATTATTCTAACTGCTGAACCTTGGCCCCTCTCTATGCAGAACTGCAGAAGAGAGCTGTGTGTCCAGGAGAGTGATAAACAACTGCCAGCTCTGGAAAAACAAATGTTTCAGCTTTGCCCCAAATGCATTCACACCTCAGGGCTCAGTTAAATGTAGTTTGGGCAAAATAAGGTCAGTCTGGACAAAGTGATTTCCCTACAAAACACTGTTCTTCTCCCAAAGATGGACCTGTAAGCCTTTAACTGATGTCTATTGTGTGTTAACAACGTTGATGTAGGGAAGTTGACCATTTCTCTTGCTTCTCTGCTTCTTATCTCTCAAGTCTCTTTAAAAAAGAGATGTCTTTAAAACCTGCTGGAATTAATTGAAAGGTTCCCTCATCTTCCATTGGGTTTGGACCAGAGTGAACTGCAAGGGTAAGGCATGGAGGCACTGAACTTCAACACAGAATTTGTTTGCTCCCAAGGACTACAGACTGTATGAAATTACAAGTGAACAAGACATACAGCAGGTTCTGCAGCAAAACCCAGACCTGCTAATCCTGATATTTCAATGACCATAAAGCCTAAGAGGGGACAACCATGACTGATTTAATACCAAAAAAGCCCAACCTCTTCAAAGCCTCCAGGCCTTAAAATGGTGCAGCTGTATTGATAAACACCACGGGGATGGGGGAGAGGGGGTGCTCTTTGATTTAAAGCTCTTGCAACTCATTTTTAATGCTGATGTCAGAAGCAGACTCGGAAGTGAGAAATGAAAGAGGCCCAACCAACAGCAATTTCTGTCTGGGAGCAACCTTGCATTGCCTGGGAAGGGTAAAGGCATGGTCTCAGTGAAACACTGAGTGCCACATGCAGGCAAGAGCTGAAATGAAAGGAGAAAAAAAATGTTATGTACAAAAGACATAAGGAAACAAGATAGATTAATTTCTCCTTAATAACTGCTTCAAAAAGTGCCAATTAGAATATTTATGAATACATAGATGTGCTCCTAAAAACAATCTTTCCCCTGTAGTAAGCTACAAAAAGACTGATAATTAGAGAGAGCAAGATATCAAGTTACAGGTAATTGATTAACATTTCATTTTCATGTAAATGAAAAACTAAAAATAGAATTATGGAACAAAGTCTGATTAGATTCTACAATCAATTTCAGAAGCTGCTGCCACATTCTGGAAGAGCACCAGCACTCTCTGCTGGTGATCTTTGTTCAACAGTTATCAAGAGAAAAATGAGGGATGAAAATGCATTATGTTCTTGATATGAATTGCCGTTTTTGTTTTAAATTGATGATTAATTAGATCACTAACAATTTGGCAAACAGCAACTCTAGGAGCTAGCTATGCTTTTGGAAACAACACAGTCATTACTAAGAACTGCATTTACTCTGGGCAATCATCACTCACTGGAATAAATTTCAGTGTCTCAAATAAACATCTGATGTAAATGCTTCTCTCAGCAGAAAGCACTTCTGTGGTGCTGCAACACAAAGACAAGGTGGTGTGAGAAATTCACAAAATGCCAAATTCCTTGGCTCCACCCTGACTTTCCATCAATTTTTGGGCTCTGCCAAGAAAAACAGCTCTCCTTTAAAAAAGTCCTAGCACAGCTCCACCACCTTCCCCGACGGGAGCCACAGTGGGAATGCTGCTATGTTTTCATCAAAGCAAAGCTGCTCCCAGCCCTGTCTCTGTTCCACCCTTTGCCAGGAAGCTGGAAAAGCTTTGATTCCCTCTCCCCAGGATGCACCCAAGCCGTGTCTCCTGGATTACTTTACACACCTGAGCCAGGGACAAAAAGGCAGAAGAAATAAACCCAAAGCCAAGCACCTCGGTGCTCCCAAACTGTGCTCGGCTCAGGCACCAGGAGTCAGGGTTAAAAACTGGCAAATTGAATCCATGTGCAGCTCATGGAAGTGTGGGAAACAAAAGAGACAATGTTAAGGACAGAGTATTCATTAGCAAAGGGCTCGAGTTTCTTGGCTTCTGCCATCTGCTTCCCAAAGGCCATTTTTCAAGGTAGCTTTTTGTTCTTAGTTTTGAATGCAGCTGAGGAAAGACATCCTACTCCTTCTCAGCTAACCAACTAAAGCTCAGTGCACGTTCAAGGGCTTAAAATATTTTGTCTTTTTAATTCCCTGGGGACAGGAAGAGAAAGCAATGTCAGAGATGGGGGTTTTCTCCTGGGTTTTGGATCAGAATTTTACCTAACACACTACACTATGGTATTAAATACATTAAAAAAAATCCAGTGTTTACAAAAAAAACCACATGAGACTTCATAATGCAGTATATATCTGTATATTATGTACAGTGAGATATACAGCCCTTCTGACTATTTTCCTTTATGAAGTAAAAATTGGGAAGAACAGCTCTTGAATTAGAGAAACAGCTCAGAGCCCTAAAAAGAACACACACTGTGGTAAAAATAAGTGAGTTTTAACACAGCCATAAGTCAAAGTCAGGAATAATTGTTCTAACGCATTCTGCTCCTGACAAATCTCAAATTTAGAAGAGCTTCACATCTGCTGAGAGGCCCAAGGAACTTTTTAAGCATTCAGGGATCACTGACACTTGGCAGAGGGGGACAGAGTGACAGCCAAATGCCAAGCACAGCTCTGAAACACTGCATGAGGAACAGACATTCCTGCCTAAGGGGGCAGAGCAAGTTTCCCACTGCAGAGAAGGACAAGAGTTTTCCAACCTGAAGTTTTCTACTTTTCAAGGACTTTAATATTGTGGACATGACAGGATCCAGGCAGAGACCAGTGATGTGCAAGGCATGAGAAGATGCTCAAAGCCTTGAGAACTTGAGCACCTGTAGGAAATTAACATGATTACTTTTTTAATATTATTAACTACACATGCCAGACTGCTCTTAAATATTCTCTTCCCACATTCCTCCCCACACCTTCACCTTCGTGCCATAGGAATTCTGTATTCAGCTCTGCCCCTTGATCATTAATGCAGACTCCTGAGCTTCAGACTTCAAAGCAAGGCAGGATTAAGAGTCACAGGCTCAGGACTGGGGCAGCGTCAAACCCTCCCTGTGCAGGAACTTCCACCTTGTGTTCAACTCCACTGCACCAACACCTTCCTCTATCAGCACTGGGAAATTCAGGGATTTATGTGCAGCTTCCCACAGATTAAGTTCCTAAAGGAGCCCAACAGTGCCTCGTCTCCTTCCAAACACTGGTGAATGAAACGGGAATGTCTGCTGGGGTAAGGGGAAGAAACCAAAGGCTTCACAGTGTGGAAATGCACTTCTCCAGGAAGGCTCTTCTCTTCTCCCTCCCTCAGCAGCACATGAGAATCTTCTCAGAGAACCCATCATCACCTACAACCCTGGTGGTGGTTTTGTTTTCACTCCTGCCTTTTCTGTTTTTCACTGCCACCCTCCCTCATTCTGCTGCTGGGAATGTCTGCACTCCCAGCTCCCTCACTCCTGCAGGTCCTCCTCTGCCCTGTGCAGCACACTCCCAGCACCACCAGCATCACTGTGAGCTCTCAAAGCTTCCAGCAAGGAGGCTCAACTACAGTTAACACGATACAAATGAAGAAATTACAGCACAGATATGTCAAAATACAGCTCCGCCCGAGACCCTAAGAGACCCAGGGACTCATTTCAATGTGACTTGCAACCAGCATCCCTCTGAGTTACATTTGAAAATTACACCAGCATTCCTTGGCCAAGATGAAGCCCCATCAGTCTCAGGCAGAAAGGCAGTCTGGGATTTTCAGCTTTATTTGTAGCTGCTCTTATTTCACCAACTTTCAAGGAAATGACACAACACCAGACTAACACAGGTGCAGTTCCTTTAGTGGTAAGAAAGCTGCTACACTTCACCAGACTCAGGAATTTCCAGTGACACCATGGTCTGCACCTGCTCTGAGTTGGACATTGCAAAGGCACAGTGGGAGAAGCTGTGGTAGAGACACACACTGCCCTCACCAGCCTCACCAGCCTCATAAACACTGGGCTAAAGGCAAAGATTTACTTACTGAGAAGGTGAACTGCAAAGCCAAACTCAGAAATTTCTCTGCCTAACGAGAAAGTCACAATTAGGTCACTGCTGAGCGCTGGGTAACCACGGATCAGAGCAAAAACATTGCCACAGAGTAACTCAGATGTGACAGCAGGTCCTTGGAATGAGAACAAGGATTTCATCCACACAGTCCTGCTGCTGAATTATGTGGATAAACAGAGGTGCTGATGTAGCCAGCTCCCAGCAGGACACACAGGTGTTGGGATACACTGACCCAGTTCAGCACAAGCAAACTGAATTCCCAAACAGGAAAGCCCACGTCCAACTTTGATGAAATCTGACAAAGAGCTCGGAGCAAGTTTCAGGTCAGCATTCTATTTAGGTCGTGGATGAACTGGATCCAGGCCACAACCTTTATTTGCATCTTCTGCACTCCAGTTTGAGCAATGCTTCTTGTCTCCAAACTATTTCTGCCAAAAAAACTCCATCAGTTCTACACCCAACCCTGCTCAGCTCAGGCTGCACATTTTGGTAAACACAAGACCTTTTTTAAATGACAAGGAACTTCAAGAGAACACTCTCCAGACTGCTTTTGGTCTCTGAGACTCCTTCCCTTGGATCCTGCACGTGGAATTACCTGTCCTTGGGGCAGACAGGCCAGGAGAGGGGAGAATTGTGGGTTAAAGGGGTACTGTTCTCATCAGGGAGATTAGGTTATAAGGCTGTGCCTTTGGACACTGCCTTCTTCAGTATGGCACTTCGGTTTATAACTGGGGATTTCTCCTAATTAGATTGTCCTCCTAATTATTTATGGCCTACATTATCTGCAAAGGCTGCCCAAAACCTAAGCCTTAATAAGGATAATTAGAATAATCATATTTTTTCCCTCTTTTGTAAAGCACCTTGAGCCTTGCTGATGAGAAATGCTAGGATGTGATTAGATGCTTAATGAAAACTTATCATCAGAAAGTAGAATAAAAATGAAAAATGAACTAAAATGGAATTTTCTATTTTACACTGCATTGGGGCTTAATTAAGAATCATTTATCAGAGGCCACACAGAAAATTTTAACCTGCAAACTGAGTGGGGATATTCTTTATGCATTTTCATGGTGGCAGAGTGCTGGTGAGGATGCCAAGGACCAGAGTCTGAGCCTGGATGTCCTGAGAAGTCCAGGAGCCTGAAAAGTGCAAGTTCTGGGCTCTCCCACCACGTACAGCCAGCCCTTGGCTGGTGCCAGCACCCAGAAAAGCAGCGGGTGTTTAACATCACTCCGTTCCTGTGTCCACCACAGCTCCTCCACACTGAAAATCTGCCTTTCCAGCCCTCACCTGCCTCAGAAAGTACCCTGGAACTGAGGCAGATGGGATTTGAGCTGCTGAGAGCATGTGGTGAAAGTCACGGTGAATATTTATGGCCCTGCCCGCCTCAGGCTGTGAATGAAATCCACAGTCACTCACACGGTACCGGGGAGGGTCAAACCAAGGCACGGATGCAAAGCTTTTAACCCTGTGGGGATTATCACCCCCCAAATTCGCTCTCTCGGCGATCAAAGCAGGAGGATTTGGAGAGGTTTCTGTGAATGCAGAGGCGGGGCAGGTGCGGGTGAGCTCCCGCGGGTGTCTGAGGCCGGCGGGAGGAGAGGGGCAGAGCAGGGACCCTCTCTGGCGGCCGGGACACGGGCTGGGGGCAACAAAACATCCCCGGCGCTACCTGACCTGACAACGGAGCCGAGGAGGGGCCGGACAGAGCAGCACGGACAGAGCAGCACGGACAGAGCAGCCCCCGAGCCTCCCCACGCCCAACCTTCCCCAGAGCCCCCGACCAGTACGGGCTGAGCCCCAGAACCGCCCGGGGAAGGAGCACGNGGGAGCTGTAGTTCCGCACGGGCGGGGGAGCCGCCGGGCGCCTGCGGGCAGAGCGCCTCGGCCGAGGGGGAATCGCGGAACCACGGGGCTGGAAAAGAGCTCTGAGGGCATCGAGCCCGGCGTGTGGCCGATCCC
Organism: Notiomystis cincta; assembly: GCA_013398075.1. NCBI lineage: Eukaryota > Metazoa > Chordata > Aves > Passeriformes > Notiomystidae > Notiomystis > Notiomystis cincta. Next base: position 85,230 of record VZRX01000052.1, read on the forward strand.
CACCGTGTCAGCCAGACCAGAGCGCTGAGTGCCACGTCCAGTCGTTCCCTGGGCACCTCCGGGGATGGGGACTCCAAACCTCTCTGGGCAGCGCCTTCCAACGTTTAACAACTCTTTCCGTGAAGAAATGCTTCCTAATATCCAACCTAAACCTATCTGTCCTCTCACTGCTTCTCTGGGAGCACAGCCCGACCCTCCTGGCTGTCCCCTCCTGTCAGGGAGTTGTGCAGAGCCACAAGGTGCCCCCTGAGCCTCCTTTTCTCCAGGCTGAGCCCTTTTCCAGCTCCCTCAGCCTCTCCTGGGGCTCCAGCCCCTTCACCAGCTCTGTTCCCTTCTCTGGACACGCTCCAGCCCCCTTCCTTGTCCTTCCTGAACTGAGGAGCCCAGAACTGGTTGCAGCACTCCAGGTGCCCCTCAGCAGTGCCCACTCGGGGCACAGTCACTGCCCTGGTCCTGCTGCCACACCATGGCCAGGACAGCCCAGGTGCCACTGGCCTCTTACCCACCTGGGCACACCTGGATCACGTTCAGGTGCTCTTGACCAGCACCCCCAAAACATTTCCTGACAGGCAATTTCCAGGCTGGAGCATTCCATGGGGTTGTTGTGGCCAAAGGCTTTAAATTCTTTACTTTTTATTTCACCTGGCTCTTATTATCAGCCCCCTGAACCTGTTCTATTACCTTCATCACATCATGAGCTTTCTGCAACAGCTCTGCTTCTAATCTCTCTTCCACAATGTTTCCAACAGGGACCATTCCTGGTCCCAGAAAGACTCTCAATAAAAGCAATAAAAATGTAAAAGCCAACCCCTCAAAGAAGTAAGAAAAGGCAAAGCTTAAAGAAAGCCCCTGGAAAATCTGTCACTGAAATACTCAGCTGCTGGCCATCAAGTCCGCAGTTCCTGTGGTCTCGTGTTTAGATTTTACATCCATTTTTTATTTACAACTACAATTTATTTTTATTTAAAGCTGAGGATCTCTCTGGCCCTGCTGTGCAAGGTTTGCTGTGTTGAACACAGAACAGTACATAAAACAAGCCATGTGGAAACAAAAGGACATTTTAGACACGTGAGTAGGGAGCATCCAAAGTCAGGTGGAAAAATGCTTTTAAACAGAGACATCTGTGTTTACAGAGCATTATTACTCCTTGCTGTATTTAACTACAGATAGCTTTGTTTTGTTGCTTTTGATGGAGAGAGGGAAAAGCCAGCAGAGGTAGTGGCCACACACCAACCTTCCACTGTAAACACCCAGAAAGGAGGGCTGGGGGAAAAGTCTGTTATTGCTCCATGGGAATCCAGCAGCACAGGGCCACAAGAGTGACACAAAAATGGGCTGGGCTGTCACGAGGCCCTGTTGGCCGGAGCCAGACAAGGAGGATCTGTTACAAGACGTGGTGGAATGTTTGTTTTTGTAGTACTGGATTTCCAAAATCCATGGTCTTTTTGTGGCCAACAAGCCCCCCCTCCTTTCTTTGCCTCGTTCCTGCAGCTGTTGGAGGTCTGCACCCCTGCCTGGAAAACATGAGCACAGCACAGCAAAAACGTGCATCCTTCATGTGCCATCAGACAATGCCTGGGAGAGTTACAAAGGAGGGGAGGAAGAGGAACAGGAGACCACAGCACGGCAGTAATTTGCATAATTTCTACTTACTTTGCAATAGTCACTTTTAGCTTTAAACTGAAATAAGTATATATTTTGTAGCAGCTTTACCACACTTCAGCATTATTGGGTTTTAATTCGCACCCCCTCACGACCAGGTGAAATTTGGGAGTGTCTAACACATGCTTTTTGTTTTGGTAATATTTCATCTATAGAAATTAACTGGAAAGCAGAATGGGTGTTGTGACCTGGTGCTTACCTGAGGGAAGGTGGTACCTCAGTGGGTCACCCTGAATGCTTTGTGCTGGGCAGAACCTCCTGGGAACACCTGCTGGGAATTGCACTGGGAATCCAACCAGGCCATGGCTGCTCCACACCACTCACTTTTCCTGGATCCAGCAGGAAGATCCACAAGCAGTTCAGCTGGAGGAGTGACTGCTGACATAATCCTAAACCAAGGCCAGGTTGAGGATGGAGAGCTCCCAGGTGTGGTTTTGAGCCACCCTGTGCTCACATTTGGGCTCTGCAGTGAGCACAGAGCCAGCACATGGCAGCCCATGTGGAAATCCAGCTTCAGACACCTTGCTGGACCTTCACTGACAGTACCACTATGCTACTTCCAGTGCCACAAAGTTCAGCAGAAGCATATTAATTCTGTTTGCTTGGGACTTCATTTTTGCCTGCCTCAGTCTTCAAAATTGCCCCTGTATTGACATTAAATACATTAGTTGCCCACTAGGAGGAACTTGGATTTTTCTTACTTGACTTGCACATTCAAAATTTAATCTTTGGACGTTTTAACATAACAGCTCATCTGTGGCAATTTACTTCCTTACTAACCAAGTTCTCTTTGATGATGACCAAGTGCTTATGCAGGGACTGGGCAAACATAAAAGGAGATTTAGAAATATTAAATTAGAGCAAAAAAAAGAAAAAGAGATGAGGTTCTAGATGCTAGAAGGTATTTTAATGCAGACCATTCTAAAATCTGAAATAAGGACAACATACAAACTGAGAGCACTTTAAATATGTTTATTCAGCAGCTATTACAAGCGACCTCCAAAAAACTGGAGTCCCCTCTGGTTTCTGAACCGTGTCAAGTGATGAAAATGCCTCTAGGATGGAAGCTGGACAGTGCACTCCTTTCTGAGATACAGGTCTAACAGGGATGGATCTCTTTGAAAAGGCAAAATATAAATATATACACTCTAAATTCACAACAACAGTTTCAACTCACTACGTTAATTCAAGTGGGGTAACAGTGGACAAACCCACATCATGTAAACTGCAGTCGGAAAACTCTCTGCTCTCTCCTGCTCCAAGGTCCCGTTCCGGTTTACATTCTGGGATCTGCCTCTGGCAGAGCTGGAATTCGGAAGCGCTGAAGTGTTGGATCTCAGGGGCTGTGCACAGGACCGGGACGTGGCTCTGCTCTCTACACGTTGCTCAAGGCATCCACACCAGGGAGAACCTTGCCTGGGGGCAGAGGAAACACCACAGCGGGGTTAGAACCCATTGTGCTCAAACAACATTCAAAGATAGGTAATTTTAAAAAGTAAATCAGGAGTTGTAGGTTGAAAATGGCTCCACATCGACCATGGTGGTTCCAGGGAGCTGCTCCACACAGTAAATCCACCCAGAGCACAGCTCACTCAGATGTCAGCAGAGATTCCTAACACAGCCCAGCCATCAATCCTCAATTAACAGGAATGGCACGTTTCTGTCCAAGTCTCTGCTAGGCCAGATCCAAACACCCAACATCTTCTTCCAATAAATTTGATGGCAAATAGATTTTTGATTGGATTTAGGGAGCTGCTGCATACTTTCTTAAATCCCTAGTGGTGCATAAATAGGATTCTGGGGAGTGTGGCAGAAATTTCAAGAATTAATTGAGAAAAAACCTCCTATGAGTCTCAACTCTAACTGTGACTAAAACACACAATTTGAGACATTTACATGTCTCTCTCCAACTGATGGAATTAAAGAATATGCTCATCTTTGAGTAGGTTATTAAAGTGCAATGTCTTCTAAAGCATCTTTACCTTTTTGTCCTACTTTAAAATAATGAAAAGACACCACTCTGGTTTTGCCTTTCCTCAGAAAAACATCATTCTAATGCTCAAGCTGTGCAGCGGGACTGAATTGTAACACTGTTCACAACTCACCAGCTTGCTGGGTTTTCAGGGATTTCCCCCCCTTTTTCATCTTCAGCTTTTCTAATTAGCCAGACTTCCGTTACATTTAAAAGATCACACACACAAACCCATATTTTGGGCCAAAAACTTAGACAAGTTTGTCCTTTTGAATACACAGCATTTCCTTCGAGCCATCTGCATTCTTTCCCTTCCCCATCACTCCCTAGGCAACAGAAACAAAAGCTCTGTCTCCCATCTCACTCCTGGAAATAGCAGCTGCAAGGCAGTTTATTGAAGTTTCTCCTCTCCAGAGGAGTTGACAGTCCTGGATAATTTACACACACTGGGAAACGGCAAATTACCAGAGGAAATGAAAAGTCGTTTAGAGAACAATGGGACTCGTTACAGGAATCCCGTCAATCCTCACCATTTTGAATTCCAAGTACCCTCGTGCAGGTTTGCCAGTGGGCACTAGAGGGCTCCCCAAAACCGAGGGAGATCCAAACAGGAAGGGGAGATTCTATGGCAGGAATTCCAGACACTTCTGATGAGATTTCCCTGACAGAAACCAGGCATTTTAAACAGGCTGGTTGGCATGTCCGGAGGGAGCAGGGACAAAATCCAGCCCGCTCTTGTTTTCTATCCCAGTATTTTTGCTTTCTGGGAGAGGCAGACTCTGCTGTTTGCAGGAATACTCCATTTTCCTACTCCTCTTCCTCTGTAAGGGCTGAAGAGCAGCAAAAGAAGCTTGTGGCTCCAAAGCTGCATGTAACTAACTCCACACGGTGGGACAGAGTAGACATTCCTCTGTGGCTGTGCTTTCTGACTACCAACACATGGTAAAGCACCCAGAACTCCAAATTTACTCAAACAAATGAGGACAGAAGAGGATTTACCCTCTAGCAGCTCCAGGCTGGCACCACCTCCTGTGCTGACATGGCTGACTTTATCCTCAGTGTTCCACTTGGCACAGCAAGTAGCTGTATCTCCACCACCTGTAGCACAAACAGAATCCATCAGACACACAAGAAATTCAGATGTTCTTGTCCAACTGAAGGGCAGAGAAGAACATGAGGGACAGAATTTGACCAGTCTTCTGACCAGCAGAGGCTTCCTTTGTGCATTTAGAGAAACAGGAACAAACACAACTACTTACCAATAATGGTGATGCAGCCTTTTCCAGTTACTTCTACCACTTTGTCCATCAGGGCTTTGGTTCCTTTGGCAAACTTGTCCCACTCGAAGACCCCAACTGGACCATTCCACACGATCTGCTTGGCCCTTCCCACAACTTCAACAAACTTCTTCACACTCTCAGGGCCACAGTCCAGGCCCTAAGGGAAGTGAGAGAAGGCACAGATTCACTCACTGCTGACCCCCAGCTGAAATCACCCATGCCCAGCCAGAAGCTTCCCCCTCACCTCAGACATGAAACAAGAGTTTCTCTGTATGCAGGGGCAGATTTGCCAGCAGCTGCTGCAGGAGGGTGGAGTCTGGTGTGATGTTTGTCTTCTTAACACCAGCAAGTCACTTTTAAATCAATGTCAGATTCTTGAAGCCTTAGTTAGAAAACTTTGCCAACCCTGCTTAAATTCCAGTCAAATAAAAGGGATTTCTACTGCATTCAGCTCTGCAAGCTGGAGTGGAATTTTGCTGTTTTAATCCAAATCTCACAAAAGCTACTTTGGACTTAAAAATTCAGAAAAAACAACAGGGCTTCAATTTCATTAAGCCAACGAACTCTACACAGCTTGACTGCCCTCAGAAGCATTTGCTAAGGATCACAGTTATCCTTCCTACTCCTTTAAGAGGTGTCCAACCCACCCTATTCCTTACTGCTCCTCCTGTCAGTTCCTTTCCCATTCAAACTTACCATCCAGCCAGCAGGAATGCCTGAAGCCACTGTGGCTTCCCCAGTCTGTGCATTCTCATCAAATTTGTCAGCAGTGATGAAGTCAACAGGCAGAGTGATCTTCACACCATTCTTCTCTGCCTTGGCCATCAGGTCCTTCACAATTTTTGATCCCTCTTCATCAAACAGAGAGTTGCCAATCTAGAGGAAATATTTGGGAGAAGCAAGAGAGGAATTTATTTAGCTCCTGGCCATGACAGAAGAGAACATCAGCACCCAAACTGCTCAGACAGCAACCCTGAAAAGATTTTTTTCTTAAAGCACATGGAGAGACACAGCAGTAATCTGAGTCTTGCAAAGGGATTGTCAAGTAATTTCTCAGTGCTCCCTACTCTTGCAGAGAGCTGAGCTATCCAGTGCTCAATCCCAGAACATATAAGAGGCATTCAGACCACATTCTTCACTAGGAGCAGACACAGAATCCCCTCACCTCCATGTTGTTGAGCACTTTGAGGAAGGTGAATGCCATTCCACCACCAATGATCATCTCATTGACCTTATCCAGCATGTTATTGATCAGCTGGATCTTGTCCTGAACTTTGGCTCTGGTGAGAGAGAAAAGGAAAAAGAATGAACAATGAATCTTGTGGTTGTGGTACATCAAGGCTTTTCTAGACACTGATCCAACAAAGAAGTTCTTGGGAATGGGCAGAAAGAGAATTTAGCTAGTTAGCTAGCAGGCCAGCATTAAAATTCAACTTACTAGAGCATTATTCAGCCCTCCATTTCTTCTTTTCTATTTAAATATAAACCTCATTTGGCACTTTAGAGCCTGATTTTCCCTGACTGCCCAGCCAAGTTAATTCACCTGATGAAATGCACCTCGCAGAGCTGCAGGGCTGGACTGGGCACACACATGATGAAAACTGGCTGCAATTTAGCATTTCTGTACAGGAGCAGTCACTGGGTTGTGCACCTTCCAGTCCCTCTGCACACCAGGTGCTGGGGCAGAGCAGAGCCCATGCAGAGCCCGTTGCATAATGAGAGGTCGTGTCAGGTTACAGAGCACTGAGCCTGAGCACTCCCGAACCCCGAACTGGGGAGGAAAGGTCACTGACAATGTCTGGGCCATCACGTGGCCCTAACTGCTCTCCTGGCTCATCTGTGCAAAAAAATGCTGGGGACTGGCTCAGTTTGGGAAATGTAAGAGATCAGGAGCAGCCAGACTGTACCATCACAGGAGCAGACATACCAGTTAGCTCCTCTCTAATCCACATCTCACATCTCAGGAGGCAGCTACAAATCTGAACTGCAGGTACACTTGAAAGGAAAGCACTTGTTTAAACCAAGCCAGAACAACTTGTCATTTGTTAGAGGAGTTAGAGAAATACAGTCACAATGTTCTTGAGTCTTACCCTCCAAGAATTGCCAAGAAGGGTCTCTCTGGACTCTCCAGGGCCTTGGCAAAATAATCAAGTTCTTTCTTCATCAGGAAGCCAGCAGCCTTCTGAGGCAAATTGACACCTACCATGGAGCTGCAGAATTAAAGTAAAAAGTGAGGAAAGGAAAAATTTACCTGTTGAAACACCCCCATGTCTCACAGCATTGCAAAGCCAACCCTTGAGTCAGCTGCAGCAATGAGAACAGCTACCTGCTGCATGGAAACACACACAGGGGCTTTGTTTTCCTAGTTTGATAAGACAGCTGTACATGCTTAATTTCTGACATTGGCTTTGCACAGAAATATTGATTTGCAAGATATTTCTCATCTCAGCTAGTGATCCAAAACACTGGAGGACAAATAAGAATAGCCAAGAGCAGGGATTTCTTCTTCCAAGAGGATCACTGCAGCCTGCAAGTGCACATATGGAGTAAACACACTCCAGAATAATCACTCTGGAGCAATTAATCTTTTGGAAAAGAGGGCTGTTGTAATTGCAGGACAATTTATACAAGCTCTAGGCAAGTAATTTTTAGATCTTCAACGTCTAAAAAAACTCAGTGTAAGTTTTAAGATCTCGTTTCAGCTTTCTCCTGTTCCCAGAGATAAAGGTGAAAGAGCATAGACTGATGATAAGTACCTCCAGCAAATCCACTACTGAGGAACAAACACAGCACAATGACAGTGGGGTAAACCCAAAAGGAAATTAAATCTCTTTGGGGACAATACTTTGTGTTTCCATGGCAGATACTGCTCTGCAGTTCTGCCTGTGGAAGGCACATGGGTACCCACCTGTGAGCTCGGTGGGCAGTGCCAAAAGCATCATTGACATAGACATCTCCCAGTTTGGAAAGAGAGGCTCTGAAAGTCTCCACTTTTGCAGGCTCAGCCTTGATCTGAAAAGAGAAAGGAGGACAAGTTTGTACCCTGAGACTTTGATTCTGAATCTAAGCTCAAAGTCAGCAATTTGACTCATAAACCCAAAACAAAGGAAGGTCAGTTTGAGGAACTCAGCAGTTCATGTGGTGGGTCACTGTCTTCATTTGCTTTTCCCCAGTCCAGCAGGACCAACAAAAAAGTTTAAATGGTTTAAATTCCACTTTAAACTCCCCTAGGCTGCTATTGCAGGTCTGAAGACTGTTCCCACTTCTGAACTGCAGCACCATGAACTTTTCAGTCTCTCCCCAACAGATTTTCAGTGTTGTGTGGTGAAGATGGATAGCATGGAAAGGGTGTGGAGAGACAAGGCAATGCTGAGATCAGACTGAACAAATTCATACTCACTCACTGAACAAAGCAAGCATGGTCTCCAAGAGACACAGGCAAAGGCTGAGCTCCTGAAGGACTGATTTAGCACTGCATTGAGGATTACCTGATGAACAGTCTGATAAAAGGCCTGCACACAATAGGCCAGTGAAAGCAGCCAATGCTGGAAATGTGGAGTTTCATGTATGGTGGGCAAGAACAGGTGTATTTCTGTTAAAAGCCTTTTTCTCCCTCCTCCAAGCATCCTACCAAATCCTCATGGGATGGCTTATGCAGTTCAGCTTTCCCTCCCACCATGAAGAGGCAGCAGAGCTCACTTGGGCACAGGTGACTGCTCAGAGGTAGCTGACAGCCACTTGCTGCAGAGGAACAGCCCAGACTGGAGCCAGGCCAGCCCCTCTCCAAGGGCTCTTTGCTCTGTCAGCTCATCACCCCACTGAGGCCTCTGCCAGCACCCAGATGTGACACCACGGGGATGATGGCAGGAAGGCACTGCAAGAGACAGCAGGGGGGGTTCAGCACGGCTTTGGGGGCCCTTTTCAGCAGAGCCTGAGCAGGAGACAAGTCCAAAGGACCACACAGATTCTAGAACAATGCTGCCAGCTGCTCCTTTGCTCAGCAAACTGCCTGGCTTTACAGACACTACGTGCTCCAGTTAGAACCAGTACCATCTGTGAGCAGAACACAAGAGGCTCTGCCAGAAGGAACCACTACCATTGCATCTGCTTTGGAAAAAACACACTTTAAGCACCAGTCAGCAACCTGGAATCCTGTATTGCATCACTGTTTCCATAGCACTGACTTCACCTCTGGCAGGAGAGGCAGCTCTGTCATTGGTACCTCTCCTCTCGGGTGCTTCCACATGCACACATCCAGCTAAATCATCTGGGAATTACAGGAACACAAAAAACCAAGGGACTATCTCCCAGAGAAAATGAAATTTTTGCCCCACTCTTCTCCCTGCCACCATACTTGCAGTGGCACACAGTTCTTGCAGAGAGTAATTCCAGATTTGCTCATTATCCCCCTGCCATCTGCATAGGTTCACCAACTCTGTGCTGTGTTCCTAAGCTACAGGAGTCCTGTGTCAGCCCATAAAGGGCATCACTCCATGTCAGCATTCCCTCCAAGCACTGGATCTGAACAGAGCCAAGGCCTCTGTAAAGCCAGCAGGGTCACCATGGCTAAGAAAAGCAGCTGTCTGGAGCAAGCACTCTGCTGACCTTCAACAAAATGTCAGAGGTGCAAGGCAGCTTCTAGAGAACTACTCTGAAGAGCAGACAGGCTTAAGGAAGGGTTTGATAACCCCTGTGCTGCAGAAATATTTGCCATATAACCCCAAGAAGCAGCATCATTCTTATGGGTCTGCTGGCAACAAACTATCTCCAAATTTGTTTTCATTTTAGTCATCCAAAAATTAAACTTAACAAGCAGCAGTTTCTTGCACAGCCCTATTTTGATTCTTTTCTTTTTTTTGACAGTCATCTATAGCCTTTCACTTGAGCTGTTTCACCTTGGAAATTCACTGTATTTCACTCAACACTTTTGCACAACAGTGGGTCACACTGAACTACACATCTCTGACATCCTTCTGAGAGCAAATTCCCAATCAGTATTTTAGACAGGCTGCTGGCTGCTTGTCAACTGCAGCAAAGGAGGTGGTAAGACCAGAGCAGGCACACATGAAAGGCAGACTTGAGGCTTCACCTTGTTCCCTGAGGCATCCTTCCCTTTCCCCTCCTCCTCAACGTGGAACCGCAGGTTCTCCAGCAGGATGACTGAGCCAGCAGCAGGATCAGCACAGGCCTTCTCCACCTCAGGACCAACACAATCCTTCAGGAACAACACCTCCCTGCAAACACAAGACACACACTGTAACCTCATCAGCGACTTCCTGGTGGAAAGGAAAACACCCAGGTCCCCTGCCAGGGAGGGCCTGACGCACACCAGGCTGCTCTTCCACTTTACCTGCCCAGCAGTGCCTTCAGCTCCACAGCTACTGGGGCCAGGGAGAACTTGTCAGGCATGGGGACACCATCCGGGCGACCCAGGTGACTCATGAGAACCACGGACTTGGCCCCATGGTCCAAGCAGTGCTTGATGGTAGGAACAGCTGCCTTGATTCTGTAATGGCACAGAACAACAAAGTCATAAGAACTCAGAGTTTACCAGGCAGGAGGATTAGTATCATTTACATGTGAGCCCTGGAGTTGTCCCTCAAAAATGACAAAAGAAACAGAGCACAAGAGCTGGGCAGAACAATTCCTCAAGAAAGCATCAACAGAATTCTCCATCCCAGCTTTTTTCACACATTTCACTGTTATCTTCCAAGCAATGTGGGCTATGCATTTTGTAATCTAAATTCTGCTGACTGCTCAGCTAAGGAATGCCAGGACACACCTGGACACTACCAGGCTTCCTGGGTTACTCTGGGATCCTGCACCAACAGAGAAATGATGAGCAGTGAGTACTCTGTGGTAAACAAAACTGGCACAAGTCTGCCTGCAAGTGACAGACAAGCAGGGCAAGACATCTGGCATCACTGTTTCTAAAGCCCAGGCCTTTGTGTGCTGCCCTGCAACAATTATTTTACCAAAAAGAACAAGTTATCACAGCTCCAGGGTGAGCAGGAGGCACAGGGACTCCTGGATAACAACAGAGACAACTTTCACACACAGCCTAAGGGATGGAGCTGTGAAATGGTCGTTGCCAACTTAGGAAGGTTAGGATCTCTAAAATAAGATGTTTTTTCCAATTGCTTTCCACAGCAGCTACAGCGAGCATCAGCCTTACAGTTAAGTGTAGTTTGCTAACAATTACAGGGAGTTTAATTAAAATTGTTGGACTTTCTCTGACACCTTTAATTTTCTGGTATGAGCTATGGCAGCTTAATTGTGGCAATGTTGCAGATACTGGGGTGAAGTCAGAGACACAGCAAACTTTGGGGCCTGCATTTGGGATGGAAATTAGAGCTCACCTCTGATTGTTGGTTATTTTGTGATCCTTCATTGGAACATTGAAGTCAACCCTAAAAAAAACAAAACCAGAAGCAAAATTAAATATTAAAAAAATTTTATTATTTATTTTATTTAATCTTAAATATTCAACAAATGAGTGAGGAAACCTGCCAGTAAAGGTGCTGCCTAGAAAAGCAGTGTTACAATTAGAGTAAGATGTTCAGCTCTGCCCTGTCCACAAGTTCCATTCAGAAATCAATGTGTTATCAGCCCTTTCTGCTTGTGGTAACACCACAAATGGAGAACAACCACTGCCAGAATAACTCAGGAAAGCCGGGCCACCAATACCTCCTAATGCTCATGACCAGAGCAGCAAATAAATGCAACTTTTTATTTTTAAACAACATGATTTCAGATCCCCCACGAGGAGCATCCAAAGCAAAGGGAATGAACAATGACAAATGACCTCGTGCTCCCTAATGAGGCTTCTGAAACATTGGCTGGACCACTGTGGCCAGCAGGCAGCTCCAGGAAGCTTTAACTGCTGTGCTCTGCAGCTCTAATCTCCCTGCAGCTGTGGCTTATCACATTCTCCCTGGAAGACTTGACTTGGATCTTGAGGTAACTTCCTGACTCGTGCCAGCTGAAGGGCTGGAAGGGAGGAGTCTGAGCAGCCCGTTCTCCTGGCATCCCTTGTGCCCATGTGCAGGAAGCTGCGTTGTGTAACCGCCGAGGCAGAAAGTGCTCGCTGAGCTACAGGAGGGAACACCCCCGGCTGGAAGAGCGAATGGCAGAGAGCGGAGCGTGCATCCCGCAACATTCTATACATTAAAGAACGTCCGAGTTCAGCAAGCTGCGCGAATGAATCCCCCTGCAGCCCACTCAGCACGTGAAACAAATGGCAAGAAGGACAAAAGCTGCCAGCAAAACAGGAGTAGCTGAGCAGAAAGAAATTGAACTGGCAGCCCCACAGCACAGTGGTCGAGTTCTAGAAGGGGCAAAGAAAAGCACCATTATTGGGGCCATTATCCTAAAAGGAGAGAATAAAAGAACAGTTTGCTTTACAGAGCTATCAAAACTACAAAAGAAAGACCCAGCTCAGCCTTCTTCCCCCCTGCAGACATTGAAATCTGAGCTCCCCTGAATCCTCTCTCCTCCCCATTCTCAACTTTTCCTGAAGCTTCAGCATTCAGGACCGGAAGCTAAGCAAGGTGTGAGTACACCAAAATTACGATGAACAGGAGGAAGAAATGAAGATGTATCGATTTTAGTAGTACGGAGAGCACGTGGTGACTTGTTTCAGAGAGGTGAGGTGCAGGAAGGAGACACGGAGCCTGGCAGGTCACCTGCTGCCTTTGGGTGGCCCCTCACAGAACAGCAAAGTTAATTAATTAGCAGTAATTAACGGAGATTTTGAGCGGGCAAACCCAACCCATCGTCTGCCAGTGCACGGCTGCTCTCTGTAAGATGACTCAGAAATGGAAAAAGCCAGTCAGATGGTAAAAAAAAAAGTCAGGTACAGACTTTTACAGAGATAGAAAGATTTTTTTTGTTACACCAGACTTAGAAAGTGGACGGAAATCCTGAGCAAGTTTCTTCAGTCCTTGCTACACGGGCTGGTTTCTGATAATCAAATTTTTAGGGAACTACTTGAAAACAAGGTTGCAAAGACAAGGTAAAAACAGCAAGTTGTCTGTCAGACTAGGAACAAGAGAAACTACACTTTTGCTCTCCCGACCCACTCACAGAGTAGATAACACACACGCAGTAGCCACACTACAGTGACCTTGAACAAACTACCCCATAACAAAGAGTATTTCGAGCAGGACTTATCACAATGTACCTTGGTGCCCTTATCTCCCAGGATTTGGCAACAATACCAACATTAGGCTATCAGGCACTGATGCTTCATAAAAAAATCTATAAATGCCTATTTTAGGGTTTCAGACCAGGATGTGTTGAAAACCTGCGGTGACGCCCCATCCCTGGAAGTGTCCAAGGCCGGGCTGGAAGGGCTTTGGAGCAACCTGGGCTAGCAAAAGGTGTTCCTGCCCTTGGCACGGGGGTGGAAAGAGATGAGCTTGAAGGTCCCTCCCAACCCAGGCCATTCTGTGATTCTATGATTCGATTCCTGATGGAAAATGCTGAATTATTAGTGGTATTTGGGTAGCTGGACAGAGCCGTATCTTCACTTTTTACTGCAATGCTTTTTGAATGTACATTAAGAGGAAAAAAAACACCTGTGAAATAAACATTTTTTGGGGTAGTTGTCTGGAATAAAAGCACGGCAGGCTGGCTGGATTTGCCCTCAAGCCGCCTGTGGCCGACACGCGTGCGAGCGGGGCGATCCAGAGCGCCAGAGCCGGGCCGGGATTTACACCCTGCCCGCGCCACGGCCCCGCAGGGCAGCCGGCCGGCTCGAGGATGGATGCAGGAGCCTCTCCGACACCCTGCGAGCGAAAAAATGTGAAACTAAAACCGCACAGAGCGACACGTGCCGGGCTGCTGTTGGGGGGCATCGGCCCGGCCTCAGCGTGGAGGATGGAGCAGGGCGGCCCCCAGGAGACGCACATTCCCCCCGCAACGCCTCACCTCATGACGACGCGCTTGCCCTTCACGTCCACCTTGTCCAGGGTGAGTTTATTGGAGAGAGACATGTTTGCTGCCGGCCTGACTCGCTGCGTTCCCTCCCGACACGCTCCGCTCCGCCGCCTCCGCGTTCTGCCGCAGCGCCGCCCGCGCCGCCGCCACCCAGCCCGCCTCGCACCGCCCCTCCCTCAGCGATTGGTCCATTTCTGCCCCTGGCGCATTGCTATTGGTCGAGCCGCCTGTCCGTCAGCGGACATCCCGCCTCCCGGGGGCGGGGCTGCGGCGCCGGCCCCGGTCACGTCCCACACGCAGCCGCCGCTCCCTGAGGGAGTCGGGAGTGCGCGGGGTCCGCTCCGTGAGCACCAAATTAACGGTTCCGCACCTTATCTGAGGGAAAATCACCCATAAGTGGTGTCTAAACGTGTGTCGGCTGGTAGGAATCCTTCAGATGAAGGGCAGACACCTCACAGCTGAGCCATAGGCCTCGGGCAGGCCAAGCGTCGACCTTAAAGGACGAGACAAAACCCGGGATATTTTTAAGTGACCTACATAAATGTTCCTCAAGACAACTGGGGACAAAACAACTGTTTGAGGGGATACACCTTGCAGCAGCATGGTTTCATAGAATCTCGGGATGGTTTGGGTTGGGAGGGACCTTAAAGATCCTCCCGTTCCACCCCCTGCCATGGGCGGGACACTTTCCACCATCCCGGGGTGCTCCAAGGCCCATCCAGCTTCTCACAGGGAAGAATTTCTTCCTAATCCCTAATTTAAACCTACTCTGTTTCAGTTTGAATTCATTCCCCCTCGGGGGATCACTACGGGCCCTTGTAAATAGTTTCTCTCCGTCTTTCTATAGGTTCCCTTCAGGTACTGGAGGGCCACAAAGCCTTCTCTGCCTCAGGCTGAACAACCCCAGTTCTCTCACAGGAGAAGAGCTCCATCCCTTTGACCATCTTGGTGCCTCCTCTGGGATCTCTCCAACAGCCCCATGTCCTTCCTGAGCTGGGGGCAGCCCTGCCCCTGCCCTCTGTCAGGTCCAAGCCATTCCCTGGTGTCCTGTCACTCCGAGCCCTCGTAGGAGGTTGGTGGGTGCAGTCAAAAATCGCCTGCCCCAACATACGTGCAGCCTCTAACGCAGGGCTGTGTGTTGGGTGACAATAGCACAGTTCGATGGACTGTACTGGGTGAAAAAGGAGCTCATGGTCTTTTGTCTTTTGCCCATAGGATAGGCCTTTCTGCTGCTGACAGGGTTATTTTTTTTTTGCCACGCTCACAAAAATGTACAGACACCGCTGAGAAAGTGGTGGTGACAAAATCAGTTCTCTGCTGGCAGAAAGGTGCTGGAGAGAGTCCAGAGAAGGGCAACAGAGCTGGGGAAGGGTCTGGAGAGTCAGTCCTATGAGAAGCAGCTGAGAGAGCTGGAAAGGGGCTCAGCTTGGAGCACAGGAGGCTCAGGGGGGACCTTGTGGCTCTGCACAACTCCCTGACAGGAGGAGGCAGCCTGAGTTGGGCTCTGCTCCCAGGGAACAGGGACAGGAGGAGAGGGAATGGCCTCAAGCTGTGCCAGGGGAGGTTTAGGTTGGATATCAGGGGAAATTTCTCATGGAAAAGGTTGTTAAACATTGCAATGGGCTGCCCAGAGAGGTGTAGAGTCCCCATCCCTGGAGATGTCCAAGGAATGACTGCAACATGTCAAGGACGTGGCACTCAGTACTGTGGTCTCATTGATAAAGTGCTCATTGGTCACAGATCAGATTCAGTGGTCTCAGAGGTCTTTTCCGACCTAAAGGATTCTCTGATTCAAATGAGCACGCACTGACGAGAAAGTAAAACACACGTTCCTAGAGAGCCAGACTAATGCACTGCTCACACGTGGGTGAAAACACCCAGCCTGAGGCAGAAGGGTGGGAGTCTCCTGCTGCAAGACTTGCAAAGCTCAGGAAAGCCTGGATGGGCCTCCAAGACGTGTTAAGGGTGTCAGTCCCACCAGCAATAAACACTGATACACACAGGTGGGAACAAACTCACAGGTGACATGAAATGACCTCTGAGGGGTCACCTACTGGGATGGAGGAGACCAGGAAACATCCCTTTAGTTCATCACTGTGTGCCACTGTAGTTTATCTTTTATTGCTATAAATCTGCAAAGTTCAAATTAAATTAGGTCCAGTCATGGTCTCAGTTGACTGCAGAGTAAGTCTGGGGTGTACCCAGGGGTCCCTCCTGTGATGCAGCAAATCAGACCCAGCCTTGCAGTCTGCAGGGGGTCCTTGTAATGCAGAGCCTCGCAGTGTCCCCTGCAGGGAGGGACATCTGGAGGTGTCCCTGTGAATCCAGCCTCCACCAAGGCCTGGGAGTCAAATCCTACACTGGTCCTGAATCCAGCGTCCCCTCAGGAGCTGGGATCTGGGCCAGAGCCACTTCTGCCTGCCAAGCCAGCAGTGACAGCAGGTGAACAAACCTTAGAGACTCCAGGTGAGGAGATAAGGAAAGGGCTCTCTGGATCCACAGGAGCTGTAACTATTTAACTGTTCTGAAATTAATCCCTTTCCTTCTTCCTGTACCACTTCATGCTGTGCTGCTTTCCTCGAAGGCAAAGGTTGAATTCCTGGGTGCTGACTCAGAAAGGGAAGCTCTTTCCAGCTGTAGCTCACAGCCCAGCCATTGCAGCACCTCCTGCTTTCCCTGGGAAATGGGTTCATTCATTAGGACAAGGCTTTCATTTCAAAAGCTCGCCTGTCACCTCCTAGGGGTAAAGAAGCGTGGAGCAGGAATGTCACAGTGTGTGGTGGCACGAACACAGTAACCTGAGCACCCACAGCAATTTAGGGACAGCCGAGTGCCACAGCTGAGGGAAAAGGGACAGCAGGACACTGCTGAGCCCCCAGGTAGACAGGGCATCCAGCAGTTAAGGACTGAGCAAGCCATAAATAAAAATAAATAAAATAAAAGTTTAAATACATAAAAATGGCCAAGAGTACTCTACTCAGTAGGACCAACTCCACTGTATCCATCCAATGGGTGAGGAGAGCATTGGATGAGAAGTCTGGAGCAATCTTGGTGCACTTCTAAAGATCATTGCTCTGGCAGAAGTGCAGCCATAGCTCATTCAGTGTTCTCTGGTTTTATCCTTGTTTGCTTTCCCCCCCGCTTTTTTTTTTGAGATAGAGGAATGGGGAGGGTGTCAGATGAGAACTTGAGGTGGCAGAACACAATTCCAGATGGGATATGGCCCAGACACCAGAATTTGTGCCTTATAAAAGGAGAAAGTGGAAGAAAACACAGACACACATTCAAAGCTCATTTCCACGCTTGAGTCACCTCTCTGTCCTTCCCGCAGGTTGTGAAATATTTAGAATATATTGCAAATATTTAAAGAAAAAAAGCCCATGCAAACAGTTCAATCTCTGCACTTTTAAATAACCAGTGCAGCAAAGCCAGGAGGGCAAAGGGCTGGTAATTACAGACCCAAGGAGCTGGGGTTAGACCTGTGACCGTCCTAGGAAGTCATTCCCAGGAATACGAAGCAGCCGCTGTACTTTAGACTGGCACAGCCCTGTCCTGCACGATCCTGCCTGTTCCGTTTAGCCCAGACGAGCAGGACTGTGCAAGTTTGGGCAGACCACGGGCTTTGGTGCACTGGGGAGCGCTGTGCTTTGGAGAGCAATAATCTGCATTTCCAGCGGTGCCGCGTGACCCGCGCTGCAGAAACTTCTGCTTTTGGAACCCCCCGCTGCAGGTTCGACCTCCCCGCACACGCAGCACAAGGGCTGAGCGCGCTGCTCGCCTTGCAATGTCAAACACAGCGATCGTGCAGGAAAGAGGAAGAGCAGCCAGCCTGGAGCTGTGGGAAAGCTGCCTGAAAACCAGGCAGAGTCCTAGGAGAATAAAGGCAGACAGCTCCTGGGTGCTCCCTCACCTGGCCACTGCCGGCACATCTCATTCCCGGCATCTGCAGGGACAAAGGCCTCGGGGCTGTCCGTGCTGGAAATTGAATGAGGGGTTAATTAAAAAATGCTGAAGGATCCTTCTCTATGTCTTGTTGTCCTGCACCTGAGTGTGTGTGCACAGCTCTCCAAATCTCCTTAAAATATTTAGAGATGTGTTTAATGGGATACAGACAACCCAATCTTACCCTGTCAGCAGTTTTCCTTCATGACCAAGCAGACATGGGACAAATTCACAGCTCCTACTTAAATTGTCCACCCAACTGGAAGGATAAAAAAACCCCAATATTGCCTGTAGCACAGCTCTGCTATCAAGGCAGATGCTGAGTTTGGAATCAGTCTGACTTAAGGGCTTGTCATACTGCTCTGCAGAGATGTGATCTAAAAATGCTACTTAAAAAGGAAAAAAAAAAAGAGCATCTTAAAAGATGATGTAGCCTCACTGAACTGAAAACACCTAGAGAGTGGTTCAAAATTTCATGCAGGAACTGCACGCTGGTAAAATGAAAAATGGATTTCACCAAGCCAAATGTGATGTTTGAGGCAGCAGCTGCAGAGGCTCCAATGCCAACCCTGGCTGTGCCAGGCTGCAGCAACACAGCATTTCTGTGCTCCTGAAGTGCCAAAGACAGGGATTTTAAATCAACATGAATCCTACCATTATCTACGGTATCATTTCCTACCAGAGCCTTTAAAGGTGGTATTTGTTCCACTGATTTTGTCCAGTGGAGAATGAACCTGTACTTGACCAAATAATTTAACCTTTCTGTTAACCAGAACAGTACTATGGAATGTGAGAGCTCTGCTTGTCCCTCACAAGTGGCCACTGCTCACTAAACTGAGCTCAAGAAAAATTGAAATTAAGACCTTGTAACAGAATTTACTCTGGGACAGCTCATATTTTCACTTAGGAAACATCATCATGTCAGGTTTCAGGAAAGGTGGGACATTTTAAAATTCCAGAAGAGTCTTGTTTTTAATTCTATATTAAACTTTGTGATCCAAGAAAAGCAATGATGTGTGTTGGCCAGATGAATGCAGAAACTTTTGTATCACACTTTAGTCCACAGGATTTGGGGTCTGCTGGCTACTTAATGAGTTTTTGGTTTGGCTTTTTATTTATTTATTTATTTATTTTTAATTCAGTCAGAGCTAAAATGAAACAATTCCCATTTGAAAGAAGGTTCACACACTGCCTCAACCCAAAATATTTCAAGGTGTAAAAGAAACAAACAATCCCAAGTGTTTTGCTTACTATTTTTGTGCAACAAACCTGCATTTTCCCAACCACAAGTGCTAGAACTGTGGGTTTCCACACCTGATGGAGCATAAATAGGCTCAAGACAGTCCAAGAGGATGAAATTACAGGGTTGTGTCTTAAGGAAAAGCAAAATTCATCTTGGAAACACCTGGATACAAACTTGAACCTGACTGTGCTCAGGGGCAATTTCATCCTAACACAAGAACCCCTTTTTTACTGAGTGTGAGTGAGCCCTGCAAAAGCCTGTCCAAAGGGTGTGGAGATGTTACAAACCTCAGTCCTGGCTGAGCAGCTCTGCCTCGGCAGGGACAGGTTTTGACCATGTGAGCCCCAGCAGCCTCTGCTCTTCCCCCTTTTGGTGACACAGGGATGCTCCTACAGGAGATTATTCCACAATTTCCCAACTCTCACCAGCCCTCAGTTCCATTCAGGCTCTGTTTGCTCAAGGTTGTGTTTAGCAGAGCTGGAACTACACCTAACCCCCAATCCTTAGCAGCAAATATTTAAAGGAGATGAAAGAACATGATTTAAAACAGCCTTTAGATGCTACATTTTTATTACAGAGCTCATAACTGCCATTAGAGTGATAGAGGCACAGTCTTAGAGGAATAGGAAATGTGAGACAAGAGGGTTTGAGATGCAAAGAACTGTAACAGCCCTACACTAACATTCCAACCAGCATTCACTTCTCTTTTCTTCATCACTAAAACTGAATAACAAAAATTCTCCAGTTTAAAACATTTTGTTGGAAATTCTAAGCAAAATAAAAAAAAAGCATAGTTTTTAATAAATAAAAGTTTTCTTGCTTCCATTGTGTCCTGTTGGCTTCACATTCTTTTTTTTTTTTTAGTATAAAATTTCAAGTGTTTTAAACTCTTTTAAAAGTTTAAGTTTGGTAAGATTCAAGGAGCAACTTTTAAAGCCTGGAGCATATGTACTTTTTTATTAAATAGAGCACAGGTTTATAAATAGCTAGATACAGAAAACAATAAAATAGACAAAGGAGTAATACAGTATTTTTTGTAACTGAGTGTTTCCAAGTGATACTTGAAATTTCTGAATCTAAACTGTCTCCAACAGCAGCAACCTATTTACATATTAAAACATTTACATTTGGGAAAACATTGAGCTCCCACACGATTCCACCTACACTGTACATTCAAACTGAAAGGGATTTTGGTTCTTCAACGTAAAGCACCTTTTGTAATATTTTAATCACAAGATAAACAGCCTAGAAGTCATTACCTCACCCTTGGGGAGTGCTGGACAGAGAACTTGCTTTCAAAAATCTGAGTTTATCACAACCACCTGGGCTCATTTATTTCCTGTCCCCAGAGCCTGATCCTCTGGCTGTCCCTACAAGCTGCTCTCATCCCTCCCAGCCAGCAGCTGCTGTTCCTTATTCCCAGATAATCCTGGTTTGGAAAAAGAGCCTTGTTTTGCTGTAGCTGGATCAAACACTGAGTTCCACAGAAAATGATAAAGCCTAGAAAAACACCTGTGTTGGGAAAAAGTTGGAGGTAAAGCCATAAACATTCAACCTGTTGAATTGGTTTTAATTTGGACAATGGGAGGTTGAAGGCAAAGTGCTCTAACAATCTATTTGGAAATAGTTTAACAAGTCCTCCGTGCTGCTTTATCTACCAAGCAGGAGCTGAACCCTGAATTTCCTCCCCAGTTCCCTGCAGTGGGAGGGGGATGTGTCATTTCCATGCCATCCACTCCCCAGCCAGCACTGCAACTCCACTCTGAAGGGATGACTGAGGCCACCCACAGCACAGACAGAAACATGTGAACACCTCCCTTTCACCTGCACAGCCCTGCTGAGAACACAGAGGAGGGTGGATAAACAACCCAACTGAAACCTCTGCATGATTGTGAAGCACTAAAACCCATCCTAACACAGCCAAACAGCTTTGGGTAATGATCTGCTTTGTAAGAACAGCTCTCTGCTGCAGACTGAGAACAAAACCTCATGGAACAACTGTGCAGTGATGTATCTCAGCACAGAACAACACCATATATAACATACAGCTGGAATCTAATTTATAAAAATACTCTATGTTCATGTAGAGATATTAAGAACCTAAATCCTGCTACAGAAATATTTTGTTTCTTGAACCAGCAACAGGTGATGCTGCTCTTCTCACTGCACAACAGGTACCCTGATTTCCTGACAAAACATGCCCCAGCACAGCTCTCTGCTCTCACACAACGGGATTTTTCTGGTAGTTTTCAGATAAAATGCAAGAGCTGTTTACTCAGGACTTTTTACACACACAATCTATGCCCTGACATCAGGCTTTGAGTTAAAAAGCAGAACATTAGAGAGAATCTCTTTGTCTTCACCAAACTGAGTATTTCTCCTCTGCAAGCACAACTGGTACACATTTACACCATGGACTGCACTTGATAATGAAATTCAACATTACTGAGCCCAGCAGTTGCTACCAAGGACTGCTCAGCAGCAGATGGGGAGGGCAAGGTTCAGGGAGCAACAAACAGGTAACCAGCTGCTGGCTGAGGAGCATTTTTACTTCTCACTGAGGATATTTTTGATATTAATGATTTCATGATCAAAAGCTGCATTTTGATATTGAAGTTCAGTAACAAATGACAGCTGTCTGAATTCACAATGCCTGGGTCTGCACAGACCAAGCAAAGGGGGTTTGGATCAACCAGTGCAGTGATGCTGGGCCATGCCTAAAATACAGCCAATTAACTTGACAGGCAAAGCCTGAACTGTGAAGATTTTAAAGGCAGTCTGTGACAAACTCCCCTGGTTCATTTCAGGAGTGCCAGCAGATTCTGGTGGTGAGCACTGACTGCACTGCTCCTTCCTAAAGCTGAACACTTTGGCTAACATCACCTCACACTGATATTGCATTCAGGTGTTGCAGGAGTTTTTGGTTTAGGAGAGGCTGGGAATGAGCAAACCTCCCAAGCCAGACAAGCTTCAGGCAGACAGTCTGAGGGCAGGAGTGTTCTGGGGCAGGACGTGCAGAGCTCAGTGTGGCTACGGCCCCAAACCTCCCCGTTTTCCACCGTGCAGGAACCCGGATCCCACGGAGATGCTCTGAAGTCTGGAGTGTGAAAAGCTGGAACCAGATGTTGACAACAAGAGAAGGCATTTGAGAGAACCCATTTCTGGCAGAAGGCAGGCTGTGGAAGTGAGAGGGTTCTGAAGTAAGGCACATCTCTCTGCAAACAGAACCATCAGGATTTCCCAGATGCAAACTCACTCTTTTTTAACACAGTACTGAATTCCACTATGTGTAAAATAGCCTGGTATAAGGCTGGGAAATGAGTTTCTGCTTCCTTAGTTTCCTTGATTGTATTTTGACAATTTGCCAAAATAAATGCTATACTGCAAGCTCCATGGAATGGGAACACAGCCCTGTTTGTGAGCATCAACAGCCCCACACCAGGTATTTTTGGTAAGTCTAGATTAAAAACCACAAAAGACCCTGGAAAGTCATTGCAAAAACTACCCCTACACTGAAGAAGAAATGCATCTAAAAGACCTCCACGAGGATCAGGACATGCACAGACCTCATGACAGCTGTTCTGGTTGTGTTTTTTTGCTTCAGGGTTTTTTTGTTTCACCTTAGTGGGGCTGGGAGGAGCGAGTCTTTCACAAGGCTGTGTCATCATCTTCTCCCAAGTCCCCCACCAGAAGGGAGTGTTTGTCTGGCTCGCTGAGCACGATGCTGCTGACAGAGCGCTTGTCTGAGAGAAGGGAGTTGATGGAGGCTCTGCTGTAGGTGATGATTCGATCCATCAGGCTCAGCTTCGGGGAGCCGGCGCCGCTCTCGTCGATGCCCACGTGGACACTGATCTCAGACGGGCTCTTGTGCCTCAGCTGACCACGGGCACGGAACTCCAGCTTCTCAGAACTTGGTTTCTGGTACCTGAGGAGGGAAAAAAACCAAATATATCAATGCCTCTAAAGGTGAAGTACACTGAAATATGGATAGAAACTGATTATGCACAAGTCAAAGGCATTGATAATTTGGCCAACAATATTTGTCGCAAATAGACAAAGGTCATTAAGGAATTTCCCATTCTGAACACTTCTGATCTGAACATCTCCTCACATTAGAAATTACATTTTTTAAACACTCTTTGTCTGCTTAACACAGACTTGCCTGAATTGTTCTTCAAAAGCCTTCAAAATCTCTCATAGTCCCATTTTTATTTTCTGCAACTCAAAATAAAAGACCAGAGCTTCAAATCCAAGTTACAAACCACAAGACTGTTCCTACTCACATCTTTAGGAGCAAAGAAGAAAGCACAACAGACACCGAGGAGGCAGCCATGGCTGCAGAGCCCATCCAGGGCTGCAGAACCAAACCAATGGGCAGGAAGACACCTAGAGAATTACACCAGCAGTAAATTCAGAAACACTGCATTATTCATATATTGAGAGACAATTTCACACAGACTGTCTAGGTTTAGTTGCTTTTCAATTTGTTAGTAAATGGGATTTTAGTTTAAATGACCAGTATTTAATACATAAGGATTTGTGGTTTACCTCAACTAGAACCTCAGGTGAATGCACACCTGGATGTGCCACACTTGCACTGCCTGAAACTCAGAGGTGGCGTGTCCTGCCCACCCTGCAATAAAACTGCTTGTTCACAGATCAGGCTCTTTCAATAAACCTTTTCTCTTGAAGTTATTTTGATGTGCTGAGCACATCCATAGTAGCCACAGTGTGGGAGGAGGACAGCTCACAAATATTCCACTGAGACACCCCCAGACAGAGAACTCTGCCCTTACTGACAGCCAGAAATGAAGACAATGGAAACTCTCCCACACCCACACTACAGTAAATGACTGCAATCTTCTACTCACTGAGCCCAATCCAATTAGTGCAGGCAACACTCACACACCTGCAGCTATGGGAACTCCAATGAGATTATAAATCAGAGCAAAGACAAAGTTGATCCGGATCCTCTTCACAGTTTTCCTGGATAAATCTATGCTTGCTACCACATCCATCAGGTCATCCTGCAAGTTAAAATGTTTATTGGAGCAGTCAGAGACAGAAAGCACACACGTGGTGTCAGCACAGTCCTGTTTTACAGCTCATTACAGTAACAGGCTAATTACAGTAAGCCCTCTGGAGGCTGCTCTGGTCTGGCTGCAGAGCCCAGACAGGCAGTGCCAATCCACTGTAATCCAAGTAACATCCACAGCACCTCACAGGACAGCTCCAATGCTGGCCACAGTCTGCCAGGGCACTGCTGATGTGCAGAAGAAGTGCCTGGAACCCTGGAGGTGCCACAATGTGTTATCCAAATGCTGTTTATGTTTGCCAAAGGACAGGGTCACTTTGTCCTCCTCTGCCCACTCTCAAACTTTCATTTCCCCAAAATGTGCAGTACCCAGAAATCTTGGAAGTTGCCTTCATGGGACAATCACTGCACTAAACACAGTGAAGACAATCTGTGCTCCAGTTCTGCAGCTGAGGGAGACTGTGCACACCTGCACCACCCAAGACCTGCTCTCAGCAGCTCCCTTGAACTGTGATTTCTCACCCTGATGAGGACCACATCAGCTGCCTCGATGGCCACATCCGTGCCGGTGCCGATGGCAATTCCCACGTTGGCCATGGCCAGGGCTGGGGAGTCGTTGATCCCATCTCCAACCATGGCCACTCGCTTCCCTTCGTCCTGCAGCTGCTTCACTTTGGCCACTTTGTGCGAGGGCAGAACCTCTGCAAACACCTTGGTGATGCCAACCTGAACACAGAGAGAGGACAAAGCAGTGCTGCAGCTTTTACAGCAGCTGTCAAGGCTCCTGCCTGGAATGATGGGACCAGGAAGAGTGAAACCCGTATGATCCCTCACAAGCTAAAGAGCAAACCCAGCTGATGATATGAACACAGCTCTAGCTTCACTGTTGATGTTACTTCCAGTCAAAAAAACTCCTCGCTTTCCCTCTTTATTCCAAATTTTTTGAAATTCACAAGAGACCAGCCACCAGCAGTATGAACATGCCACACCACCCTTCCTGCTGAAAGCAGCCCCAGGCACAGGACTCCAGCCCACCTGAGAGGCGATGGACCGGGCTGTTTTGCTGTTGTCACCTGTCATGAGGACAACTTCTAACCCCATGCTCTTCAAAGTGTACACTGCCAGCCCAGCCTCTGGCTTCACAGTATCTGCAATAGCTATCAAGCCACAGAGCACTCCTGAGAACAGAAAGAAAAGTGTTTGGAATAAACATCCTTATTGATTTAGAAAGACTAACTTCCCCCAGTAAGTCCAGCTCATACTGACAGGGGAAAGTGGGATAACAACAGGTATCAGGGCAGCAAGGTTTAAAGCAATACAGAGCATGGACTGCACTTCCACAATGAAAAAAATTCCTTTTTTCTCTCCTTTCTCCCTTTTTGCTTTCTTTGAAGTCATTCCAATGTATTATTATATGCCCAACTCCCCTGTCAGCTAAGAAAGGCTCTTCTTGCCTTTCCCATATGAAAGTGCTGTAAAACTGATTAATGACCTTTTTTCATCCCATTACCCTGTCAGGTCTAGCTGCTATGACACCACTACTTACTAATTTCTGTTTATGGGAAGTTTTATGGGATATTTAGTGGCAATCAAACCAACTACAGCAGCAGCAGCACTGAACTCACCATCCACAGCTGCCAGGACAGCCGTGCGGCCTCTCCGCTCGTGTTCCATCATGGCTTTGTCCACCTCATTTCTCACCAGGAGGCCATTCCTGGTCATCCACTCCCTGTTCCCAATGAGAACTGAGTATTTCTGAGAGGTCACAGCAGCTGAAGGAAGAGAACACAATGCTACAATCATGTGGATAACCAGGGAGCTTCCCTGCAGCTGATCCCAGCCAGGCTCTCCCAGTATGCACTGGAACAGCATTGCAGGGAATCCAAATTGGAATAAAGAATTCCTCAGTAATTTCTGCCCTACCAATCTCTTTGTGTGTCCTTATCAAGAGAGACACCAACATTTCTTCAGTCCTGGGCAGTCACCCCATGTCAGAGGGCCAAAACCCACAGGTCAAAGGACAAAAAGGACTGAGTCACCTTCTCAGTGCTTCTGATTTCTATGGACAGCCCAAAGGAGTTGAAAGACCTAAGAATGAGCTGTTCTTGACTGAAAACTAATCAGTTATGCAAATACATGTAATTTGGGGTAGCTAATGGTAACCTGGGATGAAACAAAATAAAGCCAAAGAGAGCTGACAGACAACTCTGGTCTGATTTTCCAGTCCCATATTCAACATGCAACATGAAATTGTATTTAACTTAAATGTTCTGAGTGATGTGTGAGCAGGAAATAAACTAATGAGCAACTATTTAACGTGTGCCTTGATATCAGCCCAGTTCTCCAAGGCAGGAATAAGTGACCTCATTCCTAAGGATCCTAAAGACACAGAAGCAAAAACTGTCCATTTTATTCTCTAACCCAGAATTAACTCACTTGGTAGTTCAGCATCAATGATCAAAGCAGGCTGCACTGATTCATCTGCATTCTCCTCAATTTTCACAAGTGTCACATTTTTAACATTGTTTTCTTCAACCATTCTGTTTTTCCTGTAGAGTAATGCTTCAATATTGGTGACTTTGCAACTGATGCCACAGCCTGGAACCACCTGAAAATCTGTACATGTCCCAAGGGTTTCTGAGTTCAGCTCCTAGGAAAACAGGATGGCAACTGATGAAATGTTCAAATATATAAAAGCATGATATAATTACAAAGCCCACAAAATAAAGTGCAGTTGAACAGACAGAAGGAGGGAAATAATCATGAAAATCTAGCTCTGAATGGTGCCTCTAATACAGTGTGATTTTTGTGGCTCCACAATTCTCAGTTCTCCCAATTAAACACAGCAATTACTTGATCTGTATGATCAGCCTGGTGCTATGGGATCCCCCACGGGGCAGAGCAGGCCGGGAGTGGGAGCCCCTCACCTTTCTGCAGTACTTTGTGATGGCTGCTCCCAGCGGGTGCTCGCTGCTGCTCTCTGCTGTCCCCACAATCGCCAGCATTTTGTGCCGAGGGAGGAGGTTCCCCTCCACCAGGAACTTCACCTGCATCACCTCTGGAGTGCCGTGGGTGATGGTCCCTGTTTTGTCAAACACAACCACCTTCACCTGCAGGAAAGCAGGAAGATTTGACTCGATGAACCGAGCGCGGAGGCGCAGATTCCTTGGAAAAGCCCCCACGTGAACCAAACCCCCGAGCAGGACACGCAACACCCCGAGCTGGGCAGGACCACCAGGACCCTCCAGCACCTGCTCCACCACCAGCAGGAGCAGCAGCAGCAGCAGGCTGGGCAGCCCTGGAGTGAGCCCTGGAGTGCTGACCTTGTGTGCCATCTCCAGGGGCTCGCCGCCCTTGATGAGGATGCCGTTCTGGGCGCCCACGCCCGTGCCCACCATGACGGCCGTGGGGGTGGCCAGGCCCAGGGAGCAGGGACAGGCGATGCACAGCACCGTGATGGACGCCTGGAAGGCGAAGCGGATGATCACCTCTGCTGCTGAGATGCTCTTGTTGTAGCCCTGGGCACACGGGGGAGTGGGTCAGGGAAGGAATGAACAACAGATTTGACTGCACAGTGCCCTGGGGTCAGAAACATCTGCTGAGTGTTAACAGTAAATTAAAATGCAAGTAAAGTATGCAAACCCAAAGATGAATGATTAAATTAATGAGTAATTAACCAACTCGTGTTCTATACTGCACCTACCCTCGACTGTTTTATTTATAGGAATTTTCCTATACATTTTCCTACAACTCCTTAATGATGCACTGATAAAAGATACTCTATCAAAAATATATACAGTAAGGAGAAAAAAAAAAGCAGATGTGAAGATGGCTCTCCTGGAAACTAAAATTTGAATCAGAAAATAGTTTTGAAATAAGAAACTCTGTGATCTAAGCAACCCTTAAGTCCAAATTGGGATTCTGACCCTCCTCTGGAATTTGTAATTAAGATGAATTCCACTGATTCCCAAGATGAATTTACACAGAGCTACACACACAAATGGAGCTTGTGACAGGAGGTACTTCTTTTTCCCACAGAGGAGGGATGGATGGTGGGAAATTTTGGATGCTAAATATTTACTTCTTTTAATTACGTTTTTTTTTTATCCTAACTTATGAGTGTTAATTAATTACAGTTAATTAATTCTCCTTAAGTATAAATGTAGGAGTGATACAGTATAAAAAATACATAACGTAAAAAATGTAATAACAGGAGCAGTAATAGTCAGCAACTGCCTGCAAGGATAATCCAGAAAGGGAACCACTGCAGTCTAATAGAATTGTAAAGCTGTTTATTAAATATTTCAGAAGGTGTTTAAGGAGATTTACTTACCAGAAAGTATTTTTCCACTATTTCAAAATCCACAAACCCAATTATAATCCAGGCAAAAAGGGTAACCACAGAGACAGCCACAATAAAAGGAACGAAGTAGCCACTAAGTTTGTCTGCAAATTGCTGGATGGGAGCCTGGGAAGGAGAAACATCACTGAGCACCATCATGTTTGTGTCTGAAGGCACAGAAGAGAAGAATCAGCAGCACACTTGGCTTGCCACACTTCATAATTACAGATTTACTTAATAAGAGTATGAGCCTTGGCTCAGTAGACAGGATCAAAGTCCTTATTCAGCAAGATCGCTCATGAGGCAGCTGCAATTCAAATCCAAGCCACCCCTCCAGTGATTTGAAGCACTGGTGCCTGCATGAGACAGCAAACCCCAAGTGTAAATTGGGTGATACTCCACCTTTGAGGTCTGGGCCTCCTCCACGAGTTTCACAATCTGGGACAGGGTGGTATCAGCTCCCACGT
Source organism: Notiomystis cincta (assembly GCA_013398075.1). Taxonomy (NCBI): domain Eukaryota; kingdom Metazoa; phylum Chordata; class Aves; order Passeriformes; family Notiomystidae; genus Notiomystis; species Notiomystis cincta. Next base: position 114,113 of record VZRX01000052.1, read on the forward strand.
GGGTGGCCGAGATCAGCAGGGAGCCGTTCTGATTGATGGAGCCTGCAATCACTGTACTGCCAGGCTTTTTAGTCACAGGCATGGCCTCACCTGGGGAAGGGCAACAACAGAACTCTGCTGAGAAATGCACCTGTGGGACAGCCAACCCCTCACCAGAGGGAGAGCATCAGCTCTGACTGCCAGTCTGGAGGTTTGTTTAAAGGAAAACACTTTTACACTTGGAAGAGGCAAATGCTGACCTGTGATGAGAGACTCGTCCACCATGGAGTGCCCTTCAATAACACGGCCATCCACTGGGAATTTGCCTCCTGGGACCACTTTGACAATGTCACCTCGCTGAACCAGTTCCACATCCACCTGCTCCTCACTGGAATTCAAATGTTTGGTAAGAGATTGGAACTGGAGGGGCCCAGGCAAAGGAGCTGGCACTACACACAAAGCACGACCCCACTGGCTGGCATTAATGCATACAAGAATGATCACAAGAAAGCCATAATGCTCTTTGAAATAGCCTATTTTATCATAATTTTATTTACTTTCCAGTTAAGAAAATCCATTAATTGTCTTAGCAAAAAAAAAAAAAAAAAAAAAAAAAAAAAAAAAAAAAAAAAAAAAAAAACCCAAACCCCAAACCCAGCAATAAAACAATAAACCAGAGCAGTGTGAATTCTGCATTTTAATATTTTTAATCTGCCAGCAAATCTGAAGTTATTTGCTTCATAGTTCTATAGAACGGTAAAATTTCTCTGTGAATTAAGCATATTTACAACAAAAAAGGAACAACAGAAAAAGCAAATGACAAAACAAGATACCTTAAAAGAACGTTATCAGGGCCCAAGGTAACAATAGTGGCTTCAGTAGCTTGTAATGAAATTAGTCTTGCCAGTGCTTCTGAGGTTTTACCCTAGAATAATAATTTTCATGTTTTTCTGACTATACTATGGAAAAAAACCAAGAAGCTGGGTAAATGACAACTGTGCATGTTGCAATTTACCCTTCTGAGCAAACACTGACAAACAGACGGACATTGAGTCAAACTTGCACGAGTTCAGTTACTAAAGGTGATTTTATAGCACAGGAGGTTAAAAGAACCCAGGAAAGCTTTTTGCACAGGATGTTCTCACAGAGCTCCCAAGGTCTGCAGAGACCCTCAGAGCCCTGGCCTGTGCTCCCCTCACCTTTGCCACGTGCTCCAGCCAGCGGCCCAGCGAGATGAACACGAACAGCATGGGGGGCGTGTCGAAGAAGGTGACAGGGTTCACTCTGGCTCTCTCAGCCATGGCCACCAGGAGGATGATGAAGGAGTAGAGGAAGGCAATGGATGTTGCCAGCACCACGAGCACGTCCATGTTGGCAGTGTTGTGTCTCAGTGCTCGGGAGGCCTGGATGTAGAAGTGCCACCCCCCGAACACCTGCAATGGCATTTCACACATCTCCAGTGAGCAGCAGCAGCTTTGCCATTTTTCCCAGTTATTTGCCTCTGTCCTGAACAAACTCCCAGCTCTAGCCAAGGCTGTGGTGTTTCAACAGCACTCTCAGGTATTCCCAGTGCCCTCCCAGTGGGATTCAGGAGCTTCCCAGTGCCCTCCCAGTGGATTCAGGAGCTGCCTCAGGTGCACAGCACCTCTCCACTGCCTGCCCTGCCCCTGAGAGTCCCCACACCCATTATTTTGGCAACACCAACCTCAAAAGCATTTTGCATCAGCACAATTGCATTCACTTTTCAAACTTAATTCCTTCCATTTTGAGGTCAACAAAGCAGGAGTTGTCATAACCCCACTCACCTGTACAGGGACACAGAGTAAAAATGACAGGAAATTCATGACAGACAATCCTGGTAGGAGCTGGTACTCCAGGACCATGGAGGAGTGGAGAGCCTCCATCTCCTCACTGCTCATGTTGTGATGTGTGTGAGCATCTGAGAGCTGGCTGTCCATCACCATCATGTAAATCATCAGCCCCATGACAGGGATACAGAAAACCAGGCTCACCACAAAAGACCTTTTCCACCTCAGGTTTAAAAAGAGAAAATAAAAATAAAAAAAACCCTTGTATTGCAATCAAGTGCTGGAGAATATTTTAACTAGCAAGTCTGCAGAGTCACACAGAAAATCAGAAATTGATGGTTGAGTAACAAAGAAGAATCAAAGATGATTATGGAATCTTAGTATGTTCAGGAATACTTACTGCCTGATCTCCTGTTTGTGGTCCAGATGACTGGCAGATCTATCCTTTTTGACTAAGGAAGTAGTAAAACCTAAATCCTAAGGAAAAAAGCACAATAATAAAAAAAGAGAACAGTCAGTTCTAAAATGCAGTCTGTGCTCAGTTATAGCCAAATTACTGATGGTGCCAGTCTTACTTTTGATTAACTTTCTGATATGAAATATTATTATTGTTTAGTTTCTGTTGTGTGTTACTGTTGTTTAGTTACTTACAAAGAGAGAAAAGCAATCTGATGTAGAAATTAACCTTCCTGGAATAAAATGCTGTTCTAAAATGTGGCTTTCCAAAATGGTTGTTCCTAAAGCACAGAAATAGAGAAACTGAAGGAGAAGGCTGAGAAACTTATTTGACCTTTCCCCTGCCACAGTACTTTATTTTAAAATGAAAATGCCTTTTTTTTTCCCTACAAACCTATAGATGGTATCTCCAAGTCTACCATGACCTGGCTTTCACAGTATTTATTTTTAAATACTTAGACAAAGTTGTAACAGAGCATTTTTGAGCCAGGAGACACAAAATAGCTGCAGAAATCTGCACTAAGAAGAGAGACCTCTTTTTTTTTTTTTT
>VZRX01000052.1:116981-134861 GCA_013398075.1 Notiomystis cincta
GCTTTAACAGCCTTTCCTTCTCTTTCTGAGATGTGTAACTCTTCCAAGGATATTTTAGGAGACTTGGTGCTTACATGAAACTCACCTTGATCACTTGTATGACATCTCGAGGACCAATGGCCTCAGGGTCATATTTGATGTGGGCTTTGTTGGTTGCAAGAGCTACAGAGCAGTACAAAACACCATTGGTCTTCATGAGGGTGGATTCTATCTTGTGCACACAGGAGGCACAGGTCATCCCTCTCACCTGTAAAATAAAGGTTCCTTCCTGTTACCAAAGCACAGGTTACCTGGCAAAGGCATCCTAAAAAGCAGGAACAGTGCTTGTGACAGTGCTGCATTATTTATTGCTTTAATCTGGGGTGTGAAGCAGTGGGATGGAGTTTTCTAGTTAAGGATGAGAGCAATGTAGAATCAAAAAATCGTTTGGGCTGGAAGGGAGCTTAAAGAGCATCCAGTTCCAGCCCTGTGCCATGGGCAGGGATGCCTCCCACAAAACCATGTTGCTCAGGGCCCCCCCAGCCCTTCTAGAGGAAGCACAGCACAGAGACAAGGTTACTAAAGCTCTGTTGGGTGTTCAATCTCAGAGCTGAAGGACACTGAGATACACACAGCTTCAGAAAGACAAAAAAAAAGTAAATTCTGGCAACAGGAAAAGCAAACATAAAAATAAAGATTATTTCTCTGCATTTTCAGTGTCATAGTAGTGAGCCAGCACAGTCTGCAGGACAAGAAAATTTGTGATACACAGCTGATGTACCCTTACACTTCATTTTTTATAAATTAAGCTCTATCACATGATTAAACTCTAGGAAGTGGACACTAACACAGGCACATCCAAGAGATAAAATAAAAGAGCTGAGGGTGGCTGGGTGGAATGATCAGCTTACAACAAGCTCCAGAATGCCATCTCCTTCCCCACAGTTCTCCAGCACGGTGGCCCCAAAGCCCAGCTCCCGAATGAGCTCTGCAATGGCTGCAGGGTGAATGACAGCAGGGTTGTACCTCACTTCTGCCTTCCCTGCCATGAGGGCAACAAGGATCGAGTGGATTCCTAGGAAAGAAAATGTGTGAGGGGCAGACCAGGCTTAGGAAACATCCTGCATTTACTGTAACACGAGGGCACGACAGAGTTTATTGAAATTGAAGTGTATATGAAGAAAAACATCCTCATGTTTGGAAGCTACACCAACAGCAGCACCTCAGTGCAGGTGCGACAGCTGAAAGCATCACTCCACATGAGCAGCATCCTTTAACAGTCTAGTGACAAACATTCTGTCCTTGCTACATGAAAAATTATCTATTTTTACTCAAAAGAAGTTCTTCTAAAAGACATGCTGTGATCTGCATCTATCATTTCAAGAAGCCTTTTTTAAGGAGGACCTGTATGAGAAGGGGCAGATCTAACAGTGCAATCCTGCTGGGCACTGAGAGGATTTAGATTCATCCATTTCCTAGGATGAAAAAAATTAAAATCCAGGTTTAACTTGAAACCCATCCATCTTCATTACAATAATTAAACACAGTCTACACTAATGACTCTGTTACATCACAGTCATGCAGCCGTTTGTGCCTGCAAATGTAATCACAGACACCACTGCCCTGACTTGCAGAGCTAAAATTAACCTGTGTCCCTTTAATCCTCTCACAGTCCCTGTCCCACAGCTCCCTAAAGCACACATCTGCTTCTGCCTTTCAGCTGCACAGCTGGGAACCTCCCTCCAGCAGGAAAGAGCTGATTTACCTTCAAAAGGATTCCCTATTTGATCCCTATATTCTTTGGAGCACTCAGCTGCTGCTTTTGCAACAGCAGTGTCTGGGCAGCACATCCATAAAGCAGCAAGGATGTCCCTATTCCCACCCTATGGAGCACAGGTGAGCAGGAACAGCTGCCCTGACAACCCACCCCTTAAAAACACTGCAAAAGCCACATGGATTCTCAAAAAAAAAAGTTTGGAAAAGTAACAGACCACACTGCCACACATCTCACCATCCTCCCTTCTGAGATTCCTCTCGATGTTGGCTACACATGAGGCACACGTCATCCCTGTCACCTGCACGTAGCACTTGGAGATGGTCTTGCTCTCCTGCCTGCCAAGGTGGGCTGCTGGCACTTTGGAGGGTGGCTCAGGCTTGTGAGAGTCCAGCTGTGCTTCAGGGCAGGGCTGAGCTTTGGCCACAGGGAGCTCTGCCTTTGCTAGAAAGGAGATTGCAGTTTGTGACACTGTGAACAGCAGGGAGGGATGAGCTGCTGGGACACAGTGCTGCTCATCTGGACTGACAGTGGAAATGGTGATTGTACACACCTCCTCAGCCTGACCCATTCACCTGTCTGTCAGTTAAGAGTCAGCAAAAGAAAGCAAGATAAAGTTGGGCCACTGATTACCTTACTGGTTTGTTACTATTTTTCCTTCTACCTTTCCTCATTGTCCTTGTTATGTTGCACATCCTTTGTCCTCTCCTGTAGCTGTAAGCAAAACCCCTGAGTTGCAACCTTAGTTTTACACACAGTTTTACTGACTTTACCTGAAGAACAAAGCTGAACTTGTAAGCAAGTGCATGTTTCATAAGGAAAATCAGTGATTTTAACCTTAGAGAAAGGCTCTGGAACTACAGGCCACTGCTCTTACAGCAATTCAGGGGATGCTCTGTTTGTGCATGAACAGGATTGAATGTGGGCACCCAACCACTTCTGCAGCTATTGACATAAAATAGCATTTATCTGATGTATTTCTATTGCCAGACACCTCAACCATTTCAATCAATCTGATGTATGAAAGGATGTGCAGGTTATCTTTAATCATCTCATCTGCAGTGAAGATAGAAAGCTTCTCTTGGCAAGCACAAAGTGTACATCAGCTGCTAAATTTCACCCTGGATGGTACCAAACCCTAAAACTGCACAATCCTTGTAAATTAAAAAATTTCACATGTCATTACCTGGAAAAGATGCATCAAATCCCATCTCCTCTATTGAGGACCTCAAGTCTTCTGGGCTTGTTTGCAGTGGGTCATATTCTATAGTCCCATTTCCAAGTGGGAGAGAGACATGAACAGATTTCACACCTGCCTTTTGGGACAGCACTCCCTCGATGGACTGCACACAGGAGCTGCAAGTCATGCCCTCAATATTGACCACAAGGAGCTGAGTGAGGGGCTGGCTGGGATCCTGGGAGGCAGGGTGACATTTCCGTGGAGACGCCAGCGTGGGGAAAAGTGCCACGTTCTCATGCTCCTCAGGAAGGCTGACTCTGAACCTCTCTGGAGACACATTCTCCATGGCTTTCCTCAGCTCTTCTATGCTGATTAAGCCTGGGTTGTAGTTGACAGCAGCAGATTTGTCCTCTAAGGAAACCACGACGCTCGACACCGCCGGGAGCGCCGATATGGTGCTCTGGATGTTGAGGACACAGGAGTTGCAGTGCATCCCCTCAACTCTGAACACAACTGTCTTTGTGCCACTCCCACTGGAGTTTTCTCTCTGTGAGGCCTCAGAGCTTCTGGGCTGGGCATTCCTCAGCCTCTCCAGGTCAATCCCACTGAGCTTCAGGGGTCTGGGCTGCTTTTTGAAGGCTGCTGTGAAACCTGCTGCTTCAATTTGCTGTTTTATTTCCTCTGCTGTAATTAGAGGAGGCTGGTAGACAACAACAGCTTCCTGATTGTCCAGGGACACTGGAAATTAATCAATAAAATAAGTGTGTGTCACTGCCCTAAGCAAAATAAGCACATCACAGGATCTTGCCAAAGCTTTCCAGCAACACTTTAAATGGTCAGAAATATAACTGCAACAGAAAGGAGATTTCATTGGTTTGGTAAAGATCAAACAACTTAGTTCTTCAACCTGTTTTTGTCTAGTACTACAACAAATTTCAACTCCTCCTCAAATTTTTGCTCTTTCCCAGGGATTTTCACAAATGGCATCAGTATTTCTAACTGAATTTATTCTCCTTTTGGGGTCTATGGCAACACACTTATCCCAAAGCTAACTGTATCAGTAAGCTGGTCTTGCCTTTTAGCTACAATTACATATATGCCAATACAGATTTTTAATTGGACAGAAGAGATTAACTATTATTAATTACAACTTTAAAAAGACATCTGTTATTAGAGATCTCTGTAACTGGTAAAACAATTATGGAACACAACTACCCTAAGCTCCCTACCAAACACAAAACAACCACTGAACATCGTCACACACGTAACAGCAACATCCTTCCCACAATGTGGGCTCCTTTCTTCATTTCTAGTCCACATTAAAAGCATAATTAAATACCCAGTCCCACAAAGAGTCACTGACACACACTCAGTTATCTCCTCTAAAACCTGCAAAGCCATCAGAGAACAAACAGCACAGCCAACCTCAATTTACATAAAAACTCACTAAGGTGGTACCTCTAATCCTCTGAATTCCCTGCAGTTTGCCAAGCTTCAACTGACACAAAAACACACCAAGGTTGTACCTCTAATCCTCTGAATTCCCTGCAGTTTGCCAAGCTTCCCCTCGATGGTGCTGGTGCAGGAGTGACAGGTCATGCCATCGACTTTCAGGCGCAGCACGGCGCTGCTCGCCTGGGACCAGCTGGGATCCTCCCAAGTTCCAGGTGTTACCTCTGGCACAGAGATGTTCAAATCTACTCCTGGGACCATCTGGGTAATCTGCCTGCCATTGGTGATGGAAGGGATGAAAGTCACCACTGCAGTCCTTTGATCAGAGGACACCTTCACATCCACGACGCCTTTGTTCCTCAGCAGCGTGGCACAGATCTGCCTGGGCGTTGGGGCTGACTGGGCAGGGAGGGTGAGGAAAATGGTGTCAGGTAGAACAGGTTGTGGGTTTGAATCAGCCAGGCTAGCATCAAATCCCATGTCACAGATGGCTTCCTGCAGAGTCACTGGAGTTTGCAGCTTGGAGTCGTAGATGATGACGGCGTTCTTGTCCTCCAGAGAGACCTCGAGGGGATAACAAAGCAATTCAGCAAACTGCAACACAAGGAGGGGAGAACTGACTCTGCACCAGACCAGAAACTGCTTCTACTTGCAAATATTAGCAAGTCTTGTGCAGTAAAACTTTATCTTCCACTACTCACCTCGAAGAGCAAAGCCACCACCAGCAGCCCTGCTCTCCTGTGCAACAATAGAGCTGGAAAGAACAGATCCCAGCTCCAGAATCCTTTACAAATCTGTCTGGCCACCTCTACTTGCAACACCCAGACAGCACCAAAGCACTTAATGAAACTTCCAGAGCCAAACTCACCTGCATTAGGATGACTAACCCAGTCCAACCCCCGGAGCACAACAGCCCACAGAAGAAATTCGACAGGGTTAGCAGTAATTCTAACGCAGTGAGGAGGAACTGCCCTCAGGCCACGAGGATGGGAGAAAACTCTCTTTGAAAAAACCCACAGCTTCAAGCAGCAGTCAGAGGAGCCCAGCATTTCCAGGCAAGGGAGGAACAGGCTGGCAACTTGCTGTGAGCAAAAACCTGCATCAAACTTCACCAAAGCTCACTTTAGACACCTGGTATGTGACAAATATTGAAGAAGCTGGTTTTCCTCTCTCTGTACATTTGGTGATCCAGAGACACCCTTATTTGGCAATAACCTTTCCCATCTGATGGTTCACACAGCCTCAATTTAATTTGCTCCCAACAGATGATGTATCAAACACAGTAACTGCAGTTTCCAAAAGGAAAAAGCAATGCCTGCCAGAGGCCCAGCACATTATCAATTCAATTCTATCTTTCCTCTGGGCAAAGGTACAACCTAAAGACTACAGACACAATTAAATTACATCAGTTAAATCATTTTAAGAACCACCTTTCCTCATTTCTGTCCCAATTATGGGCCTTAGCAGAATTAGCAACATGGCCATTTATTGGTTTGATTGCAGAATGACCTAAAAGCATTCTAAATGTTTGTCTGGATTAGCCATCTAACATTCATGTCCCTTGCTAGCCTAATTCATAATCATTACACAAACCTCTGTTTTACTATTCCCAGAGAATTTTCTCAAACAATTGATCTGCCTAGACTGAAGCTCTGATGCTGTAAAAAAGGAAAATTACTAAATATGACCTCTTAAAGTTTCTTACAGTCCTGCTCTACTCAGACTAAGTTTTTGCAATGTAGCTTTTGAAACAGCATTTAGCTTTGGGAGAAGGTACTTACCTAAAAATCTAAATACAAAAGTCTTAATGCTTTCCTTTTAAAATCCTACTTCATTCCTTGTGTCAAAGACACTGGGGATGCACATTGTCTAAATCTCCCTGTCCTATCCAAAGTCACCTGTGTATTCTCAGAAAACACAGGGCTGACAAAATGACACAGTTTGCTAGAAAAAGGAGAAAGGGAAGATTCTGCCATCAGGTTGTTTGGGGGTCTTGTTTCACAGGCTGCCTTCAGCCTTGGTGTGAGTGATGCCTGCAGACACCCAGGGATTTACCTGGCCATGCACAGGGGGCTGCTCAGAGCTCCAGGGCTCTGCTGTCAGAGCACACACTCACATTAAAGCTCCTCTGCAGCTGAAGGAAGATGAAAAATGATCTGTCTTGTAAATTTTGCTGCTTTTCACCAAAATTTGTGTATACAAACACCTGTTTCAGGCCAGAGGGAACTGCTCTGAACTGTGCAGCACCTGCTGTGTAAGGGAAGTGCTCCACATGGGTCTGGCAAAAGCAGCTGCAGACAATGCTCACACACCCCCCAAATTAAAACTGTGCCCAGTTCTGGGAAGGGAAGTGTTCACCTGAGATATCCCCACTAAAATGTGAGGTTACTGTTGATAAAACCAGGATGATATTATTTTCTTTGGAGTATAACCAACAGCTACAAAATGTAACAGGATGCTTTCAGAACACAGATACTAAACAAATAAACTTTTCAATTTGCTGTTGTTAGAACTGTTCTTTCTACCACAGGCTGGGTCACAAAATCCACAGGAGTCTCCCAGCTTTTAAATTACTTCCATTATTAAAATTACTGTAAAATGATGTATTCTGCAAGGATAATCAGCTCACCCTGGAATATTCTACAGGCCAATGTTTTGCCCATGACAAGAAAAAAGGCTAACAGTGTTGGCAAGTCAGGCAAAGAAAGCCTGAATTAGGACAAATCCTCTTCTTGCCTTCCCCCCCCCATTACTTCACAACACTGAATTAACTGTAAAGCAGAAAATTAATTAAAAGCAACAGATAATGACTCAGCTCCCACTGCAATGAAACAAGCACCTGTTTTTTCCTCATTTACCAGAAATACACCAATGGACCTCCAACATCAGCCTGCCAAGAAACAGAGAATAAACTCTGCCCACATGATTTTCCTCCCTCAGAGCACAGTTTATGATGGTTTCTCATGAAGCTTCACTCACTTTAATGTTATGGATGCCATTCATCTTGCCAAGGTGCTGCTCAATGCTCTGCACACAGGAGCTGCAGGTCATCCCCTCCACGCCGATGGCCACGGATTTCACCTCCATCCTGAATTTCTGCTCAAAGTCTTCTCATTGCTGGTGAGTCAAGGCATTGGTTCCTAAGGAATTTCACAGAGATTGGAATGGAAACAGGGATGCAGTGGAAGGTGCCCTCATGGCAGGAATGGCTGGAATAAGAGGAGCTCCCAGGTCCCTTCCAAACCAAACCATTCAACAGAGGACATCCTTCAGCACATGTAACTCTGGTAGATGTCAAAATCTGAGCAGATACCAACAGAATGGAAAATTTAACGTGTTTTCTCCATGAATTTTCAAAAAGGGAAAGTGTTCAGAGTTCTATTATTCAATTTGGGTTACAGTGGAGATCATTTAATTACGTGCAGCAAGCTGATTCACTGGTGTGAGATATTAAATTATAGGGAGAAGCAAAGGAGAGAGAGAGGGACTGCAGCCCCTGGAATGCTAAAACAAGAGGATGGCACATCAGCCACGGTGGCACAGCTGGTAACTGTGGTTTTTCACATTTCTCTCTCATTTACTGCCCTCTGTTTGCAAAAACAAGTGATACTGAAATTAGCCCAGGAAGCAAATCAAGCTTTTTGCCACATCTCCTTCAGAAAGGTTCAATTTCTGCTCCTCTGAAGAGTTTAATTATTATTTTTGCTCATAAAAACAAGCCCAGGAAAAAAATTACTGAACCTAAATGAAATTAATTTGTAGAAATAACAGCCAATGAAAAGGACTTCTTTTGCCCAATGCATAAACTGTTAAGTGACTGAGGGGGAAAGAGGGCAAAAGAAGCAAATCTTCAGATTTTTCCCTTAATATTTTGAAAAAGTAATGCAAGTTTTCCCTGACAGAGAGGTTAGTGACCAGGGGAATGATCACAGTTAATGTTTGGCAGCAATAGAAGCAGCAATAAAATCTGATGACTAATTGAGGAGCTGAAGTGAAGCACAAGCTGAACTTGTTTTCTGCCCCTGAGGACTTATCTTGGAAAACTCAATTACATTGATGTTCAGTAAAATAATTTTTTTTTCCTGCTGCTTGGTGACATTTCCAGACTGTTCCCTGTTAGACAAGGCCTGAAGGGTTCTGCTCTCACTTTGAGACGTGCCACAAACCACGTAAGAACACAAGGAAGTTTCATCTCAGCCCTGCTAAGAACAGAAATAAGACAACTCTACCTGAGGGGTTATTACAGATCTCATTTCTCCTCTGCTCTTACAAGAGCTGAGTTATTGGAAACACTCAATATCTGTGTGTGAATATCCACATTACAGACATGTGGAACTGTCACAAGAATTATCAGCCAGCAGAAAAGTATATTTTAGGCAAATTTCACACAGCAGCTCCTTTCTGAGGCTGATCTGCACACTCAGAGGTACAAAATCCTTTAAAAACCATGAAGTTACCTAAGAGAACTTTGCTTTCCTGCCATCCCATTGAAATGTGAGCCTGTGTGCTTCCTCCAGCTCCTCCCCAGGAATGCTCAGCCCACACCCAGCACACAAGGACATCACTGTAACTGCTCAGGCAGGACACACCAATGCTCCCACAAGCCTTGCAAACAGCACTTGACCTACAGGGAACCAGGCACAGGGCACTAAAATCACACATCACCATCAGAACCAGTCTGCCCTCCAATGAGGTTTGCAGAGACACAAATTTAAAAGCATTTTAAATTCTAAATTTTAATTATAAAATTTAAATTTAGGTACGTGAGCGACTTGAACTGCCCTGTTACTGTACTTTGAAAATAAAAAAGTAAAGGGACACTTTGCTGTAAGCTGCTATCTAAAATAATCAAAGGTTGGGAAGATGCTGCCTTGGAGGAGAGCTGGGGAACAGCTGTGAGCCAGGGTAAACCTGCTGAGCTCCTGCCTGACTCTTTGCCTGTGCTTAAGAGCACAAAACTTGGCCTGGGTTTAAGAGACTCAAGCTACAGCACAGAAACATCCATTTGTTCAGAACCAGGATACAATGTTGGAGTTCTCTGTCAAACTGACAGCAGCCACACTGGCAGTACACTGAATTAGCACTGATTACAGGAACCATCAGCACTGCTACCAAATGCCCAGCAATGCATTAAAAACCCAACTGTTTAAATATGTTAAAATAGCATTAAACTCATTTCACATCTATTATTATTGCAGTTTGTATGGGCAAAGTGTTTCCTCCATTTTCTCAGTCTGTTTCCTTGCCCTTCTGCTGTTCATTCATAAACACAGCAGAGAAAACCCTTTCCTGAAAGAGGCTGTAATTCAAACATGTAAAAAGAAAAAAAAAAAACAAAAATAGATTTATTTTTCCTTTTTTACCCCTCATGCCCTTGAAGTACTAGGACTGAAACCAGAATTTCCATCACTAGAATTTATCTGTTGGACCAAACTGCCCCTTCTTTTTGATCTCTGCCCTTCAACTAAGAATGACCCAGATCTTTATGACATGAGCATCACTCACAGCTCCCTCTTGGTGAGGATGACAACCAACAGGGATTTTTATCTGCTTTGTTGCAGGTTGCTAACAGTTTTTATCTTCATTTTAAAAACAGGTTTTTCCTCCAAATCTAATGAGCAATGCTGGCCTCTTCAATCAGTCACATGGTATTATTAACACTGAATTGTTAATGAGCTGTTTCTCAATCTGTTTTCTGTACAGCCTCACTGAAATTTCCAAAAGCCAGACTGTCTGGATTCCCAGTGTTCCTGATGCTTCAAAGAAGGAAATATAAAGTTATACAGAGTGACTCTAAATAGACAAATAATTTTTCCCCTCCCTTTGCAGTATTCTCAAGTCAAATTTAAATTTAATCTGAGGCTGTATTCTACCTTGCCATATTCATTTCATTTCAGATGCTCTGCCTCCCTTACAAGTGCTTCAAGGTAGAAGGAATTTGGCTGAAACTTGAATGAAATTTTTATCATATTCCTTCCTCCTGACAACTTTAAATTAGGGAAGTCCATGACTAAGCAGACTGAAAATATCTGTTACACAAATTAATCAGGACTAGATGCACACAAGAGGTACACAAATATTAACAGTTTAATCCTAGTTCTCCTCATCTGGGTTAACATTTTCCCAAAGTTTACATGAAAATAGATGTAGGAGTCAAAATATCTGTGGCAATCCATAGATTCCACAGCAATGGCTTGTACAGGTTAGCATGGACACATCTTTTTAACTATAATGCATTTTCTTATAGAGAAAAGACCTGAAGCTGAGGTCCTGAAAAGACCTGAGATGCTAAATTATGGATTACACATGTTTTAAGAGGGAAAAATAATGCTTTTTCTCTTAACCCATGCATTACTCCATCTATAAAACACCTTTACCATCAATCAGTAAAGAATTCCAGGATTTGACAATAGAAAGAAATGGCATTTCACTTTACAAGTTCCCAGCTCTGTGTTTAGTTCCATTTCCTTGAAGGAAGTCAGTGCTTCTATGAAGTGAATGAAGCAATAGAAAGAGGTGATTTCTACTTCCAACAGAAATTTCTCCCTATGGAAAGGGAAATTCAATAGTGATCAGGCACAAGGTGATTGAGACACTCGTTCATCTCTCTAAATAGTTTTTGGTGTGCTAACACCAGTCACTGTAAGTAAAATATGGGAAGGAAGAAGGCTTGGTGAAGTCAAAGTAATTAATAAAACTATAAAAAAAAAAAAGAGAAAAAAAAGGGAAAAGAGAGAAAAAAAGAGCAGTAGAAAGAGGAAGTTACAACACCAGTAAAAACTCAGACTCCCATTTAATCCCACAAAAGGCACTTTGGTGCTTTAATATCTGAGCTCACCCAGGCACCACAGAGCAGCAGAGCTCTGTGCCCCACAGACACACTTTGTGCCTGTTTGGGAATTATTAGGGATGCAACCAGCAAAGAGAGATGCTTCTGGTTACCTGTACAGCTCCAGTTTTCACCAGTTTATAATTACCTTGAATTTACAGCTGCTGAAATTAAAAGAGGTCACAGCTTGGCAAAAACCACACAAATGCCAGCAACAGAATCTCTCAGGTTTAATTACAGCCTTTGGATTTTATTAAATTTCTAAATAGCCAAGTGCTACTTAGCTCACTTTATTTACAGCAGCAGAAAGCTGAATTACTTATTACATTAAATGGAAAAAAGGTGCCTGTCCTCAGTGTCTGCATGGACCTATGGAAAAGAGCAAAGGGCAGGAAAGGAAAAAGCTGCATCATCTCATCCTTGGGTTAAAAAACTGCCACAGGAGATGGGTCCAAGGGGAAGAAGTTGTTTTTATAGGGTTCATGGGCAAACAGAGCTGTTGGAAAGTGGGACTGGATAGGAGACAGGCCCATGGATAGATGAGGCTTAATCATTGAGAGAGAAACTGTGTATCTGCAATAAACGTCACAGCTACTGACGCTTTAAATAGGCTGTAATTCGTGTTGCTCAAGAGTTTAACAAGCCCTGCTTGGTCAGCACAGGAAGAAAATTGCTCTCAGGGAATTAGTTTCTACACAAACTACATGGGGGAAAAGAAAGTATGCTTGAAAGCATTCTGCTTCACTTCTAATGAGTTTTACAGTACTTGAGAGAAATTCTTAGCAAATCCTTTAACTCATTCTTGGTTTTCCATGACCTCTTCAAGTCAGATTTTTGGAGAACATGAATGTTCCCTTGGAAGACTCATAGGAAATATTATGAGTTGAGTGTAATTTACAACCCCTTGTTATGTGAGCATACCAAGGTCAGCTGGGGCTCCTCAGTCCTAAGCTCAGTCTCAAAGTACTCAGCAGAACAACACAGAATGCATTATACAGTAAAATTAAGAAGAGTAAGACAGCAAACTACATATAACATTAGCTTTTGCTTCCCTGCTTTGCCACCTGGGAAGGAAAAAAGCTTCAGGTCTTTTCTCTGCTAAGAAAACCCATTATAATTATTACTTTCTAATCAAACTGTGTTTGTGCTCACACAGGGCATTGTAATACACACTAAATCCCACACTACCAAATCTTCACCTATTTACATCCACACAATGCAACAAGTATTTAAGTACAGAAACTCGATCTTTGCTGACTGCATGAAAGATTTTAAGCAACTTTACAGTACTTACACACAATGTCCAGAACGTGAACACGGGGAGGCAACAGCTGTGTTGCTCTTGCTCAATTTTGTGAGATTTCACCCCAAAGCATCATAAACAACTACTGGTCCGTTTCTAGAATATCCACATTAAGGTTTTAATTGGAAAAAGGTACCTGTGCACAGAGTGCTGCCATCATAAGGTGAGATAAGAATAAACACTCAGGAAGGGGTTTCAGAGGGACAAGCTGAGCAGCTCAGAACTGAACAGGAGCTCCTGACTCGCGCTCAGAGACTTTCTCTGGCCCCTGACAAGGGCACGGGAGGGACCTTTCCAAGCGAGTGCAGACTGACTGCGCGCCAAGGGCCGAACGCGGATGCTCCCTGATAAGCAGAGCCCGCCGGTCCCGCCGCAGCCCCGGAGCGGAGCCGGGCCGGGCTCCTGCCCCGCTCCACAGCGGGCGCTGCCAGCAGGAAACGCCGCTCTGGCCGCGGGGCTGCGCCGGGACACGGAGATGCCGCCGGGACACCCTCGACCCGCCCGGGATGAGGGCACCCTCACACACCGGAGGGCCCCGCAAGGCGCCGGGCAGACCCCGCCCGAGCCGGGCGCGCTTTGAGGCCCGCTCCGCTCCGCTCCCCTCCCGCCCGGGACACGTAGCGCGGCACCGCCGCAGCCGCCCGCACACTCCCTCCCGCCGGGGACACGGTGACAACGGGCCGGGGGCAGCCCCGAGGGCGGGGGAAGGCGGTGCCGCTNCCCACAGCGAGCGGAGCCAGAGCGGCCTCAGGGGCCCGTCCGGCCCACAGCAGGCGGGACTCTGCTCGTCAAACAGCAGCGCTTCCCGGTAACCCTTCTTTTCCGGTGACTTCTCCCCTAAAGGGAAGTTAAATGAGGAGCCAAGGTTGGAACCACTCCAAATCTGGGCCCAATCCAAATCATCCTGGAATTCCCTAAGGATTCATTAAGAAAGTCCCATTTATCCTGGGACACTGCCTGCTCCAAGTCAAAGCTGAGTTTAATTTCTTGCCAGCTCTCAGAGGTCGCAGGGAGAAGCTGCTCACTGGCAGAGTGGTTCAGGACATAAAAACCCTTTTGTGGGGAAAAAAGGGATCTCGACTTTGTCGTTAGGAGTCGGATGTAAAGGGATGAACGCTCTGCAGTGGCAGTGCAGTGAGGGGGATGAGGGGCATTCACACACCTCTGGCTACACGGAGAACTCAGCACGGTTCTGCACTTGTTCTTTATCCACATCTTTACAGCAACAACCGGGACTGTGTAAAATTACGGGGAGTTTTTACTCTGTTTCTATTTCTATTTCCAGCAGAAGCAGAGCACAGAGGAGACCTCGAAGAGCCAGGCAGGTTTCTAGGTTTGTTTATTAGAGCAGGAATGCCACTGTCCAAGTGGTAATCAGGGAACAAATGCCATTACACGACCATTTTCTCAGTGAAAGTTCAGACCAGTTCATTGGAAGCAGAGCCTCTTACTCCCTCCATTCTCTTGGAGCGATTCTGCCAACAGGTGAAATGCCCCACTCCACATTAAGCTGTGTGAACACCTGTAAAGGGATAAAACCCAAGATTATTAACTCTGAAAAGTGAAACCTCCTTATAGAGGGCTATTTTTATTGTTTTCAGTTCAGATTTCTTATTATTAGAACACGACATCTCATTAATTTTCTGATTAAACAAGCGGAACGTATTTATATTGAACAGGATTTAAATGTTTCAGTTTTCTGTTTCAAAATATCCAGCTTTAGAAAAAAGAATCTAATGTAAATCCCCACCACTATAGTGGTTTTTCATGTAGAAATTTTGCTCCTGAAAGCTGTACCTGTGGAGGTTTGAAATCCCATGTAAAATAGAGAACACTTGTGTTTCTCATTCATTTTCAAATCAGGCAATATACTGACACAGGAATTGGAGCAACAACTCAAAACCAAGCTGGGAACTGACAGAATTTTCACCTCTACCACATCACTATTCCCTTACACAGGAAGTGCCTAAATTCTGCCCACTGAGTTTATTTCAAACAAGCAAAATTGACATCTTTAAAGCTTTTATCTCGAGTCCCAAGAGAGGGGTGACAAAAGCAACTTACATAGCCCCAGACAGCGGAGAACATGGCAGCTCCTCCAAGGAGGACCATGATTCCGTATTTATCGTGGAAGTTCGGCTCGTGCTTGCCGTGAGCTTGTCTGACTGCAGTGTGCTGGATGCCACGAGCTGGGGATGGTGAGGAAATACAGAAATCAACTCAAGTATATGCTCAAACCATTCCCAATCCTCATCTCCCACCAACAGAGAGGCAAGTGTTAGTTTTAAAAGACTACAAGTGCTGGAAAAATAAAATTTTAGACTGATCCAAAACACAGTATATACACAAATCCTTTAATTTTTTTCAGCTCTCTAAATTTCTAGAAAATTATTCCTCAAGTCTAATTCCAGTACAAAAGAAATCCCCTCTGAATTACCTTTTTCATTAATATGTTTTCTTTAGTGTTACTGCTTCTCTAATAAAACATGTTGTTTAGTGCTTAGCATTTTTAGATTTCTGTATGTAAATATCTATTCTGGCAGTACGTGTACCCAAAATAAGCATTGTCAGGATGGAGCTCACCATCAAATTATGGGGTTGAAGATGGGGGCGTGGGTAACACCTGCCTCATTCCCTCGGGATTTTTGAAGGGAGGGGAGGAAGGACTGAAATAACCCGTGGGCATGAGATAAATAATAGAGAAAAAAAATACACAGTGATATCTTCAGATGATGTACGTTGTAAGTGTACACTATAAAAGGTCCACTTATTAAAGAGAAGACAACAGTGAAAAATCAAAGCAACGGCTACAAAAGACAGATTGCCCGGCACGTGTGTACAAAGCATTTGATGAGAGGGTGAGGTGTGCATAAAGATATTACAAAATAAAACCTTTTAGTCTCAGGTCAATGGTTTGTATTTCTACCCAACCACGATTAAAGAAGATGAGGGTGATACCCATACATGCCTCGCATGCTCTGTGAGGCTGCACACGGCAGTTTTTAAACATAAAAAAGCCTGAGCATCTAGCGAGACACTGTGTTTATTTTAGGTGTCCGCACCTCGGGATAAGCACATCGTGACCCAGGACCGAAGGAACAGACACTGCGGGGTCTGTATCACTGAAGGGGTCACTTTAACCTTGAGTTTAAGGGCTGGGTATTGACTACACCTTGTCACCGCAGGTTACCAGGCCAAAAGGCGCTTGAGGCACTACGGAAAAAAGCACCAAGTTAAGGAATCCTAAGTCAAAAAAAGCAACTAGGAGATAAAAAAGGCTGAAAGAAATAATAATTAAAAAAAAGCGGGAGGCGAAATACGCCAGAGAAGCCCGCAGCCCTGAGGTGCCCTCACGACTCTCCCCGGGTGCACAGCGAGCCGGTGTCTGAGGGCTGAGGTCTGCACAGGGGAGGGCACAAACCGGAGGGAGACCCCCCGAGGAACCCCCCGCACCCCGAGAGCCGCCCCTGTCCTTACCGACGAGGCTCCGCGCGGCCCTGGCCACCGGGAACATGATGAGAGCCGAGCGCGTACCCTTGACGCCGGTGAAGAACAAAATGGTCGCGGCGGAAGTGGCGGCGCGGCGGGGGCCTGTGGGTAACGCCGGGCTCCTCCTCGCTGCGGCGGAGCTCCGCGGCCGGGCCCGGGCGCACCGGCCGTTCTCTGGCTGCTCTCCGGCACCTCCGGGGTACGGACGGGCTCTCCGTGAGGGGCCGAGGGACAGCAAGAAGCGGGAACGGTCATGACGACAGCGCTAAGTAAGTCCCGGCAAGGGCTGCAGATGCAGTGTCAGGATGGCCGAGTGGTCTAAGGCGCCAGACTCAAGGCGTTCCGCGCCTTCCCGTGGCGGGTTTGGGTGTTCTGGTCTCCGTATGGAGGCGTGGGTTCGAATCCCACTTCTGACACCACTTTTTTTCTTCCTCTTCCCTCTGTCTGGGTTAACTGAAAATTCAGGGAAGGGCCGAGTTGATAAAGTCTGGGATTTTAATGCAAATAGAAATCAGAAATAGTTTTTATATGCAAATAAATGCTGAAGCGTGAGTAAATCCTCATCTCTCCCTGTCGATCTTGCTTCAGAGCCGTAACCCACCACACACCTGAGGAATTCCCCGTTGTATTTGGATTTTTACAATATTTATAGTGCACGACCCAGCAATTTATAGCGTGTGTGCATAACATGAAGTGTGTACCTCATGCACCAAGAGGAAGAACTTCCTTACCTCGAGGGTGGCAGAGCATTGGAACAGCTGCCGAGGCAGGGTGTGGAATGTCCCTCTTTGGAGACATTCAAAACTCAGCTGCACGCATTCGTGTTCTTTCAAATTGTGGATTATGCAAAACTTTCTTAAGAAAAGATGTTCTTTGATGTTTGATCTTTGTATACTTTCTAGCCTAATCAGCAAGGAAGGAGATTTAATCCATGAAATAGTAGCAAGCTCTAAGTCATGTCCAGATGTTTGGGAAAAAATTACTTTTTGGTAGAACTGCCTTGTTAAAGTTTAGGGATTGATGTGTTTCAATTATTTCAGGCTTAGGGGGAGGTTAACAAAGCTTGGGAAGGAGGATGTGCCACTGTCAGCAGACACAAAGAATGCAGAATTTACAGGTCACAAGGACATTTTGCAGAACTCTCATGATAAGGAAGACACTAAAAGGCCAAATCAGCAACTGGGCTGAATGCAATCAGTTCCAACGGGTAAAAATTAATTCCAGAAGGGGCAGATCATTACCACCAACCCACCGACCAAAATGAAGGGAAAGTCAGAGCATGTGCACTAATTAGTATGACAAGCAAAGAGAAGCATTAACAAATAGAAGATAGAATATTAATAAAGAACTACATTACTGGTAGTGAATGAACAGAAATTTGTTTGCTAAAACATATAAACAGTAAAAAGTTTTGAGAGCTGGCGTGCTTGATTTGTGGAACACCACTGAGCACCCAAGGGTAGCTGAACAACTCTGAAACAAACCAATGTCTGACTCTGTCATTATTGGCTTGCTGCACACCGGGTAACGAGCCCGATCTTAGAGCGGTCAACACTGTGTCACCTGCTCCGGGAGAGCTGTCTCGGATGATCTCCAGAGGTCCCTTCGAACCGTAACGGTTCTGTGATGCGGCCGAGAGACTCCGAAGCCCGTCTCCATGTCCCGGGGCCCCACTATGCTTTCCCCCCTCAGGGCCCGCTCCTCCATCCCCTCAGAGCCCACTCCTCCCTCCTCTCAGGGCTTGCCTCGCCCTCCGCTCAGAGCCCACTCCTCCATCCCCTCAGGGCTTGCCTCGCCATCCCCTCATGGCTCCTCCGCCATCCCCTCAGGGCTTGTCTCGCCCTCCTCTCAGAGCCCGCTCCGCCATCCCCTCA
>VZRX01000052.1:134920-148467 GCA_013398075.1 Notiomystis cincta
GGCGGGGTGGCCCTGCCTCACCCCAGCTCCCCGCCCTGAGGTTCGGCCGGCTCTGAGGGGAGCCCGCTGGGAGGGAAGGGCTTTGTTTCCAGGTTCTTCAGTTCTTGTTCGGAGCATTGTGTGAGTGTTGTCTTCCTTGTGTGAGTGTACGGGACTGGCGGGGAAGAGGATGGGGGGTCTTTGGTTGTAGTTACTAAGGTGCAACTTATTTCTACACACTTGACCCGTAGGGTTTGGAAAAATCCTCCTACATAAGTGTTTATACTTGTGCCAGTTGTAGGTCAGAGAATAATAATTTATTATCATTTTTATGCACGGGCTACCCTGTGCAGAGTCAAGAGTTGGACTTTGCTGCTCCTGCTGGCTCCCTTCCAATTCAGGGTATATTATCATTTCCTCTAATGTGTTTTTCTGAAGAAAGGTGTTAATGAGCAGACAAGTGCTTTATGATAAATGTAATGTTTGTGAGTTTGTCAAACTAATGCCTCTTATAATGTTACAGAATTGCTTGTCTCCTTTTCAAGGAATATTTTATTGTTGAGCACTCCTAAGTTCTTTAAATATGTCCTGAATTATGGTTCTTTTTCTCCCAGCAGTGCTGAAAATGAGACGTTGAGGTTGGTTCTATCTCTGGTATTGATTCCACTGCCACAAGTTTTGAAAGCTGAAACAATTTGATGCTTAGTATAGAAAAAAGGCTGTGGAGGGGATGGAGGTAGTTGGTACAGCTGAAAGGAATCCTGCAGTTAGTGTGAGGAAGGGCTGGTGGTCTGAGGGTCTTCCCCAGCCTGCTCATGCTGAGTGCTTAAAGCTGTGTGTGTTACTAAGTGGTTGAAGTTAATGAATTATGTTCATGTGTCTGTCCAAAGGCTCTGTAAATGCCTTCCCAAATCTCACTGAGGTCTCACATCACCTGGGTGCTGTGGTGAAAAGCAGCGCAGATATTTGTTGCATCAAATCTAAAAACCTTTTACTGTGAGACTGGAAAAAAGAAGAAGACCCAACAATGTTGCTCTGACTTGATTTTCAGATGGTGTTGTCAGAAAAAGTGACCCAGCTGATGGAGTGGGCCAGTAAAAGATCCGTGATCCGAATGAACGGAGACAAATTCCGGCGCCTGGTGAAGGCACCTCCCAGAAACTACTCCGTGATTGTGATGTTCACTGCTCTTCAGCCTCACAGGCAGTGTGTTGTGTGCAAGTATGAGCTCCTTTACTCCTGAATTACAACTTGGAAGTCATTTTATGCTTTGTAGGAGACTAAATGTAAGAACAGGGTTGAACTTTCACACACGTGGGAGGAATATCCAAGTTACAGTAGGATTGTCTTTGCAATTTAGTGTGTGGGAATGTGTGGGTAATGTGCATGTGAAAAAACAACATAATCCTTAGTTTAATCTCCTTCCTAAAATAATCCCTGCTTTGCAGAATCAGTGTTTACTCTGATGGGCTTCTGCAGAAAGACACACTGGAAGCTCAACTTTCCTGGCATGAGCTGCTGAAGAAATGTTTGTAGAGTCATTGCTGGCCATGCAGCTTAAATGTTGCTCTTAATTATTAATATGTTGCTTGGCACTTATTTACAATTACAATATCCTGGATCTTGAACCATATTATAGCTTTCCTGTATTAATCTGGGGGTGGCAGAGGTCTGTAAGGGTGATTTTTATACCTAATCCGTTGAAATTATTGGCTTCCCACCCTCTGACCTGGAAGAAAGGGCACACCTGGCCACATTTTGGTGTTCTGTAGACTGGCAAACCATGAGCAGCTGGGTTCCATTTCACCTTTCAATTAGAAATTACCTCAGCTTGTGTTCCTGGGCTCAACAAATCTTGTCCTTGCATTTAAAAAAGCAGGTGGCAAATGCTTCACTTGATGGTAGATGAGTGTCTGCTCTTAAATGATTTCATTAACACTTAAACTTTCTTTTTAACCCTAGAAAATTAATGGGGTGGGTGGGCACAGCTCCCTCAGCTGCTTTACAGCTCCTGCTGTGGACAAAGCCATGACACAGCATCTCACTTGGTGTGTTTTCCAGGCAAGCTGATGAGGAATACCAGATTCTGGCAAACTCCTGGAGGTATTCCAGTGCATTTACCAACAAGATTTTTTTTGCTATGGTAGATTTCGACGAAGGCTCAGATGTGTTTCAGATGGTAAAGTCCTTTTCTCTTCTAACATTGTTTTTAACTTGGGTTTTGGGTGAGAAGGTAAAGATGTTATAAAATTTAGTGTTACAGTGAATAAAGGAATGAAAAGTTAAAAGCTGTCACTCTTGGAAGGAAGATGGCCTGAGCATGTAGGTAGGAATATTAACAGAACTGACAGATGTGGAATAGGTACAGGGAGAGAATTGGTTTCTTTGACTTTTTGTCCCTGAGTTTGTCTCCTGTAATAACCTATGGTGTAATTCTTAATGGAATTCTTCTGTGGTACGTGAAGAGGCAAGATAGAAAGCACTGATGTCATTAGGAACAGCTATTACAATTTTTAGATTACTAGAGAATGACAGATTAGGCTTTTGGTATGGATTAACTAATTTCTTTTCAAGTAGCCAGCCATTTTTCTCTTCCATTAACATTATGTCATCACATTTTTCCTCAAGCTGGGAGGACATTCCATGTGCACTTGCAATTATAGGTCACATTAATAGTTCATTGTAGCCTTGCAGATGTTAACTTTTTTTTTTTTTAAGAGGTACTAATCTCTGTTTAACAGCTACATGGTTTAGGCAGTGATACTTTATTAAATGGAAGCTTTTGAACTGGGGAGTTGAAGAGAAATGTCTTTTTATTACTCTTGTTAATTTTTTCCTTAGTGTTACATTAAAAATGCATTCATCAAACTATGGCTTTTCTGGATTTTAGAATCATACATTGCTATTTTGCAGATTTCTTTATAAAAAGTAGCATTTAGAGAAGAAACAGATTCAAAATAATGTGCACAAAATACAGAAATGCAAGCTAAGTGCTGCCTGCTGCTTTTTTTTAAAAGTTGTGGCCAATGAAATCCAAGAGCTGACTTTCCTGATTTAGCAACAATATTTCAAGCCAGAAACAGCATAGAATTATGTTACTAAATAGTCCTTTCTCGGGCTGTATGTTGTGTGAACTCTCTCCCTGCAGCTGAACATGAATTCTGCCCCCACCTTCATTAACTTCCCCGCCAAGGGGAAGCCCAAGCGCGGCGACACCTACGAGCTGCAGGTGCGCGGCTTCGCGGCGGAGCAGCTGGCGCGCTGGGTGGCCGACAGGACAGACGTCCACGTGAGTACAGACACCTTCCCTCTGCTCCCCTCTGCAGGGCTGCCTGGGGAACATCACTCCTGTTCTCTACCTCCTCAGCTGCTCGTCCGTGAAATCTGGTTCACACACACGACTGCATCTTCCAGTTTCCTTGCAATCCCTGTGCTGGAGTTGTGTGTAATGCTGTGTTTGAGGAGATGGTAAAACTCATCTCCTTCCTTCTCGCTTTTCTCTTCCTGTGGAGAAAAACAATCTGTAAATTACTGAATGGGGTAAAGCTGTGTAAAGCTGAAGTTACAGTATTGGTGGAAGAAGCATTGCTTACTTCCCAAGTCAGATTTATTACGTAGAAAATGTGTGTGTGCGGTATTTTTTCCCCTCAGTATGTTGTGGGGGTTTTAGGCAGGAATGCAGGTATAATGTGTGTAATCCTACTGAGAGGAAATAATGGCACTGTCCTCTGTTCAGATCCGTGTGATAAGGCCACCAAACTACGCTGGACCCTTGATGCTGGGGTTGCTGCTGGCTGTCATCGGAGGCCTCGTGTATTTGCGGGGCAGCAATCTGGATTTCCTCTACAACAAAACTGGCTGGGCCTTTGCTGCTCTGGTGGGTAATCATGACTCTTGTCTCCCTGTTGTATCGACTTTTGTAGCAGTTCAAGTGTTTAAAAGCTTCTGTATTTCAAGACTCTTAAAGCTGGTAGAGGAAAAGGGGGTACAGTTAGTTTTACTTTTTCATAGACTCTTAGTTCTTTCATCTCCTTGAATGCTTGATTAGATGCCTTTTGTACAAATATAAAGTGGGACAGTTCTTAGCCTGTGTTCCAAACCAGTATGTTTTGGTGTGAAGTGAAAAGTTATCAGGTTAAATTAAAAATAAAAAAGCATCCTTCTTAAATAGTGTTTCTTCTTTACTTTTCAGTGTTTTGTGTTAGCAATGACATCAGGCCAGATGTGGAACCACATTAGAGGCCCCCCCTATGCCCATAAGAATCCCCATACAGGACAAGTGGTGAGTCTTGCCTTCATTTTTCCCCCCTGTATTTTTGCAGAATTTTGCCCAGCTGGACTGAGAATCCAGCCCATGAAGGTTGTAGCTGCACTTGCACTTAATCTGAATGAGGCTGATTGTGCATGGTAATAGAAGAAGGATCTTTGCTTCTCTTGCAGCTCCCCCAAAAATCAGAGTTGAATAGCTGAAATTGTGCTCCAATGTCTGCTCTCTCCTAAAAAAACAATGCAGACCCCAGTTCCAGGCTCTGTAGCTGTTATTAATCATGTCAAAGTTGACTCTAGTCTTTTCTAAATTTAATTACTCTTTGTCTCTTACAGAGTTATATCCATGGAAGCAGCCAAGCCCAGTTTGTGGCAGAAACACACATAGTTCTGCTGTTCAGTATCCTTTCTGGGAGAAGCATGTGGTTGGTGACAGGTTTTTGGTCAGCAAATGCTGCTGCCTTTTCTGTGGTGCTTTGTCATGGCTGTAATTGCCACCTAACACTGATGCAGAAGCTCATAAAACCTTTGTGCACTGACAACTGCTTTTCCTGTGCCTCTGCTCTTTAAGTTGGATAGAAAAATATTTATGCTTTCTCACCTTCTTGTTCAAGCACCAAGCTGAATACAGCATTCAGGTTGTGGATCTTTGTGGAATCAGAAGATTCTTCAGGGTACTCCCTGTTCCTCTGTGCATGTCTCTTTTCAATGTCACCTATTTCTTGCTTTGGTGTTGAATTCATTGCTCTCTCACTGGTCTTTAATTTCTTTGCTTACCCTTCTTATAATCTTACCACTTGTTCATGCTACTGATGCAGGACTTTGCCTTTCTATCAGGAAAGGCAAGTGGAAACTTTCAGACTGATACCTTTTACCTTTCTCATTCAAACAAAAAATGTTCCCTTGGGGTCATACGAATACCTTAAAATTCAATGTTCTATTTTAAAATTCAATTTTTCTATTCCCACATGTATATTTTTGATCCATCATTTGTAACTTCATTAATTTCTGGCTGGAGCTTTTCTTCTGTGTTTTGTCACCTGTATCAGCACCTTTAAATTTTATTCAGGACTTTTTCTTGTATTTAATTTTTTATTCAGGACTTTTTCTTGTATTTAATTTTTTAAACTTAAAACAGACACCTGGGGGAGAACTTCTGATCTTTTTCTATTACTGTACTTTTGATCCACTTGGTCAAATTTAAAGTAGAAAATGTTTGTTGATGTTTATTTATGTTATTGCTATCCATCACATTATGGACCCAACCTACCAGTTGCTGGAGACATTTCAAATTATTAAATTTGGTGAAGTTTCCTTGGGTTCAAGTCACCTTCCTCCTGTGCTGAAGGTGGGCTGTGTCTGAAATGGAAAGGTTCCTCATGCAGCCAAAGTATTTTTCCTTTCAGGAGGAGACTTGGGACTGGGCAACTGTAGTGAAGTGGAATGAAATCTTTGGGAATTCTGTCTTTTGTTCCACTGCATTCACTATTTTGCTAAGATTCATTCTTGGCAAATGTCAGGCCTTTTGTGTTGTCTGTGCTTCTTTAATTTTACGATCTTTAATTTTGTTTTTAATTTGAAGAATTAGAAATATTGCCATTTGAAAGACAGCCTGTTGGGTTAAATTCTGCATGTGTTTTATTTGTTCTGTTGGCTGAGTGAATGCAGAAGCTGAATTCCTTTGGGGGTTTTCCAGTGGGGAACAGCAATAGGAGTGGACCAAGCTCTCTGGGAAGGAATGCTGCTTCATTGCAAGCTGAGATAATGAATGCATGTTCTTCATTTTGCCTGAAGACCTTACATCTTCTACTTGAAGCTTTGCATTTATTTCCTGTTAGAAGTTGGCGTTGCAAATGTCTTTCAGATGTTCTTTTTATTTTTCCCCCATAGTTGCTGATTTGGTTGGGAATCTTTGATTTTTCCAATGAGTTTTAATGCCCCAGGTATGGTGTGGGAGCTGAATTTAGGGGATTAGGAGTTGAGGGTGTTGTTTGAGTCTGTTGTACTTTGTTGGTTTAGCCTTAAACAGCGTTTGTAGATGGTGGAGTTACTTTAGGAATGGTCCTTCTCCACGAAGCTGCTACTTCTGACATGGATGTGGGAAAAAGAAAAAGTAAGTCCTGGTACTTTGCTCTCTGAGCTAAGGCATATTCAGTAAAGGGTTTTGACACACCATGTAACAGAAATGCTTTTGCACTGGGGGGTTTGTACATCATTTGGATTTTTGACAGTTTTTGGAGTTGCTTAGCAAACTCCAAGATAAACCCTTTGGCAGATGGAGAGAGATAAAGATGCTTTGCAGTGTTTTGCTAATAAGAGAGAGAAGGGACTTTTTCTCAAAGCATTTGTATAAAATTGATGTACAGAAGGAATTTGAAAGAAAATTGATGTTAATTTAGTTTCTCAATGACACAAACAGAGCCCTCATCTGAGCAAATCTGTAGATATTGCAGAAGGCTTTGAAAACCTGAGTCACTGAGGTGTTTCCAGGGGCAGATCACAGCTCTCCCTGTGCATCTCTTGCAGTTATGTGCATTGCTGGCATTGGCTTGGTGGTGCTGTTCTTCAGCTGGCTGCTGTCTGTCTTCAGGTCCAAATACCATGGCTACCCCTACAGGTATGTCAGGCTGGGGCCCTGCAGCCCTGCTCCTCATGGGCTTTGTGGTGGCTACACCACTGTAGCTCTCCTGGCTCACTTGGCAGGAAATACTCCTTTGGAAATGCTCCACTGGTTTCTCAGAGTAGCAAGATTGGTTGATAAAGTCAGCAGAAATAAGAGCATTTCATGGATATTGTGGTTTTTGTTTTTCAGTCTAGCCAAAGGAAAGATTGTGGAGCTCTCCTTTTCACACCATTGCATGTTATAAAATACTTGTATAATGATATGTCAGCCAGTTTATACTGTATTTTTCCCCCTACTATTCTCTCTTTCATATTCATACATCTTCATTATTAATCCTTATTTGTGAGAACAGGGAGGATGCCTGATGCTTTAAAGCTGCCTGCAGTTTGGTATTGCTTGTGTAAGGAGTCTGATAGTATTAGTTGACCACTTCTATCTATGTCTGACTGGTACAAATATCTCAGCTGTGTTTGCTAGCTTTTATGCATTTTGAAGTAATAAATACATTTTAAAGGACCAGTTTCTAATAATTTCACCATCTGTTATGAGCTGAATTTGCCTATAAAGCTAAATCCATAGACAAATGTTATGCCCTCTCTATGGGAAACGTGTTCTTATTTAAAAATACCTAAGTAATAAAACTTGTATTATGAAGACCTTTCTCAAGAGCAGAAGACAGGTGAAATTATTCCCTGTTTTATAACTGCTGAGCTTTTATTCTGGTCCCTGCAATGGTCTTAGGTATTCCTGCTGACTTTATTGTAGGGAGGATGTGGTTGTCTTTAGTTTTGAGTTATTAGAAACTCATTTTTAGGTGACTTCACCGCTGCTTTTGTGGTAGCAGCATCAGGCCCAGTTTCTCTTTCTGATTTTCTTGGCATTTATAAAAGCTGAGTGGAATGTTGCACACCTTTGTTTTTTAAAAAATGAATATTTGTTATTTTGCTCTTTGCAGTTTCCTAATGAGCTAAAGGATTCCAGAGTCTGAAACATCCGGAAGGTGGTGGCTCTGAAGTTGGATGTGGTGGAATGAGGAGCTCAATGTGTGTGGTTCGTGCTACCTCTGCTTACACTGAGACAGTTAAACACTGAACCAAAGACAATGTAGTGCCTTAAATACAACAAACAATTTGCTCTGAAGGACACTGAGTGTTAAGATGCAATCTGTCTTTCATAAGCTTTACATCTTCTTAAGCAACTCTGCTTCTAGCAAAATTGAGAATGTAATGCTTAAAACTACATTTCCATGGACTAACTAGAAATGGTACTTCCAATTCACTTGGATAATCTGTTTACCATGTTTCTTTTCCCCTTGAATTATCTTGTTTCCTGTTTGTCCATAGCAGGTGACAGCAGCTTCTCTGTTGTGCCTTTTCATGGTTGAGGAAACAGCATCATGTACCTGGAAATCTTTTCTTTCAGCTGTGTGCAACCCCTGGAGCATGCTCCAGGTTCCAATGTGGAATGTGTGTATCCTAGAGCTGTATCTCATTTTTTAAAAGGGTTCTTAACTGCTGTATGATGCAAGAGGTTGTTTCACAGATGAAGAGGGAGTTTTCAACATATAGAACCAAGTTATTAATTAATTAAATCTTTTTTTGCCAAGTGCTGAAACCACAATGTTTAAGTTGTAAACTTTGATCAGAGCTGGAAAAAAAAATTCTTAGACTGGCCAACACTCACACTCTTAAAAATACAACCCACAAGTAGAAAGGAAACTGTCTATGTGTTGCATGAATTCAAAGTTGCTAATTGGCTTTCAAGTTACTGCTTAGAGCCCTGGCAAACCAACAGATACCAGATTTGTGGTCACTGTGTAAGTTCTTGCATTCTTCCCATGTTTTCTTCATGTTTTTATCCTTTGGGCAGAAATGGCTTCTCCCAGGATAAACGTTGTTACCCCAGGACACATCTGAGAGCCTTACAATTTGAATGCATGTGCTGCTTGCTCTCTCCTTTTGTTCTCTCACCTCACAAAGATACTTTTTGCCTTAAGAATTCCTGAGTGGAAGACATTGTGCCTGAGCAAAAACAGTTGAGCAGTTCAGCAGTTGTACTACAGGAAATCTGATTCAGCAACTTCCTTCCGTAGGCTGTGGTGGCCTTAGAGGTTTGTAGCCAGAGAGACTTTTGTCTCCTGCTCTGCCTCTCCCCTCTCCCAAGGGGTTACAGAATCTGGATGTTGGAAATGGAATCTAAGAAAGGATTGTATCACTCCAAGTAAAATGTTATTCTTATGCAGTTTTGCTAAATTAATACACATCTCAAGTGCCTTAACTTCACTAATTTAGTTGTTTGATGTTTCAACTTGCTGAGATGCATTTTTCTATGCCATATTGAACGATGAGCCTTAGTGGAACGGATAAATTGTGTGCCTGACTGGATTTTGGACAAGTTTCAATAAAACTTTTTAGTCTAAGCCATGCTCCTGTGTCTTTCAAACTTTGACATAAACCCCTTCTCTTCCACTCTTGCTTCAACATGCTAATTATAGCCTGTCTATACAGGGTAAATAACTTGAGTATGGGTGAGTAGACTGGGTTGGTATCCTGTGTGTGTTTATGTGGAGAATTACAGCCCAGAATGGCAGCACCAGAGAGCTGCTCTTGTAGCCAACTGATAGCATAAAGATTACATGCTTCTGGCTTGTCTCTGACAGCTGAAAATCTTGGATTCCTGGAGTTCTAGACAGATCATCTCAGTGTTTCTGGAGGTGGAATCTTGTTAGCACTGCAGATTTGCCTGGAACAACTCAGCACTGCTGTACTTGTGGCTTGTTTTCCTGCCCAGTTGGTAAAATGCTTCCCATAAACTTTTTCAGTTATAATTTATTCTATCTCTCTAAAACCATCCAGTTCTATATTGACTAAGTTTAAACTGGCACCTCATGCAGGTAGATGGTGGAGTCATGTTTGCTTTCCACTAGAGGTGGCCAAGAGGTTGAGTTTGGGATTTTCCTCTTTTTTTCCATGCTGACACAGGAGATGAAAATAAAGCTCCTTTTTTCCAACAGTTTTTCTGCTCTCTAGGCTGAAACTGAAGTGCATGGAGGAAGGAGCAGGTGTGGTAGTGGAGCAGAAGATTGAGTGCTTGCAAGGACCAGTGGCAGGTTTAGAGAGGATGAATTCTGGCAAGCTTTGACTTGTGCAGCAGTTGAGAGGTAATGGCTGGTTATAATTGGTACCCAGGGTGGTTCTTTGGGCCAGGGCCACTGGCACTCACTGGCTGGTTAATGTAACACAGCTGGGGCCAGCAGAACAAAGGTGGACAAGAAAATACAATCAAGAGCTGCTGTGAGAAAACTGGGAATTGCAGAGGACACCTCCTTTAGAAAGTGAATCATTAAATAGCTCAGGAGTGCCCTGAAAGCTCACCTTGAGAGATCACTTGCAGTAAAGGGGGGAAATGGTGTATTCTGCAGCTGGAAATGGGCTCTGTGGTTTTGTTAATGTGGCTGGCCTCAGTGAATGCTGCTTTTTTCTCCTTTTGAGAAGGAGCTGTGGTGTATTTAGAAGATATTTTTGAATAACAGCTAGAAATAATTTAGAGAGCTCTCTGCACTAAGTACAAGGCGAGATAGTAAATTTAAATGGGTTCATCTGTGTAATGGTTTACATTATGTACAATTTACTGGAAGCTCCTGCCTTCAAACCATTCTGGTGTTCAGCACAGAAAGGGGTTTTCATGAGGCCCTGGCACAGGGTGCCCAGAGAAGCTGTGGCTGCTCCTGGATCCCTGGCAGTGTCCAGGGCCAGGTTGGAGCAGCCTGGGATAGTGGAAGGTGTCCCTGCCTGTGGCAGGGGTGAGCTTTGATGTCCCTTCCAAGCCAAACCATTCTGGAATTCTGTGACAGTGGTGCCCAGTGGTCATTCCTGCAGCTAAGCTTTTTACAGATGCTCCAGGAGCACCTGCTCTTCAGGGGCAGAGCTGCCCTGCCCTCCAGCAAGGTGGAAGATGAGCTCAGCTCTGCATCTGCTGTGTTCTTGCTGCTCATGCAAATAACCTTAATTAATCTCTTGCTGATAGCCATGAGGTTAAGATTCAGCCAGGAGGGTAAGAACAAGTTCAGCCTCTTGGCAGGCAGAGGGGTGGATGGCCATCCATGCTTGGGGAGTGTGATGAGATGATGGCTGACTAGAGACTTCAGGAGGAAAATGTAGGTGCTTTTATGGTCACAACTTCTGGAAGTGTGAGTAATGTACAGCAAGGCTTGTTCTGAGCCCTGCTCAAAATGTGTAAAAGCATAGCAGGGATTTTTTGATTCCCAGCAAATCAAAGTTGGAGTTTTAGAAGTACTGAAGAAAGTCAATTGCTTAACTTTCAAAACATTTGGAACATCCAAAGAAAATCAGATGTGTGAATGGCTTCTGCTTGTTTGAATATGCTGCCCATGACATCAGATGGTGCCAAATTGTGGCATCTTGTAGCCAAACTTGGTTGGGAGAGGAGAATGGTCTGCAGTGTTCCTTCAGGGGCTGTTGGCTGTGGTTTGTGGTAGCTTGTTTTAAAAAATATCTGCTCTACAACAGAAAAACACTTAAGCTGAAATAATTTTTTTAGAAGAAGTTAACAGATGAAAGCATTTGAAAATTTTGTGGGAAATAATTCTCAGAAAGGATTTGAAAAAGTACTGGCACTTGGTTTCTGTGTTGGACCTTGGTGTTTGCTGCTTTCTCATGCTGAAAAGGTTCAATTCTCAACTACAAACCACTGCTCCACTGACTCCACACCATCCCTCTGAGCCTTCCTAAGGGGAACAGAGCAACAGCAACACAAAGAACAAACCCAGGCCTTCAAGTAAGCATCATCTGTTTTCAGCTTTCTCATGCTTTTTGTCTGAGGAAGAGAGTTTCATTGCACATAACCTGTTCCAATTAACAGCTCAGATCTTGATCATTGCTACAAAATTAATTTAAGCATAGCATTTTATTGGTCTGGATTAATTGTGCTACTTTTATCACAGATAATAATGTGAAAGAGATGTATATGTGGTTTGTATTTCTAGGTCAGGAGCACATCAGGTTATTAAAATATCCTCTTGTCAATTGATAGCTATACATGTCTTTCAGCCATGGTCCTTAAAAGTAGGGTAATATGTACTTAAGAAAACTAATTGCTGTCATTATGAAGAGAAGCAATGGGTGTGATGAGGCTCTACAGTGGTTTGTCCTGCAAGCTGAGCTCTGAATCCTGACTCTCCCAGGCCTGCTGGAGCAGTGGGAAGGGGTCCTGTGTGCTGGGGACACTTAAGTGGTGCAAGTCTGGTGGATGTGCAGAACATTTCCCTCCAGATGCTCTCAGTGTCTGCCTGTTCACAGATTGCAGTGTACAAAAAGATTCTGTGCTTCTCCAGTCTGTTTTTTGACAGCCTCATGATAATGTCAGGTTTTGTCTTCTGGAGTAATTGCTGGAAGATGGAAGCATTTCCATTTTTACTTTATCTCGACCTTTTCTCACAGTGGGATTCCTTTTCCATGTGTGATTTCAGATAGAAGTTATGAACTGGAGGCAATTAAATTTGGGGTTTTAAACTGCTTTCAAATACCTTCCCCAAGGAAATAGTGAAAGAATAAAACATTACAGAGCAATAGTAATAAATCTGTGTTATTCTAAATCAGTGGGATATTAGTTGGTAATGCTGACTAAATCCTTTTGAGGAGGAAAATTAATGTTTTGTGTTCTTATTTTAATCACAGAGTTGGAATCCCAGTGCAGAGCTAAGACTGGGTAATGCTTCCGGTTTCCTTCATCTCACCCAGAGTGGCTTTTTGCAGTTTTTATTGGAATTTGTAGCAGTCAGTTATGTGGATTTCTTTTCTCCTTCTAAAATCGAGTGAGAAAGGCAGGTGGTGCTTTGGTCTTCTCCAAGGGCAGCACTGGCCCTGAGACAGAGTCTGGTAACAAAGCTGCTGCTAAATCTGCTCTCTGTAACTGAATTCAGCAGACACAGGGTGCAGCTTTGGGGTAAAATGTTGCATTCTAAAGCAAATTGTGTTTAGACCTGTCTGTAGAATTTCCCTGGGAGATGTGTAAGATTGTGTGTGCTCAAGTGTGAAAGTGCTGTTGATTGTATTTATCACAGAATGAAATGGGTGTTAGGGGTGATTCACTTGGGTGTTTTCTCCTGTTTCAGATGTTGCTTTATGGAACCAGGTGAGTAGGTACATTCTACTTTTTTCTTTAGCTTCTGCAGAAAAAGGTGTTAATTTTCAAAACTGGTTTTCTTTACAGTGAGTGAGTAATGCTTGTTACCTGTTTCAGATTCTGTGTGGGTCTGGCTTGGCTTTGGTGGTCTGTTCTGTTGTGGTCCTGTGTGGTGATGGAAATTCACACACAACCCCAGCCTGCCGAGTTCAGTCCTCTTCCCACAAAAGCCTGTAACAACTTTCCCCTGGAGAGAAAGGGAACTGGACTCCAGTCCTCCTCCTTTCACAACGTTTTAACATCTGACAGGAGTGCAGAAGCTGCTAGTACCAGCAGGGAAAATTGTCTTGGCATTCTTAGGTGTAGCTGCCAACGATGCATTTCCTGATCTAGAGAACTTTCTGATTAAAAAGGAAAAGTTGTAGCTGAGCTGGGCTGAAGCTGCCCCAGGCAGGGTTACTTGGGGCTGCTCACATTCAACCTGTGAGTCTCTGACCTTACCCCTGCCTTGCTGTTGAAAGGAATGTGAAACTTG
>VZRX01000054.1:0-23984 GCA_013398075.1 Notiomystis cincta
AAGGGAAGGGAAGGGATAAAAAACTCATGTGTCTCTGAGTGCCTGGAAGGACATACTAGATAAAAGGATATTTATGCCATCTAGTTTAGGAATCTACCTTTGTTGTTGAAAAGTTACTTCAGATGTATGAAATGTGGCTTTATGCCCATGTTGCACCTCCAGGTATGCACCCTGACTGTGTGTACACTGGCATCCAGATTCAAATCTTCTCTTTCTCTGCACCCAGCTGGAAAATAAAAAAAGGCCTGCTGCATAATATAAAGGCAACCTTTATGTTCTTCAGCAGTTCCCTACTCTGGGTGATCTGAAGAGACTTTCTTCCATAGCTTTGATGCTGAGTTGTGCTCAAGTAGCAATATGCTCTTGACTTAGACGCAAAACAACATGCCTAGAGATATTTATGCTAAAAATTCTTTTGATTTTCTATTCTGCTGGCAGTAATGTTACAAGATTTGTTAGGCTAACAAAAGAGGAAGGGAAATCCATGGAAAAAAGTCTAAATTTATTTAAGGGAAAAGTTGCTTAGAGAAAAGGGATAAAATAACTTAAAAGCAAAGTAACATTTCTGAATTGCTTGAAAGAATAAAAATTTGTAAAGACATTATGGATCAAAGTTTAAGAACAAAAGAGCATGTAGGAAAAATGGTGAGAACTTATAAAAACAATTCCATTTAATGAAGCAAACCAATCCTTTAATTCACTACAATGTGTGCTGACATAGTCAGGTCTAATATATCATGCACAGCTTCAAGAAGATACATAATTTTCCACAGATGTTTAAAATGCTGTGATACTAATTAATTATTAATTAGTGAGTCAATAGTTTATGATTAATTGGGGACTCAATATGCTAAAGGAGAGTGAAGAAGCAAACATAACAGGTAGTGAGCAGTTTGTACATACATTTGTAAAATGAAAGCAGGAAAATGTGACACCAGAAGGTATAGAATAGGAGACTTTTTAGAATTGTCTCTTGACATTTTGAGGACAGCCATGTTTTCAGAAATATGCAAAATAAAAAGTAACTCAAAATGCATCAAATTTCAATTCATATTTCTGGGACTTACTCAAAACAAGGGTCTATGACTCATAATCATAATTTATTCAACTCCAGTCATGCAGGTGTCTGTGAATACATAGTTCTTAATCTTAAACCCACTGCCATTAATATCACCGTGTACGCCAGTGCACGCATTTGTGTTGCTTAGTGAGCACAATACCACATTATAATGATAAGTTGTCATTCACAGGTATTTTTGTTTCCTTTTGAAGGCTTGAAATAATAAAAATCACAGTATCTTCAAGCAAAAGGTATGATTACTAGCATGATTCTGCATATGATGTAGTTTTCCATCTGATTTTTCTTCACCCTATTGAATACTAAGACTCAAAATTGTTCTCAGTGAAATAGCCAATATCCTTTTCTGCACTTGAGATAATTTAGTTGGTCAGAATTGATTTTACCAAACACAGAATAAAAGGGCAGTTCTTGGATTCTGTCCAAAAACTTCCTTCATTCACTTGGAAAAATCTCAACAATTCCAGGAGCACTGCATGCCTATACTAAAGACTGTAGAGTTGTGAAAAAGTGAAATCAATGGAAAATATTATGCACTTTTCAGTAGGGGCA
Organism: Notiomystis cincta; assembly: GCA_013398075.1. Taxonomy (NCBI): domain Eukaryota; kingdom Metazoa; phylum Chordata; class Aves; order Passeriformes; family Notiomystidae; genus Notiomystis; species Notiomystis cincta. The sequence continues at coordinate 1,631 of VZRX01000054.1, forward strand.
GATTTTAGCCAGACATAGAGGAGATACAGGAAATTTTGTTCCTTTTCTAAATCAAACAGTAAAAGAAAAGTTTGGGTTTTTTTTCCCTTGATTTCTTAAATTCAGGTAAATTTAAATTTGTAGACAGAAATGTGGCATCATTAAGATGTGTATAATCAGAACAGAATAGGAAATAGCATTTCAACAGATTGAAGAAGTCTTTGTATTTAAATGAAAGCATTCATATCAGTTTATATTCTAGAAATAAAGAGGGGGGAAAATATTTAACTTTTTATAATAATTTTAATTAAAAAATTAACTGACAGGCAAAAATGTACAACACGTATTTAAAGCACATAGAAAGAGTAAACAGAGTAGAGAGGAAGATATCCTGATGTAATTCTTTATTTACCTCAAGAAGAATTATTTTCTGATAGGAAATACATGTATAAATGTATCCAAATTTCTGTTAGAGATTTCAAAGGTTTCATCTTATCACTGTGCTAATAACTAATAACCTGGAAAATTTATTCTTTCTATTTTCCTTGTTATTAATTATAGGAAAACATTAATGTATTTTTGAGATGCTGTTAGGGAAGCACTGAAACTGTATGTACACTGGTATAATTTATGGGAAATACAAACTTCATGATTAACTGTAACTAAGTATAATTTTTTAGATGAAGACTTTATTAAAATTATACTTTTATTCTTGTAATGCATGCTGAAGGATGTATTGATTGAAATGCATTTTTCAATATTCAGTCATTTCTGAGGGATTTGCTTCTGATAATTACAAACTATAGTCATCTGAATGTCATCTTAACTTAGAGATTCAACTGCTAAATCAGCATATCTCTATTTCTGTCGTTAGCCTCAGACTTCAAAGGTATGTGAGCAGATGTTGAACTTAAAGTACTCTTGTAGATTTACCAAGGTTAATGAATTATAGGGTAATTTAGCACATACTGCATTCTCTCTAAATAACAATGCTGAATCTTATAATTTTCTGTTTCTCCTTGCTTTGACTTGTTTTTAAATAATCTAAAATATTCCTGATAGAGTCAAGAATTGTATTTAAACAAGGACATGTCTTTAAAATACATTTAATTGTCCCCAGTGGGAAGTGCATATTTTGCTATATCTTGAATCTATCAGTCAGTATCCAAGCTACAAATTTTGGAAAAAGAATTAATAACATTCTCCTTAGTCTAAAATCTAACCTAAATTTAAGGGGACAGAGGGTAATAGTGCTGCAAATTTCATAAACTAATAATTATGTACTGAGACTAATAAAGTTTAGTTGAAAACTAGGTTGAGTGGCTCCATAAAAGTGCAATATTTCAGTCAGCAAAGAGGTATCTAGGATAAAATTGGTATTTCAGCATCACTGTGTGGAAATAAATATTTTGCTGTCACTGTTATAGATTAAAATTTTATTAGGGTAAAAATGTATGGTACTAGCAAATTCATAAAGTGAGCCTATGTTTTAATATAAATGCATAATAATAATAATAATAATGAAAAAAATCTTAAATCAACTTTTACTGAAAAGCAAGCAACCCTTTCTGTATTAAACTATGAAGTACAGGAATCTAAATCCCTGATAAAAAATGTTATATAGTGGTTTTCAATGAAAAAACCAGCTATGATGAAAGCTTGCTTGTAATTTAAGTATGTGTGCATTTGAAAAGTTAATGTCAAGTTTGTTTTCCTGTGAAAAGGAAAAAAAAACCATATCACAATTTACAAATTATAGCAACACAGTGTAAAGTATAGGTATTAACAACACCAAATGAGTCAATTACAGAAGTACCTGCTGTTCACATAGATGGTTTCTAGACAGTGAAGTGTTGAAATACATATTTTGACAACATTTAAACAAGCAGAGAAGTGATACAAAAGATTTTTAGAGAACAGATATCTTTCTACATTTAGCAGAGAGAAGCATCTGTTTCTGGAAAAATGTTTTATTGTGATGGAGAAAGTCATGGAAGTGGTGGCTGTAGACAAACAAAGATATTTTACTTTTCTGACACCACCACCCTTGGTGCACTCAGAGAGCTGTGCCTACCTGTGCTTCCACACTACATGTGGGAGGGATCCAGGTGACCTGGGGACCCTGCAGTGTGGGAGGCCCACAGCACTGCCACCACCTGTGGAGATCCAAGCACTTAGGTGGTCCAAGTCAATTCTGGTTTTCCCATTGTGATAATCGCTAACCGATCTCCTCATCTGTACAATGAGCTTTTCCAAGGTACTTGCCCACTTCATCCTGCTGGGGTGGGAAAGTGAGAGAGCAGTTAGGTGGGCATCTGGCTGAAGTCCAAAGTCAACTCACTACAGTTGTCTGTGGCTGACCATTTCTTGCCCTAGCTCACAAAATTGAAAGGCAGATGCAGGAGATTACCGATGCTTACCTTCCCCATGAATTTATGTCCAACAGTCTTAGCAACTCTGTTTTGTTAGGCTGAACTGCAAACTCTTAGACAACAAGGAATAGTAAAAATACATTTTGAAAGAGCATACTTTTTAGATAAAATCTTCTAATGGAAGAGCAGAAAGTACTCAAACCATTGCATTTAAGTAAAAAGAAATTTTAAAAATTTTTAAAATGCCTTTAAAATGGAAAGATAGTATAAGTTCATATCAATCTGCTTGTCCACTTACACTTAGTTGAATATGAATATTTGACTCCTACAAATAAATTTTATTCATGTCAAGAGTCTTTTATTCCCAAGAGAAGCAAAATAATTATTCACTATGGAAGCATGAATTAAGTTGTTACAATTGAGGCTTCTAAAATATTTTGAATTTATTTTACATTTTGCTTCTTTCCTTGTCTTATGTAAAGTTAGTGGGGTTTCTGCTTTTTTCTATCTCTTAATGAAAGTATCTTTGTATATTTATATTGTCTTAAAAATATTGTAAGGAAGTCAGAATTTTAAATAGACTTACACAGAAAATAAACCAAGATAAAAACTTGTCAGGATCCTGAACTCACCCCTATCTTGTCCAAATTGTGTGGCTTTTTTGAAAAGACTTAGAAGATGACTGAAGAATGGCTTCTCCTTCCCTGGAGAAGTGCTTCTAAGCCAGAGATCTCACCTTGGATGCCTACCTCACCTGCAGTGTTACAGCAATGCTTATGTGTAATCATGGACCCTCTTGGTCTGGAGATGGACCCTGGCAGTGACTTGAGGGCCAGTGTCCCAATCCATCCTTGGCCTGACCCCTGGGAGGACTGGGGCAGTTGAAAACTATGGACACATGGGTAGACCTGCAGCCCCAAGGAGTCACTGATCCATGCAGAGCCCTGACTGAAATTTTCTGTTTGCTCAATCAGAAGAAAAAAATTACATTCTGCAAAGAAGAGGCTCATCAAAGAACTATTAACTGGTGAGCTTACTGTATTGTTACAGGGTAGGAGTATGAACTGTGAAGCTTTCTAAAATTTAATGATTTGATTTTGTGTTAATGTTCTGTTGAAATTTAAAATTTTACTATCATTTACACCTTTTTTAAATTGTAAATTATCCCTTTATTCTCCGTCTCCTCAGAAATAAACTCAGTGGGTTTTTTTATGTTCTTCTTTGTGTAGATTTTTCACTGTTTTTTAAATTTATTTTATTTTAGCTTTTAGCTTTAGTTGTTTTGTAGTTTTAAAACCCAGATCAGAATATTGTGTCAAATATAAGGAAAAAAGCAATGCTTCACTTCTTACAGCTACCCATTCAAGACCATTCCACTCTGATTTAGAATCAGCAATCATTTTGATAACAGCATGTCTAGACTCAAGTAAAACTCAAATGTGACAGTGAGATACCCACAGGAAAAGTAATCTTGCAGTCCTTAGCTTCTCACCTAAGCTTCCCTCCTTCTTCCTGTAAAACTACTCTGACATGAATCCCAAGATGAATATCTAGATATAAGTACATGTTGTCTTGAAAAAGTGAGCAAATAGAAAAGCAAGGAGTGATTTAGTAGTTCTTCTTCACACCAGTGCCATGACCTCTGTCATGAGATTGCTTTAAAGCAAAATTCACAGCTTGATTTTCTCACTGCTCACTTTTCAGTTGGAGTATGCAGTCATAAGCAACACTTTCTTGAAATATACATCCCAGCTTTCTCTTAATAGTAAACATAAAGATAAATTCAATCAAGAAGCCTCATACAACAGAATGTTTAGCAGATTTTAATACCAGAGAGTTAAGAGGAAGGCTAACAATTAATTTAGTAAGTAAAGAGTTATAGGGATTTCAGTTCACAGATAAACAGAATAATCTTTAATCAATTAAACTTAAAACAAAGGAAAAGAAGGAGAGTGTAGTCATCCTTAAAAGAAATACTGTAATAGAACAACCTTCATAAATATTAGGACAAAGATTGTCTAAGGTAGATCTTATAAATTTGAATAATACCATATGAGATTTCAATTCAAATAAATTTCAGTTTACCTATAAATGTGTGCACATAATTTTCAGAAGATTTAATGTGAATATTTTAAATGCCTGTAATGGAAACAAAAATCCAAAGAACCATACTACAGCATACAAAACACTTAATAAAGGGAGCAGACAAGTAGTCCTATCAGAATGGACTCAAAAATTTTTTCAAAAAGATGCTCAATATACAGTTAAGAATTGCTTCATTCTGCACTCTTGAATAAGTTACTATCAAAGTGTAGTAGATCTTCATTATATATAACATAATAATGAATATATTGTCCTATAAAGTAAATCCATAGAGCAAATAAAATTGATAGTCTGTAATATGAATGCATTACTACTTCCTAAATATTTTATAGAATAAGAAAATCTTTAAGCTTTTGTGTAAATGAGACTTTACTAAACTGGGATCTATTACATAACTTTTCATGCTGGTTTATTTTAATAAGGAAAAAAAGAGAGCAAAATGAAATATGTTAAATTAAATCTACCTAATGTTGCGGAAAATCCAGAACCTTTATTTTCTATTTCTGACTGTTTGATTTTGTTAAATTAATATTGAACTGCTCCATCTGTCTTCAAATAAATAATGTAAACATGTAGATTCTTGTGTGTGCTTATATCCACTATATGGCATATTACTAATATGTTTACTGAAATATTTCACAAGAACTCCTGATCCTTTTATACATACTGATTTTGACTACTCAGGCTACGATTTTTCTAGCATCATTGAGAAAAATAGGGTCCCAATCACAGAATTTTATTTTATGGCCTAAAAGGATTTTATAACTGACCTGGAAATATTAACAGTGGTAATCACAGCTTCTTTCTCTGGCCAAGCTGAGTTTTAAATGTCTTAAAAATAAGTTTTCTGCCTGAGGAACTTGAATAAGAAAGTTTGGGTGTTCAGATAGTACAGTAACTGGTAGGTGCCTGCAGAGAGTACTTTTGTCTATCTAGAAGTTCTAGACACCCAGTAGTGAAATTCACCGTACCTGCAAGAGTAATTTGCAGACATCCAGAGCAGGAGATGAAAAACCATTAGCACATGTAGTGAGAGGATGAATCCATAAAATGGATGCCTCTGTCTCAATGAATTCAGAACAAGAGTCAATCTCCTGAGGTCAGGGATAATTGCTGTCCTTTAAATAATATTTCTTATTTATTGTATTATTTCAGGCAGAGGAGACTTGTCTCTAAGCCCTCTTCAGCTTGGAGGGAGGTTGCATGTAAACTTATTTTTCAGAAAAGATTTTTATTCAGAAGGCTCTAGGCAATATTGTGGTAGAAATAGATTCCCTCCTTCTTAAAGTAACACTTTAGATTATCTGTAAAGAATAGGAAGTTTGACTTGGCAAATATGCTTAAGTGAAAAACATTTTCACTTAAGTGTTAAGCACTGCAATTTGAAACATCTCTTGAATGCATTTTGTACATATTTGTAATCAGAGTTTGTGATAATATCCTGTGTGTATTAATTGTACATATCTAGAGATGAAAATCAGAAAGACCAAAATGTTTCTAATTCAATTAATCTAGCTAAACTTTCTAGACAATATTGAAAATAATTTTGTGGTATGAGTACCAGAAGTTTTAAACATGAGAATAAGATGCAACTAATTCTGAAATGTATAATAATATAAAAAGCAGTCACTACATTGGAAAAAGGTAGCCTGGACTCATAGCCTAAGAGCAAGAGTTGATCTCTGCTGGTAGCTTGACAAGGAAAAGGCAACTACGGTGCTTGCTAAACTGCCTGAGCTAAAGAAAACCTGTTGAAAATCTTTAACAACAAACTCAGTTTTTGACCTCTGATTGATGCTCATATCAATTACAGAAATGTTGCCAAAAGAGCTAATATAACTATCAGAGTATTATTACCAACCTTCTTTAAAGTATGTTACTCATGTATATGTGCTAACTGGAACTCAGATATCTTTTTTTTTGCAAAGCAGATGTCTAGTGGGCTTGTCCCCATTCTTTATTTGCCTATTTAATTATTCTTAAATGTAATGCATGTTTTACCATCTGCTACATTATTTTAAAGTCAATTATTCTGTCCATTTAATTTTTCACAAGTTAAAAAATTTTACAGGTAAAAAGAAAGGTCTATTGCACCTACAAAGTAGAAATATGCCAATAAAATATAACATTTTGCTGTTTTGAATCCAAAAGTAATCATACTAATATAACTACATGAGTATTTTTGTATTCAGTAAGCCAGTAAGATAGCACCATTTACAGTAAAACTCAACCTTTTTTGTCAGTTCTATCTTACATGTCTTTTGAGTGCTACAATGAAAGTAATCTCTAATTTCCTTGAGGGTGTGTATATATCCAGTTGCCAAAATGAAAATGAATGAAACATAAAGGCAAGAAAATTCAACAGGATCTGGGTTGAAAAAATTTCATAATTCACTAAAGAAAAAATAAGTATGGGTGTAGGACTTGAAGCACCCAAGAACTCTGTTAATGTGCACAACTTCTACATAATATTCAGTCTTATTCTTTCCTTCCAAATCACTTCCTTTAGTTAATCAGTCTTTTGCACAGGAAAGCAGATTATTTGCTGTCTCATAACTTGTCTTGTAAAATGGAACAAGGAGAGAAACTGGGGAGTCAGTGAAAGTCTAATCTTCCTTACTTAAAATGATATAATCCTCATAGCACAGCAACTCTTCAGTTATAAAGCTAGAAGCAAAAGAGCAAATGACAGGATTAATGAAATTTACACTGAGGAGTACCACTGTATGGGCTTTTAACAGAGTAGGGGAATAAACCAAGTGGACAGAATTGCAAGAAATGCTAAAGGAAAATTTGAATCTTATTTCACCCTCTGGGATAGATGCATCAGTGGAATTGATTAGAAGCAGTCTATAATTAAGGTCAATTCTTTATGTTTCATGAAGTTTTTTATTCAACTGAATTTCAGTTGTAAAATGGCCATATATATGCTATGTCTAAGTGCTTTTGTGTGTCCAGAGAACTTAAAATATTTTATTTATTAATTGCTTTAATTTCTTAATTTTTGTTTAATTAGACATTTTTGAACAATTCTAATAGACTTTCAGGAAACTGTCATTTAGCAATTGATTATTATTAATTGCTAAAATATAAAAACTAAACTAAATTGAAATCTTATGGGGTTTATTGTGTGGTTGGTTTAATTGTTTGTTTGTTTGTTTGTTTTAATTCCCATCATAGACATAATTCTTGTTAAAGAAAATATTGGCACATCCATGTAATTTCAAGGACCAGTAATAATGCTGGAGTTTTATCCTTCCTTCCTCATTAGCACATATTATTAGGGCTTTTTCTTGATTTTTGGTTGGGTTTTTCTTTTTGGTGGGGGTGTCTTTGTTTTCTTTTAATTTAAGTCTTCAGTTTATTCCAAGGTATTTAGGAAAATGTTTTGTGGTTCAAGAGGTATAATAACATTTAGATGTTCTGTAGACTATTTTTGAAAGAGATCTATAGCACATTAACTTCCTGCAATGGACTTCAGTGCGTCTTCAATCTTGACAGAGTTCTAAAGCAGACAAAAAGACATTTGTCCAAAACAATACACTATGAAGACAGGTAGAAAAGGTAAACTTTAACCTCTTGAAAGAAATACAAGGGGGAAAAATGTAAAATATATTGGCTAACCATGGAATCTTTTCTTAAAGCAAATTTTTTTCATTATGAAGAGAAAATCATATACATTACGACTATCAATTGTCAAATATTTGATATGCTGCTAGAACTACCACCTGATTTAATCAGAAACCTGGAACCCCATGAATAACAGTCATTTTGTACTACAGAGACTGAGCTCCTACAATTAATTTTATTACGCTGCATGTTTTCATTCCACAGTTGTTTATACAGAACATTTCTTTATGTGAAATCAGTCTCTTGTCACTCATTACCTATAATTAAATGTTGGCCATGTGGGACACAGTCAAGATGATTGATACTGGATCAGTAATTGGACTTGCTGCTAGAGAGTTTCAAAAGAACCCACACTTACAGCAGTTCTAGAGCTGTTTCTGACATTTTCACACTGTCACATTAAATTCAATTAGAATTGGAGAATATATAATGTGTTCTTATCTAAACCTTTTAGACCAACTTTCTGTGTAAGCAGAACACCAAGATTTTGTCATCAGTCAAAATAATCTCCCTACTGAGTCTAGATGAAAACAGTAAATGTATTTTTCTTTAGGAAAAGAACCAACTTTAATTTTGATCTTCAGAATGGGTGTAAGGTTAGCCAGGTCTACAGGTTGGCAGGACCATAGATTGATCTATATCCATCTTATCTGACAGTTCCATTATTTTCTAAGTAAGCCTCTGTTTTTATCCTTATACATTTACCCCCAAAATTATTATACATTTATATAAACAAACAAATATCAAGAAAAAAAATCACAATACAAAATTACTCTAATAAGGTCACATTAAAAATATAGTCTTAATGCTGAAATTTTGCTAAGATTATAAAAGAAAAAAAAATTAGGTATTATTTCTGATGTTAAGTAACCTGGTCTATTCTCTCTGGACATCTTCCACTGATACCAGGGGAGCACCACACATCTCTTTCATTAGGACATACAGACTGTCTTCTCACAGTGTTCCTTCCGCAGTGTGATGTAGAACACCCCAATCCTCTGACTACAAAAGTTAGGTTCAATTATAGTCAGGAAATACAGGATTATGATCATGTTATGCTATTTTGATCAGGCAGCTTAACAGGTAACCCACAGGCTACATAAGGTGATAGTACTTTTATATTTTTCCTGCTAATTCTGTTAACTCAGACTTAAATGTTAGTTGAAGTCTGTTCTCTAAGCATGAGAACATTGTAATGGAATAAAACAAATATATTGTTTATGAGTAATTGAGTTGTAAAGTGATTTCCATATTGTTCTAAAGCTAGTATTTAATGTGAACTTGCATTTCCTGCTTATACTGACACTGTGCCTTATCTATGGAACCAGAGAAGATTTCACCATCATGTAAAGTTAGTTCTAAGAGCCCAATAGTGTGTACAATTTCACAAGTTAAGGAAAAGCACAATTCATAGCTTCTTCTGGTTTATAAAGTATTTAATTGACCAATTGATTAACAGTTGAGTTAACAGTTTAATACAGGAAACAGATGTATGTTAGATACACATTTAAAAAAAAAATATTTTGAGACCTTAAAATGTGTTTGAATTCCTTGTCTTCCATGACTACAGAGCACTTATGTAGTCCAGAGACTGAGTGTCCTGTGCTGGCATGTCAAATATGTTTTGTCAGGTCTGACACTCCTGACAGAACAGGAAGGTGACATTATTAGAAGGCTGTATAATGGAAGTAGAAGCAACTTTCAAGTGTGATGTAGAAACATTTGCTTTCTTAAGCTTCCTAGCTTTGACAAAAGTTTTTGAAGAAAAGCCCCTTCTTCTAGATAGAGTAATTAACTTAAATTGTATCTCTGAAAATGTAGGCATTTTATGCGCAATTTATTTGGTTTCTACTTTCTATAAAGAAGCTTCTCATTAAACTGAATATTTAAAGTTCTAATTTTTGTTAAAGCAACAGTTGGAATTTGTCATCAGCAAAAGAAAAGTTGTTAAGACAACAGTTGAATTCTAAGATAAAATCTGCTAGGAATTTAAAATACAGAGAGTAGAGGTCAAAAGCGACAGCCTTTACTCCGAGGATAATCTGGGGGAAAAATTTCAATTTTAGTTTGAATAAGTTGTATGTTTCTCAAAAATCCTCTATTTTTTTCCTCTAGCTATGCCTTATTTCAGCCCACAGTATAATCCTGGAGAACATTAATCAGATTCATTTCAGATAAAACAAAAACAGAAGGCTTACTGGGAAGGGGTCTTCAGGGAACTCCAACCACAAATGGAACTTCAGCCCTCAAAATCTGAAGTCATCACCCCTAAAATGTGACAGTGTAACTTCCTCTGCTTTATATTCCATATCCATTCCTCTTCACTGAGCTATCTCTTGATGCAGACAGCATGGGTGAATAATATTTTAGCACAGCTATAGGTCTACAGTCCTGTGCTCATTATACTTGAAACGTGCCATGATTAACTCTAATTCATTGTAAATTTATGTTTTAGATTAGAAGTTGCGCATTAGTATGCAAATGTTGGATTCAACAAATGTATGCCAATGTTTTAATACTGTTAGCTTAATAGCTTTGAAGCGACATGAATTTATGGAAGGAGTATCTAAAGAAAATTTCATGGAAAACATCTCAAAAGTTTTGGATCACCTTGAAATGAGAGAGGTCTGAGTGCTCTTTTCTATTTTTTGTGGTTTTTCACTTGTGTATCAATATTTTTAATTTTAGTTACTACATCATCTTCTTTCTATATCAACCTCTGTGATAATTAGAAGGAATATTTTTGTAAGTGTTATGGCTTGATTTTCAAACTAGAATGTTCTAAAATGTTCATACAAAACTTTATTCCTAAGGATCACAAAAGTTTAAGGTCTAACAGCCTTTGATCTCTTAGAAGCTCTTCATGTACTTGTTTTTGGTTTTTTGTTTTTAATTAGGAATGAATGATATTCACAACCCAGCAAAAAGATAAGAAAATATTTTCATGATCTTTCTGAAGGAGAAACTTGACTACAAAAGAGTAAAACAAGTTCACAAGGTCATTCAGTAGGTTAGTTCAATTACTGTGTTCTTCAATGTGCACAGTTTCCTGACTCTCTCCTTTCTTCCTTTGTTTTACATTCACTTTTCTCTCAAGGTTTCATTTTAACACTGTAGTTCTTGTAGATGAAGAAATGTAGGGATATGTGCTTTAGCCTATGTTTAACAGCAAAACAATTAATTCTGAGTAGTTTGAAAGTGTGCATAAAGATCACTAATTCATTAGAAATTTAAGTTAAAGATTTGAAGTCCACCTTGCTTGAAATGCAGGTGTAGTATCAAGACTGAAGTCCTGGGTTCTGGTAATAAGTAAACAGGGTCTAAGTTTTGATTAGGAGCATGTCAGCCTAGTTCTTAACATTTCAGAACAGAAGTAGTTCAGATAATAATGTTCCATATCAATGGAATAGATACTCTGCAGTTGCACTGCAGATTTCTTTTTTAGTTCAGTTTGTCATGATTTTTGTTAAAATACTTAATATGCATTTAGTCTGCTTTACTTGTAGAAGATAATTGGAATTTATAACATCTTTCTATGGGGATAATGTAGATATTATGCTGGATTCTGCACCCAGGATGGGGAAACTCTGGATGTACACACTGGAGAATGAGATGTGGAAAACAGTGTTGCAGACAAGGACCTGATTGTCCTCATCAACAGAAAGCTGAACATGAGCCAGCAGTGCCCTGGCAGCCAGGAGGGCCAACCCTGTCCTGGGGTGCATCAGGCACAGCACCACCAGCCGGGCAAGGGAGGGGATTGTCCTGCTCTGCTCTGAGCTGGGACGGCCTCACCTCGAGTGCTGGGGGCAGTTTGGGTGCCACAATATGAGATATAAAGCTATTAGAGAGTGTCCAAAGGAGAGCAACAAAGATGGTGAAGGATCTGGAGGGGAAGCCTTACGAGGAGTGGCTGAGGGTCTGGTCAGCCTGGAAGAGAAGGCTGAGGGGAGAGTCCCATTGCAGCTACAACTTCCTCGTGAGGGAAGAGGAGGGACAGACACTGATTTCTTCTCTGTGGTGACCAATGATAGGCCCCGAAGGAGTGGCCTGAAATTGTGTGAGGGAAGGTTTAGTTTGGCTATTAGAAAATGTTCTTCATCCAGAGAGTGGCTGGGCACTGGAACAGGCTCCCCACGGCAGTGGTCACTGCACCAAGCTGACAGAGTTCAAGAAGCATTTGGTCAATGCTGCTGTGCAGGGCCAGGAGTTGGACTCAATGATCTTTGTGGGTCCCTTCCAACTCAGCACATTCTGTGATGCTGTGAAAAGTTTTGCTGAACAATGGAAACATCACAACATCTGGAAGATAAAAGCCAAACTAGAAACCAGAACAAGTCCATCTGTCAGGTCAGACACCAATGACAAGAGGTGGTTTATTTTGCAGATATCATCAGTTTCTTTAACTGAAATAGTCAAGGGTCTCATACAGGCACAACATCTTGGATAAGGGCTTTACATGGATCAGATATAGTTGAGTAAATAGTAATGTTAGAGACTTAGGATTTTTTTTTTTAGTTCTGCTATAGACAAAAGTACAGTCATAAGCCATTTCACAAGAATAAATTCTCTGGAGGGTACTGAAATTGGCTTCCCATGTGCCTTTCTTAGATTTCATTACTTTGATGAAAGTGAAGTAAATGTAGAATATAGGTGAGTTTGTTATTTTCTAGGAATATCTTAATCAGAAAAGTCAGCAGGCTATCCTTTGCATAAAATTTATGGCATTTCCTAAATACTGCTGCAGTTACAAAATTGTTTGTGAGGTACTTTTTCAAGAAATAAGCCAGTTTAATAACTATTTGAAAAAGTTTATTGAATCCATTTTCAAAAAATAAAATTTGATACTTCAGGGAGTTTAAAAAGGAAAGTCTCCTTTAGACATCAAAAGAGACCAGATCAAACTTTTGGTGGATTGGATCTTTATGCAGAATACTTCCTCGCTCCCCATTAGCTGTGTTGAATGTTTGTATAAATGTTATTCCTTCTATCATAGAAAATTAAAAATATATTAAAAATTTAGAGGGAGTGGATCCCTTATATTTTTTAAGTAGTTTCCACAATAAAAATGGTACACACACAAAAAATTGTTACATGTTTTTTTATAAATTCTAAATCTCATAAATTGTGTTGAATTATGCTAGAATGGCCATATGGCAATTTGAGAAAATTGCATTACAGCCTTTCACAATTTAAAATTCTGATATCTTATCATGTTTGCTATATTTTTAAAATAACATCATTATGCATTTCAGAATTGATCCTATGCATAAAAAGTCGTTTACTACATTGGAGGTTTGCAGAAACATCATCCATGGCTTCAAGGCACAGATACCCTGTGGATATCTCATAACAGGTTGTGAATTACAAAATTCAAATTCAAAAGAAACATGAATTGTTACAAACTTTTAAAAATAAGTATGGTTTTAGACATCTTCCTTAAACACTAGTATTTTTGAGGCAGGATGGAAAATAAACATGTTTGTTATCTTTTTATTACTCATGAGAAAGAGTGACTGGATTCAGAATTTCTGCTCTTTTTTATGTGAGCAAACGATCTATGTGGTTTTGGTTATTTCTTCTTGAGTTTGTATAAATAGCTTTGAATAACTGCTTAAGTTTATGAAAGTTATTGTATGGGTAGACCTTCTATTATAAACTCTATAATTATAAGTTCCTTTCCAAGAACATTTATAACAAATGTTCTCAGGATTAATTTATAATATTCTTTGATGTATAGTTTAAAAGAAAGACATTAGGAGAAAAAGTTTAGTGATAAATAACGTTCTTAATACCCTGCATATTATTTTGAAATACAAATTAAGTTAGATTTAAATAATTTATTAAGCACTTACAGTTAATATATACCCATGAAATATATTAGTGACAGCACAATTTACAAGTGAAAAATCCAGATCTTTCAATATATATAACTTAGATCTATTATTTAGTACTATATAGCAGAATTTATCTTTGAAAAACAAGAAATTCACAAAAAATTTCAAATAAAAGTGACTTCATAGGACTAGGTTTTCAATTCATGCTGAAGGAAGGAAGAGCTTGTAAATGAAACAGCACAATTCACAGTTAAAGGGATTCCTTTTTCCTGTTAGATTGGTTTACTGCATACCAATATAACCTAAAACTTAGCGTTGTGCAATGCCACATTATACAACTGGTTCAATAAACAAATGTCTTTTTAAAAATTTCTTCTAAATTTTTTAAATTGTTCTAGTGAATTTCTTACTATATGTTTTAATATTTTCCTATTGTTATTTGTTTGTATAAACATATTTATTTTCATATTTAACTTTCTAAAGGAAATACAGAGACCATAATTTCATATTCTGAAAAGGGTTTGAGTTACAGGAAAAATAGTGGACCTTACAGATAGCATTCTAATAGCAATTAATCAGAAACTCTAAACCAAAAAAAGTTAAATTTGAATTAAATATAATTAATGACAGATATAAAATTATGGAAAAATAGAGCATGGCTCTGTGAATGTCAGCTTCTTTGTAGTTTACCTTCAATGTCAACCTCTTTGAAGTTAGTTGTTAATACAAGCGAACTTGGAAACTGATATTATCCGGCAGGGAGGTTGTTTGAGGGGTAAATATGAATTTGGATATGTTGGTGTGTCCTGTCAACCCCTGTGCTTAAACTCTTATCAAAGTGGGACATTTTTCATTCCTGGTCTATCAGATATGCTAGAATCTGGAGATTAAATCCAAGATATCCAGTGTTAAAAGACCATGGTCACTCCTCAAACCGTGTTTGTTTCCATTCTAAGAAAAGCGCCTTCACAAAACTGACATAATTTTAGTCTGGATACATGAAAATTGAGATAATTTTAATATTATGTCTCAAAAAATATACAGCAGATTTAATTTTTTTCTATACATATAATTTTATATTTTAAATAAAACACTATCACATGACAAAACAGATTTATGTAATGGATATCAGAATACAATGTATTTCATTCCTGATGAATGAAATAACTTTAACCCAGGTTTAAAACGCTATATATTTTATATATAAACAAATGTCTCTGTGTGTATATGTATGTATGTATAAAAATTTCTTTAGTGTAATAAAAAGAGGAGCAGAAAGGGGACAATTCTTATATACTTTCATAGCACAATATAAAACGTCATTGCAAAGCAATTCATTTAGTGTGCCACAGTGGACTGCAAAATAACTTCTACCTTGCTTGATATGGCAACATTATGTTCCCAACTCATGTTCTGAAGTCTCCTGTCTAAAAAACTGTGGTCATTTCAGATTATTTCAGATGACAATCATTTTGCCCTCAGTATATGTGCAAGGTCAACAACAAAAAAGAGCAAAAAAAGACCCAATGAGAATATATGAGATGTTAAGTTATAAAATTATATTATGCAGCTGCTGTGTGGGTAGAAAAAATATTTTAAATTATAAAATGGATATGATGTCCCTCAGTTATTTCTGTAACACCTTGAAAATCCCCTCAGAAGAATAAAGGAAAAAAGTGTAAAAATCCTTCTTCTGCTTTAGGAAATTATGCACAGTAGTTCTGTACTGTCTTTAAAATAACTGTAGTCCATCCTAGTCATATCTCCAAGATACACAATTTTGTCAATTACTTGGTCATTATTTATTATAGTTTTAGTAGAGAAATAAAGTCTCTCTTGGGACTCTGAAAAATTGATCTAGAATTCAAACTGAATATCTAAACAACAACTCAAAGAACAAAAGGGATTTTTGTTATCACACTTATGCTGATATTAATACACTGACTTTTGTCCCATAATTCTGAATTTATATAGTCATTTAAAATAAACACAGAAAACAGTGTTCAACAGGATGGGGTGAAAAAAATATGACACAAGACAAAAGGCAGAAGTACCTTAAAGTAAATTGAAGACCTGGAGATATGATAGATAATATTTTTGCTTCAGGTCTTTCAGGTCACACATCATTAAAGGCTAGTTACAAAGGGTTTATACAAATTAAGAATAAAAGAAAAGCTGTGACAATTATTATGTGTCTGTTGTTTAAAAAGCAGGATTTTGCTCCAGATTCAGACTCAAAGTCTGTCAGGCACGAAACTAGATGTCTAGGCTGCCTTTAAAGCCAAATGAGATGTAAATGCTGTCACTAAGGTCTGAACAGCTGTTTAGTGCATCCTAAAATAAATAATTTAGACAGCTGTGTCACTCTAAGCTTCATTGACTGCATTTTCTACAGCATAATTCAGTTATCCATTCATAAGTGTCTAATGCTCTTTGAGGGGCCATAAGGCTTTGGAAATGTGCATGAGGTTTGCAGGAATGAGACCAAACCTGTGAGAAATCTGATCCTTCTAGGGACAGCTTCTGGGGGCAACACAAGAAATGCTAGAGCGTTTCAGGCAGCACCTCATAGTTTAATTCTGCATGAACCCAACCAAGTTCCAACTCCCTTTTCAGTCAGAGTGGATGTTAAACAATGGAATTAATTTCTGAAATGCAGAATTGCCTATAGAGAAAATGCAGGAGACAAGGATTAAGGGTAAATTGTGGAATTTCCTGCAAAAACAGGAAGAATTTTAACCACAGCAATTTCATTATTATTATTTCTTTTAGATTCCACATTAGAAAATTAATTTATCTGACTAAATGTATATACTTAGTTCAGTTACCACCTCCTAAGGGTCTAGTAACATTACAACACTGTAAGATATTCAGCCTGACTCCTGAATGACTCTTTGGAAGGTCTTGTGTGTCTTTTAAGTCCTGCACCCTTTCATTTGTACCTGGGTCTCTTAGATGCACAGATAAAGATGGCAAAATGTGGTAAAATTAAACAAATCTTATACATTTACATCCAAGTCCAGGAAGATGTGATGGTGATGAAAGATAGTCAGGTCTTCACATTCATTCTGAAAAAACACACACGCGCACGCACACACAAACACAGATCCTCTCCCTTTCTGCCATCTCTGACAGGTAATTTGATTTATCCTAAGATAAGAACACCAAGTGGGTGTTGCAGGTGGACCTGAGTGCTGGTGTAATAAATGCATTCCAGAGACAGAGGAGCTGAGATGTTTGTGATTGACTTTGGTACTCATCAACCTCCAAAAGTGTATAAAGTGTTGCTGAAGACACAGTCAGTTGAGCAACCTGGTCTCTGAAGGATTCAGGTGGCTTCTGGATGGATGCCCCACCTCAGCAAGGACTCCTGTTGGATATATCCTAGACATTCCAGAGGCAGAGGATACTTACTCTTGTATGGGTAAGTAAAAAAGCTCCAAGATTCAATGAAATACAGATAAAATCCTAAAGTTGCCACACTGCTGCTTTCTAATCGTGAATTCTGCAAGGCACCTGTATGTTTCTGGCGGAACCTGCTGATATTACAGCACTTTAGACATAAACTGTAGACCTAATCTGAGACTAAGTGGACCAAGGCACACCTAGGCTTCTTTGAAAAGTTTGGAAGGCAAGGGCATCTCACTGAAGCTCATGACTCTCTGGGAAGGACCACAGCCTGAGCATATAATCCATTGTAGTAGGGCATGCAACTGCATGGGCAAAATATAGACACTGTACCAGGAATACTTCTAAGCATAATCATCCACATAATCATTGTGTCCTACTTCTCATGCCTGGATGAGAACCTTTCCTCAGCTAATCTGCTACACATGTTTAAGTGTCTTTCCTTTCAGAAAGTGAGACCCATTTGGGGTACAATTTATGTCATTATAGAGTAAATACCTTAACCTGATTGGATAATTTGTGCACTAAAGCTGTTTATCTCTAAAGGAATTCTGAGATAAATAGTTCAAATACAGATGTCAATGCTGCAGATATTTACACTGAGATTAATTAATGCAAATATAAATTAAAAATATCTATGTGGACAATGAGAACTCAGTGTCCTTATAAAAAATTTTTATCAGGCTCTATGTCAGGGTGAAGGGTATTGGTTTTGGGGAAAGAGAGGAAATTGTTGTGTTTAGCTTTATTAAAACTTGAAGCATGGAAATGTTTGTAAAATAATTATAGATGATATGCATGAAAACACTGGATTCTTTCTCAGGCAATAGAATATCTGCAACTTGATCTTAACAGAAGAATACTGTATAAATCACTCTGATTTGTCGAGCATGAAAAGGCTTGACATTGAGAAGATGAAGTAATGGCAGTAACAAAACAAAATGTTTGAAAATTAGTATTCTATCACATACGTACTCACACACACAAAGCTTGAAGTGTTCAAACTGTAGGTTTTTACTTGAAGATAAAGGTGTGTGTCCTTAAAAAACCCAATAATTTTCAACCAATCAAGCAACACAAAACAAGATGAATGCATTAATAGATCCATCTAGGTGAAAAATTACAATTTTCAAATAAACGTCAACCGAGGTCTCAGGTCTCAGAAATTATCCATCTCCTGAATTATTTTATAAAACCAATAAAGCTAACAAAATTTAGAATTAATTTTCTCCTCTAGATAAGATAATATCAATAAAAATGGTCAGCTTGAGAAAAAGAAAGGGCAAATAGCAGGGCAGGGACGAAATATGAAGCAAAGACAGTCGTAAATGTTAAAGGTCCTATTATGTAAGTAAATATGAAGTGTTTGCTAGAGTATAGCAAGTCATTTGAATGTAAAATTAATTAAAAGCTATTTAGATATGCTCAGGTTCTGGGTTGGGTTTATTTTTGTTTGTACTCTTTGGATTTCATTTAAATTTGTGGCTTGTTCATACTCATTTTTTAATAAGTTATTGACAGTTACATTGTATATGAATTCTACTGCAATGTAATGCATGGGTGTGGGTCTGGAAGGTATTTTTCTTTCTGTATGTGTAAACATCTTAAATGACTACTAGTGAAGATATCAAATCATTAAAATAATATTCCTGGCTGATATAAATGGAGGAAATGAGCATGGGTGAATCTGACAAAAAATCGTTGTGAGAGAATGAAGTTTGATAAAGTTAATGGAGTAGTTTCAAAGCAATAATGCAGACAGAAGAATTAAAATTACCTAAGTTATTAAATTAAGAACAAATGAGCTGGTAAGTTTAATTTTCCTTTATAAACAGTCTTCCTGGGACAGATAAAGACAAGCAGCTGAAATACTATTGCTTTTTTATTTCTCAGTGAATACTGAGAGCTGATGATGTAATTATTGCTGCTATCAAAGAAATTATTAGGTATAAAAATTTAATATGACTACTCACTCTTTGGAAGAATGCTGAAAAAATGTTTATTCTCTCTATTGGAAAGGCTATAATATCATTCACATGTTTAGATATATTCTAGCATCCTAACAATTTAGTAGCTTTTATCAGGAGTGTATTTATACTGCCAAAGCCCTCAAAGACCCTTAATCATCTTTTGATTAATTTAATGCATTTTAGAATTTAAAACCATTTTCCTTTTTTTTTTATTTTTTTTTTAATATCTGCTGGAAAACAGAGGATGATGAGTTTGGAAAACTAGTAACTGCTTGCAGGTAATGCATGTTGCTACACAAAGGATCTTGAGAGTTTTTCACACTCAAAAATATTCATTAGAGGGGTGGATATCTGGAGCATACATATGACTCTAGTGTTTAAGTTATTAAAGTTGCTCTTGAGAAAGAAAAAGAGATAGATGGAGAAGAAGACATATGAAAAGAGAGATGAGGAAGGAAAAAAAAAATAGGGAAAGGGAAAGGTTGACAATGGAAAGTGTCAGGATGGACAGAGATGGGTCCCAGATGAACATCCTTGTCTGGAGGTTCTCTCCAGTGCATAAGTGGTAAGGAAGAAAGTATGAGGTTACTTCTTTTTTTGCCATGCTTCTCCCTTAAGGCAGCACAATTGTCATAGAAAGCATTTTAAATTCCTTTGGCTAGTCTTAGGTATGATGCTATTAATTCTGACTGGAGTACACCAATCAGATGCAAGTGTTGCACCTTCATTGGTCTTTAGATGTCTTTGCCTATACTGTATTTAGAGTGTTTAATGAAACAGTGCTAATCTCTGTACAGATCCCTGAGGGACACCCCTTGTTACTGACCTCTATCTGGACATTGAGACATTGACCAGTACTTCCCCTCTGGATGTAATCTAATCCATTTAAGAATTCACTCATCAAATCCATCCCTCTCCAATTCAGAGAGAAGGAAGTTTATGGGGGACCATGTCAATGGCCTTATGGAAGTCCAGAGAGATAACATCCATAGCTCTTCCATCTGATTCATCTAACAAGCTAAGTCTGAAAATGTTTGTTCTGCCAGAGATGTGCAGAGACATTCACTCTGGACAGGCAAGAAAAGCTCAAGTATTGTAGAACACCAGGTAGACATTTTAGCTAAAAGTGCTAGGTAGGTACTGCTGCTCTATGTCCAAAACTATTTTAAATTTTATGTAGCCATGTGAAGGAAAGACCCCACATTGTTTCAGGATTGATGTACATTAGATACATTTCATATATTTTTTAAGTATTAATTTTCCATGAAGTGTATATAGGTATACACACATATACACAAATATTCATATGTATTTCCATGTGTTTATATATATATATAAAGTAAATTTGAAAGTTTGAACCACATAACTTACTGAGATTCTCATTTACATTTAGATGGTCCTGAATTAGGCACAAATAGTGTGTACAAGTCTTATTGGTGCATGCATAAGGCTCCTGAATTTATCTTTGTCATCTATCATTATTATAAACACATGTTATGGATAATCCAGCTAGAATTTGTAATTGCTCATTCTTTCAAATAGTTTTTAATACTTTCATGTAGTTAAACTCAAATCCACATCCATTCAGATATTTATCAGTTATTTCCACTTATGAACATAATTTTACAAGTTGAGATGCTACTGTGAAAAGAATTCTCTATTAACAAAATCATGTTAAAAACAGAATGAATTCTGAAGTATGTTTCATTTTTCAATTGACAAGAAACATAAATAAGCACTTAAAAACAAACAAAAATTCCTTTTTAATAATATTTCAAGGCATTCATATGACAACTGTTTATCTTCCCCTAATATACATCTGTTATACCTCATGGTATAATTGCATTGATTTAAGCAAATAGACAAGCAAAAGCAATAAAATTAGAGGTTATAGATATAAAATTGTTCTGTACTTTTGGTCCAGCATTAAAAAAATTGATAAAGTTATTTATAGAAAATATATAGCTTATTTTTTAGGAGGGCAGAATGTCTACACTTGTGAATGACTTCCTAGTATGTGATAAGAGCACAGAAGGTTAAAAAAAGTTTGATTGTCTCTTTCTTAGTAGAAACACTGTGTTCAGTTGGCTATAATAAAGAAATAGCAATATTATTGCTAAAAAGAGCTTTAGTAAAAACAAATAATGCATTCAGCAAAATATTTCCTAATTCCAAGTGTTTTAAAATTTTACACACAAATAGATTTCTAAATGTTTCCAAACAAAGTACAATAGGGATTCTGCTTTTGGGTTGTTTTTTTTTTTTTTAAACAGAAAATAAATCTACTTAACAGAGATCAGCACCACCTTAGAACATTATTGACATTATTATGGAAAATACTATTTGAAATCAATGATATGTAGGCACACACATAAATCCTGCTGTATATATTGTAAGCCCTACCTAGAACAGTGGCTTTAATTCTGTACTAGAACATCTTTTGGAACGAGGCCCTAACTGAGTAATTGCAAAAAGGCAAAAATCCTTTAGCATAGACACTCCTAGAGAATGCTATTGTGCTGAATGCAGATAACTCTGAGTGTATGCATGAAGTCCTTGAAACACAGCACACAGTGAAAGAGACTTACAAGAAAGTTGTTTGGTTCTATTACTACTTGAGCCTTATTTTAAGCCAGATAGCCCTTGGCAATTCTTACAAAAACAACCTAGAATTGTACCATGGAGTTTTTTCCCCATCTACTAGTATTTCAAAATGGATAGACATCACCTGAAGATAAAAAATTAGTTTGTTCTCTAGGGTTATTGCTAACTTGCAACAGGTTTGTTTAAGCTATGTTTATTTAATCTTTTTATGTTAAGCAACAGCTTGCCTTTTGTTGTTGTTGTTGTTGTTGTTGTATCTAATGGACACTTAATATTTAATAAGTTTTTCCATGAAAAGATAAAATTTTATTGTAATATGTTTACATGTTTAGTCTATTTGTCAATATGAAGAGTATTTTTATATTACTTCTTCATTCACATTATTTATATTCCTTATTCTTCCCTCCTTTCTTTCATTTTTTTCCTTTTATTTCCTGTTTCCTTTTCTGGG
>VZRX01000054.1:32638-68564 GCA_013398075.1 Notiomystis cincta
GTTTTTTTGTGTTTTTTTTTTTTTTTTTTTTTTTTTTTTTGTGGTTGTTTTTTCTTTCCCTTTTTTTTTTTCTTGCTCTCTTGCAGAGAATTTGTCTGTTGCAGAGGTGAGATAATCTGTCTTATGGCTAACAGTCCCAAAAGAACATGGAGGTTGCAGAAAATAATGAGCATGAAGGAAGAAAAATATAAACAATCCTACTCCCTGCAAATGTATCCTGAGTCATCCCTTCCTGGGACAGCCAGTGAACAAAGCAAAACACCAAGGAGGCATAAGGAAGTCTTGGAGATTTGTGTTTTTCACATGTTCCTCGGGAGATATTTTTCTCAGTTATAAATGGGTGGTAGCTGTGGCTCATCTGAGCACAAAAAATTACACAAAATGGATGTAACAAGAGAATGTGGTAATATACATTGGGGGTCATAAAAATAAAAGTGAATATAATTTGCTTGTCATTGCTGGGAAGAAAAGAAAAAAAAATCTTTTCTCAATGTCTTCAAGTTTAATCTCTGTTCACAGCTGTGTTCAGTATTTTGAATCAAGATGACTGAACTAATAATACAAATATTGATCATCTCCTATTTTTAAAAAAGGTATTTCATATACCGTATGTAATAAATGTGTATCTCTCATGAAGAAAAGTTTAAAATAAAAATATTTTCATTTGTTATTTCCCAGGTTGTCTGCTATTTATATATTCTACAGTTCTTTACTGTACTAAAACACTACTAAAATAAAAATGGAAATAAAATATATAAATTCCCATTTGCACCAGTTAGCTATTTAACTGCTTTGGCAATATTGAGATTTTATTACTATCATATTTATCTAAACTTAAATGTGTTTTCTTGCTGCCAGGGCAATGTAACAGGTCCTCAGTTTGGAAAGGACTTAGCCCAGTAGATATATTCCACCTAAATAATTGTTGGTATCTCCTATTATAGAAACAAAAATACATTTATCCTGAAAACAAGTAGGATGATGATAAATCACAATGGAAGGAAATATGCCCCGTTTGTATTGTTTTTATTATACTTTATGTTATTATCTGATTGACTCATTTTAAATCCTCAAATGGATACTAAATTCAAGTAAACTTTTATTTTAAAATGTATTCATTCATTTTTATGATGAACACTATGTATGTGAAAATATAAAGTCTCTCCTGAGAAGCTTTGTTATCAGATAGAATTAGATCTGAAATGTTTATTTGAAAAATCTTAATTTATAAGTTAAAGTAATTGTAAGGTGTACTTTCACACAGGCAGGCTTTATGGAAACTTTAGGAACAATAGCTTTTTTGTCATCTAATCATCCAACTCAATCAGCTATGCTCCTGTTGTAATACAAAACAGATACCTTATTCAAACATTATCTTGCTTCTGATACCTTATTCTTGCTTTAGACTCTTCTGGCTTACAGCTCTTTTTACCTCTCTCCCTTCTTATAATCTTGTGCAAATTGTATTAGGATGAAGTTACAGTCATTTTAAAGAATAGTTCCACCTGAGTTGTTTTCAGTCAGTGCTTTTAAATTTTATTAAAGATGTGAAATATCCAGAGATGAATCCCAGAAAAGATTAAATGGAAACTTGTCATTAGTAACTCTGGTTTGAGCTAGAGATAAGCAGGTATTCATGGGATCATCAGCTGCCACATCTTCAGCACTACTTCTGCTGGTTCCAGCTTGGTTTTGGTCTTTTCAATAGCTCCCTTAGAAATTCATGCTGTGGTCAGCTAAAAGAACCAAATCAATCAATCAAACAAACAAAAAAAGTACCACAGCCTTCATCGCCTGGCTATTTGATTTTAAAAATATGATCCACAAAGACATCCACCTTTGTGAAATTGTTTTTCTGGTTTCACCAATGAGGTTAGACTTTCTTTTTCTTTCTTTTTTTTTTTCATATGACAGTGTCTATGAAATTTTCTCTGATAAAAAAATTTTAAATCATTAAAATGAAAACTAACATTGCTTCAGAAAAAATTTGTCAACCCTGGCAATTTTCAGAATGAAGAGGAACAAATATGTAAGCTTTGAGGAATTTTACTGGAAATCTAACCATCTTATCTACCTTCAGGGTTAGGCAGAAGGTGAACTCAATTTCCTGTGGTTATATTGTGGATTAAGTTCTTTCTGACAGACATATAATTGTACATAGTACTTAACCCCTAAATGGTTATACAAGGCACAAAATCATTGATGCTCTGTGGATTTACCCTTAAGACCTCAGAACAGGAATAAATAGTAATGGGATATAATTTTTTTTCCAGATATTTCTCCTTTAAGTGCAACTTTTATTAATACACTAGGCAAACTTTGCAGTAATTTCCCTTCAGTTTCTTCTATCTATTTTTTTTTAATTGTAAAAATAAAAAATTCAATGTTTATGACAGCTATGTTAAATTTAGTCTTTATATTTGCTTGCTTTTTTTAAAACTAATAGCAAAGTCAATGTTTCAGTCTTCCTGTTTGGTAACCGTATGTACCCACATAACTCTGTACTTGAAAACTCTGAGAGGGTTTTTTTCTGCTAAATTTATATATGACCAATAAGCAGAGCTGTGTTTAGTGGCATTTACAGACAATACAAAATAAAACAAACAAACAAAAAATCAACCCAAAAAAACCAAACAATAAAACCAAGACATTTTTAGACCACAATTCATTTTAGGGATTCCACATCCTGAACATGCCCAATTTAGGAACTCTGAGGTGCCCCATACAGTCTTTCCAGATGCACTCCGGACTGTGTGTCTCTTTTCATACCATCCAGTCCTCCCTGTATATTCACACTCTAAATAAGGTAATGCAGTCTAACTCTGAGCTAGATATGAGTATTTTGCAGCTATTCTAATTCATAACTAGATAGGTTATTGGGGCACCTCACAGGGCTGGTGAGAATATTTGTGCTCAGCCTGAAGATCACTATATCCTTGATATCTCTTATCTGCAATAACCAATGAACATGCAACTTGAGTATAGTCTTCTTGCTTATATCTCTTGTGCTTGGCTAAAGATGTTCCAATTAAAGTAAGAATGATCTGTAACAAAACACATGATGCCTTCTCAGCAGCCACAGTATATTCATTTTGGCTTTAATCTACCTCTGTAAATGAGTGCAGCTATCTCATCGGTCCTGCAGTGCCTGCCAGTGCTCTATGGGTGCCCCAGATGGCATAATAAAATATCAGTAAAAATCACCAAAACATCTACTTTTTAAGAATAAAATCCTACCCTAAATTCTGTATCTGGTCTTCTAACTCTGAGACACTTTTTTCTTCAAATGTAAAAGATATCACTTGTGTATTATTCACTTCCTCTTAAAGGGAGTTATATAAAAGAGAGAAGCAGAATCACCCTTTATCTTATTATCTGATTAATTCATTTTCAACATATGCATATTTATGAAGTTACCTGAAGAAGGTAACTAGCTCAGGG
Source organism: Notiomystis cincta (assembly GCA_013398075.1). Taxonomy (NCBI): domain Eukaryota; kingdom Metazoa; phylum Chordata; class Aves; order Passeriformes; family Notiomystidae; genus Notiomystis; species Notiomystis cincta. The sequence continues at coordinate 36,080 of VZRX01000054.1, forward strand.
TTACACATCTAGGAATTGATTATATAGTAATGCTTTGTAAAACCATTATGATTTCATAAACATAACTGTGTTGTTTTAATTGTAAACATAAACCTTATAGTAAAAGTAATAAACATGAAAAAGAAGAAATATGTTGTGTGGCTTTTCTCCCTTAAAAGATAAAATTCTTTTAATAATTTAACAAATGTACCTATAATTTGGAAATTGCTAGTAAACATAAAAAAGGCTTTAGAAACTTATCTGATAGGAGTATTAAGTTTTCTCATGTACAAAATTCCCAAATAATTTCTATTGTGTCCCTGATATGCCAAGGGTATTGAAAGATCTCTACAGTTGCTTCCAACCTAGACCATTCTGATTCTATTATTCCATTTAGCAAGTGAATTCTTCCAGCTCTGAATTTGCCATAGTACTATCTCTTTATGAGTTTCAGATCTCATTAGAAATCATTAGACTCTTGAGAGATGCTAACATCTCACAAACACTATAAACAATACCTTTTCAACAGTGATTGAAGTTTTTGTGTTCCCTGATTTATGTTTGTGCACTGAGATAGATTAAGAATATAACAGGGAGAAAACCATTTGAATACATGGCCTTTATAAACAAGTTCTTTCAAAATGCTTTGCAATGAATAAATTTTTTTCCTTTTTTCTTCTCAGTTAAAATACATAAATCTCCAAACAATCCTCACTGATAGATTAGATAACATGAAATAAAGGTTAACTTTTAATGAGTAATGTTTTGTAATAAAATTGGTACACATCATTGAAATATGCTAGCATAGAAGTTTACCTCTAAAAACTAGTATAAGTTTTAAAATTTTAGCAAGGAATTCTGAACATTTTTATGCCATTTATAGTGTTGATCTTGGCCCATTGAAGGAAATTGGCTTGGATCAAACTTTTAGCCTCTTTACCAGAAAGAATACGTCACCATCCTTTCAACATGTCAGAAGAACTGGACATTAAATAAAGAAGACAAATTCTGCAATGGTCCTACTATGTTATAGCTGTAGGGAAATTTCAACATATTGCTGGATGGTAGATGGCCTCTGGAGACAAGAACTTCAGCTTAAAATATAATCACATGTATATACTCACCTAGCCAGAGCACAATACTTATTGTAACAGTAGGATATGGTTTTTTTGGTTTTATTTTGGTTTGGTTTGTTTTTTGTTTTCCCAAAGCATAACAAAAAAATGCTGATGGCTCCATTGAATGTTGAAAAACATGTGTTGTGTTTGTGTTGCTGTGGCCTGAGGTAGTGTGAAAGGACATGCAAAGCCAGCTGCACAGCCTGAAGCTGGCCTCGGGCATCAGCTGTTAGAACTGTGACCTCTGCATGGCAGGCAATCCCACCGGCAAGAGGGGCTGGGAAGCAAGACAGGGAGGGGCAGTTAATGTTAGAGATCATTTTAAAAGGTCTGTTTCAGCTTCTAAACAGACCATATTGTGGCAAAGATGTGAGCTAGCTGAGACTTGGGTGAATGAAAGAGGTTTTTATACTGACTGCCGAAGGTAATGTGTTGGTAATCAATACCCCGGAGGAAAGACAGCTCAGAAATGGAAAGGTGTGTTGCAGTTGTCAAAGCAACAAACGTAGGTTTCATCACTGTACAGCAGAGGGTGAGTGGGCTTGAAACAAAGAAGGAGAGGAATTCTAAATTGTAGTTAAAAAATTCCAAAAACTTCAGGCTTATCCCTAGGCAGAATATTTTGGACATAACAAGACTTCAAGGTAAAAAAATATGTGAGCAGATTAAAATATTTCTTGAATTCTCTAAAAGTATAGGCTTCTGTTACAACATCATAAAACACTGGAAAAAATTATTCATGTTTTTTCAATTACCTTTAAATATAGTCTTTTTTGTTAGAAATCATCTGATATCTCATACCTGGTGCTTCCTCCAGTTCATCAAATATATTTCTTATCTGGTTCATCCACACACCCTTTGCCTGTGGACAGCATAGGAGTTGCATTTGCTAGGTAAGCAAAAAGAGCTGAGGAGTTATATTGAGCTTATGTCAGCTATCATATTTATACATTGAATAACATAAGAGATGATTGACAGGAATGATTCTGTAGTACCCTTTGTTATGTCACCAAGAAAAAGAAAAAAGCAATTGTGTAGTAAATCTGCACTTCCCCCTGCACAAAATGCCATGAGATGGATGGTAGATGGTGACAACAGCTTTCCACAGGTCTCACAAAACTCATACAGACATTTGGAGGCAGAATATTGCCTAGGATACATTGCCATTCTTCCACTGCAGTCTGTTGACCTCTGACATTTAGACAAGTTAAGGTTTTGCACTTTCAATTTAATGTGTGTGTACAATATATTTAATAATTAAGTACCCTTAACTAGATCAAACATTTTCTCTGAAATTTCAATTACAATTCAAATGTTTATCACTTATACCCAGCACTCTAACAAGCTTATACTTATTGACCATAAATATTAAAATAATTTATATACCTACTTTTTTCCCCATTTCTCATTCTTTTTCCTCTCCTTTTGTTTTATGGTTTTGTGGGGATTTCTTTCTGTAGAATTGCAGTATTGTGAAGTGCCATATCCAATAAATTTTAAAAAGTAAATCCATGTAGAATCTCCCCATTTAGAAAAACAAAATAAAATTTTAGAGTTATGAATTAAATATCATATTCTCATTACCTACTTTAAAATAACACAAATGCTGTCATTCTGTGTTCCTTTGCAGTTATAAAATGAATAAATGAGATTTGAACTTTCATTTTTTCATGAGTTTTAGCATAGAAAAAATAGCATCTGTGTAATTTAAATACAGAAGTTATTACATCTGAAAATCACAATTTATTCTCCATCATTCTAATTTTTCTGAAAAAGAGTGAAAAGATAAAGAACCAATCTCAGAACTTATTAATTGTCCTTTCACTGTCTCATTTATGGATGTTTGCCCATATTTTTAAACATTTCAGGAAACCACTATGGCATGCTACATTTATGATTCATAATTTTGGCTTTCATGGGCTAATTTAGGAGCTCAAATTAGCCTAAATTAGCTAATTTAGGACCTAATTTCACTTAAACGCATTACAGCATTAATGAAAAGACAGACACCTCTAGACAGTGATTCAGAAGTGTTAAGCATTACTCCAGCTCTAAATTACCCTTCAGTTATCAAAGATTGCATTCATAGCTTAGCTCCCATTTTCTGTTTCCTACTCCCTATTTCAGGCATTTCCGGTAATACAAATTCAGAGGGATTCAGAGTGCTACAGTTTAAAGCCACTGGATATCAGTGCATCTGGGGTTATTTTCTATGGAAATCAAAATATCAGAGGGAAGTGGAATGCTTAGGTCTCACTTAATATGCAGCTGTGAACTGCTCCATTCCTGAAACTAAGAGGTTTCCAAGCCATATTTAAATGCAGTTATTTGTAGGTTAATTGCTTGGGCTTTGAATGCTCCTAAATTTAGTCATTAATATTCATAAAGAGAGAAAATATGATCTTCATACATGTCATAATTTTATAGCTATAGCTATAGCTATAGCTATAGTTATATCTAGATATTGATATAGATATAGAGAGATAGATAGATAGATAGATAGATAGATAGATAGATAGATAGATAGATAGATAGATAGATAGATAGATAGATAGATAGATAGATAGATAGATAGATAGAATATATAATAGCTAAAAGAAATTAAGATAGAAATGGTTACTGGCCTACCTCAAATAGTAAAGTTTTCTAGGATTGTGACAACTGACCAATTATGACATTTACAGAAACATTGAACTACAGTAATATTGTAGGGAAAGAAACAGACAAAACAGTAATATATACTGAGAGGTCTAAGGCCTAAGTTATTGCTTCCCAAAGGAAAGCATAATCTATAAGGATTTTTTGGGGGGATCTCTCTGTCTTTTTCAAGACTGAAAAAGTGTCTTGATCTTTAATTTCAACTGGAAAGACCTTTGGATTTTCAAGAAAGCACTGCAGAAAGAAGAAGAGCCCTGGAATACTAACAAGAAACACAGAGTTTGTACACTTAGGACAATTAAACAGGATTCTCAATGCATGGTTATGACTCACTGAGTCAGTTCCAGTCAAAAAGCTTAGTATTTCATTGTATATAATGCCATTCTGTAAAGGCCATATAATCCAGATTTTCTTGTAACCAAATCAGATCCTTAAAATACTTGAACAGATTATATTTTACAGTTATGTTTAAACGAAAACTGAGAAAAAAAATATTGCTGCTCTCAGTAGCAACTGAAATGTTCATCTATCTTTTTCTATGTTATCACAATGCAGAATACTGATAGCCAGAATACTACAATGGCCAAACTATTTTATTATATTTTGGCAGTGGAAGCACAAAAGGTTCTTTTCTTATCAAATGGTCTGAAATTAAATAATTTAGATTTCAAATTGCAAAGTAAATCCAGCAAAGGAAATGAGTGGGTTGGCAATTTGCTTTAGTCAATATTCTATAAAATATAATTGCATATGAGCAACTTTTAGTCAACAAAACTCTTTGGTTTATTTAATTTTACTCTGTATCTCTTTGCTTCATGCTGCTATTATACCTTTGGAAGCTGAAAAATTCATTTAATCATATTTGACTATGGGGAAGAAGTCTGAAGAGAGAAAATCTGTAATAAACTGATAGAGTATATCTATTTTCATCTTGATTTTACTGACTCTTGGATTTTGTCTGCTGGGTCATATTGCAAAAAAACCTTGAATAACAGTGCATAATAGCCTGTTGAACTGTAAAGGTTTTATAAATTTTTAAATAATCTGCATCTTTCAGTTTCTTCTCCTAAAGAAACAATGATTTTTACTCCTAAATGATGTTTTGTTGACAGATTAGAAAGGAAGAAGATTCACATTCCTTCTGTATTAAATCACCTGCTAAAATTTACAACCTGATATTGGAAAGAAAAAAATAGAGCTGATAAATTACAGTGGGTCTTATGTAATACCTTTATATTTTGAAAAATATACTAAGCCTCCTTAATTTCTAAGGAGTTTTTGGTTAAGTTTCTTTCTTTCTTTTTTTTTTTTGTTTGTTTGTTTGTTTGCTTGCTCTTTTAAGTGGTTGATTAGTTTTTTTTCCCCCTTCACAAAAACCAAAAAAAGAGGAAAAAAATAAGAATTGTTCTTATGATATTTTTCCTGCCTTTATTCTGTAAGTTAATGGAAATATTAAATAAAAAATTATATTGACCTATTTCTTCCCTCTTTCAATTTGATTAATAGTAGAATATTTCTATATTAAATATACTAATTCAATAATTCTTAGCTCGTGCTACAAATATAAGAAAGATAGATCAGTAGAGTCCAGAGCAAATCTGCTCCAAAATATATAAATTCTGGTTAATTTGGTGGTTTCTTATTTTCTCTGGTCTTGGAATCAAATAACAATATAACTATAAAAAAGTCTCTAAAAGTTATTGATTTGTATTACAGTAGCAGCTCTTTTTCTTTTTGGTTTACAGATAATTTTTCCTCTCAGCCACATTAGTGAGGTTTATCTGTTCATTGACAAATCTGAACCTTCATCTTATGTTTAATTATCTAATTTTCCTTACATTTGTCTCCATTAAATTGAAAGTTTAGGATGAAGGATCACTCATATCCAGATCTGAAAGTCAAAAGTGCATTATGAACAACATGTTAACTGTTTGATCTCATTAACCTTATTGCTTTTGCCCCTTAGACAAATGTATTTGGGAACAATGTGAAACCTAGACTAGTAGTGAAAAGTTTTGACTCTAGAGTAGATTTCAATTCATTTATTTTAGAGGTGTGAGAAATTATTTTCTGACAGAAAATTTAGTTTGATGCTTCAGGACTTTAACATGTATCTGTAAGATACATTTCTGCTTACTATTTTGCAGTAGTTTTGGTAGTAAAACTGAAAGGTGAAAATTAAAATGACACAGCAAGAATAAAAGGTAAGGGATTTTACTCATACTAAATAGAGAAACACTGGCACACCTTTTAGACGTTATAGTTCCTTATCCATCTTTTCAGGTCAGTTTCACAAGCAAAAAAAAGCAGGGGATACAGATATATGGCTTAACCTTTCTGTCTCATTTCCTACACCAAGGAGACTCATTGCCTTTGCCCTTTCTCAGAAAGATTTAAGGTTATAAAACCAAAGTATTTTTATTAACAGGAATTGTTGTCAAGAAAAATTACCCTTTATCTTTAGTTAAGCATAGTTAATCTAATATGGGATTTGAAACTTGCCTAAGTTTTGATCAATCCAACTTTTTCCCTGAACCCTTTGTAAACTGTCTTTACAATATATCTCTAAGGGAGCATTGATGGATATAGAGAAAAAATATCTTTAGTAAAGTAAATTATTTTATTATATTTATTTTTGAATTGGCTGTCACTGAAGTAGAATATGAAAAATACCTATGAAGTTGGTGTAGTCTGACAATTATCTTCGTTGACACATTTATATATTATTTGTAAGTATTGAATACCATCTGCTTTTTATATTCTGAATCAGGCCACATTGTATGTATGTATTGACATAGGAAATTGTCATATCTAAAGAAAAAATAAAAAAGAATTGTGGATTTTTTTTTACATTGATATTGCTTTTTTTCTTAACCTGTAGAATACACTCAATTAATTTTCCATACTATTATGAGAATATGACATTCAGATCTATCTAATGAAAGATGCCATTCATACTGGTTCATGTTCATACATTTAGTCTCTTGTGTTGACACACTGTAATGTGTATGTTTCTTTGCAAATGTTATAAAAGTTAAATCAAGAAATGATCTAAGGGCAAAGTTCTTCCTTAAAACTAAGATCAGTATATTGTCCTTAACGTGAGGTGGAGCAGACAATATCTATTTTAAGTAAGACTGTATCTCTGGTAACAAAGGAGAAAGTTCCTCTGTGAAATCAGCAACATGTGTTTTTAAAAGTCCTGGTAATAAAGTATTTGAGACAGTATTGCTTTTGACAAGGTCTGAAAAGCAGTGTAGTTATTGGTGTGAAATTCAGGGAAGGTAATAGACAATCGTAAAAGAACAAAAGTGCAGAGCAGACAAGACATAAGGTTAGCAAACAACTGGAGTCACTGGAGTCTGTTATGATAAGAACAGAAATCTGGTTTTGATACAATACTGCCTGTTCTAAGAAAATAAGTGCAGAGATATTGCACAACTAGGCATCTAGAAATGGTACCATTCAAGACATTTATCCATGTTGCAAAGCTGTCAGTATCCCTGTATTGCAGCAATAAGTGGCACCAGGCTCATCTGGCTTTTCTCTGACTACCACACACTGACCAAGGATGGAAGAATGGAAGTGATCTACTAAATTTTTCCTGCCACAGTACAGAGTGCCCAAGAAACTGCGGGCTGGGAAACAAAAACCTGGGGAAAATCAAGTATTAATTTTTTTGGGTGGGGTTTTCTTTTGGTTTTGTTGTTGATTTTGGTTTTGTTGTTGTCATTGTACGTTTGTTTATTTGATGGGAGTGTGGTTTTGGTTTTGTTGTTTTTTTTTTTCTTCTGTTTCTTTGGTCGATTTTTTTGTTGTTGTATTTTTCTTATTTTTGGTTGGGGGCTTGGTTTTGTTTTGTTGTGTTTTCTTTGTGGATTTTACATGCCTCTTTGCTAGTTATTTGACTTACTCTAATGCACTCTCCGGAAGGTGTTTGAAACAATGGTGAAAAACAAGTTCAAAGCAATGAATTTTTGCATGCCAAATAATCAAGTGACTTATATGCATTATAATATATAAACTTTGCTCAACTTTGATCCCATATCACTTGACGATTCTTAATTTTGAATGTGACCAAGCCTCAGAAAAAAAGCAATGTGCAAAATATATTTCCAATAATAGTGTATCCACTGATTAGAACAGGATCTGAACTTAAAGAACAAGATCTGGCTTTATTTTAATGCTTAACATTTGAGCCTTCTAAAAATATCTCTGATGTATCAGAGACCTCTAAAAAATCAGTCTGATAAATCTGAGATATGTTGGTAAGGCATGGACCAACATGATGCTTCATCACCCTGGGACTTTGAAAATACTAGCTTATGCTTAAAAACTCTTTATTGCTTCAATTATTATTACTGTCACTATAAGAGTATGATATTTTAATAATTTGAATTTTTTCTGTTCAACTTCTAGCCACTGAATCTAGATATATCTGGCTGTTACAGTGTCAAACTGTCTACATTTTTGTTTCCTTGGTAAGTATATATGATCACCAAATTCTATAAATACTATTCTGGAAACTACAGAAATTTAAATTCTTGTATCTTTAGAACATGTTTTTAAATGTTTTTATGATACCAATAGTGGTTCTGTAAACACTGTTCCGTTTCTTCAGCATCTGAAAATGCAGATGACATTTAAAAATATATTAACAGTTTCTTCATTAAAGACCATATAATTATGACATAAATATTGAAATATATAAAATAAGCATACTGAACAAGGTTATTATATGTAGGACAATCTCTCTTTTAAGAAGAGGAAGCATGTCAAAGGCTTTTATTGCCTGAGGCAGGGATCTGTAGGAGCAGACAGAAATGTCTCCTGAGTTATCCTATTTAAAGCTGCCTTGAAGAGTACTAACTCCACTTTTGCTTCCTCCCTGCTGCAAGAAAAATATCACATATAGGGGAAAAAATTTAAAAATATAATACACATATACCACATATACTGTAGAATCAACATGGTACAAATCTTGTGGTCTGATGTACAGACGTCAATCTGGATTCTTGTACTACCAAATAATACTGTTTTAAGTCCTCTCCTCTCTTGCCTAGATCCTGCTTAAATACATGCTGCTGTCCTTGTCTTTGCTTTTATAACTTTTCCTTCTTCCAAAAGATTCTGGGCTTTGTTTTATCTCTGCCCTACTTGGAGTCCTGATACTGAGACCATTCAGATGCTTCCATTCATTTCTTTCTCTACCATCACTTTCTCAATGCTGATTCTTGGCCTTCATATAGTTTTTGCAATGTTTCTCTACAGCTTTTCTAGCTCCACCTTTCCCCTTTCACTATGAAATGGGATCATTTTACTCTCCATTTGTCTGTAAAATGGCAAGAAAATACTGATTGTCATTACACTGTGTTACTCAGTGGAGCGGTTATTTCAAATTGAACATTAAGGACCATCTTCCCATCTGAAATTAAACATATTCTGATAATTTAAATATTGAGGTTTGGGGTAATTGACACTGAATACTTGAATTTCATTATATACCATATAATTCACAGCCTCAGGAAGTCAAATCATACTGTTAGCAATTTAACAGGCATGAGAAAAAATTGTTTGAGAATCCAGATTTTTATGGCGCATGAGAAAAATAGTGATCTAAAATATACTACAAAGTCTTTCCTGTCTAGCTACTGTTCTCATAGTGTTTGAGAAGAATTAAAATACATCTGCTCTTGACACTGTGAAAGTCACTGCAGTCCTCTGTTGTCTAAAGAATAAACCAGAAATATTTTATAGCACTGGAAACTCATTCATGATATTACAGTAAGTTTAAATAAATATAAATTCCACTTCTATATTTTACTCAATTTCTTTTACCTACTGTACTGAATGTCAAAGAATGTCTAACATCCACCTCTGATTTTACTTCAATAGACTCCTTTTTAATAGACATATAAGCATAAAGAGATACACAAATAAAAGTTTCTCATTCTACATCCCATAAATTGTTTCAAAAAAAAATTTTAGAAAATATTCAATTAACCTATGTGGAATTACAACGACATGTCCAAAGGAGAAAGAATGTGAATTGTTTTACAATCAATGTGTGAAGACACCAGCTGATGTCCAATAAGTTCTTCCCTTTTCACTTGTTTTTCTATATATTCATTGTACCATTATCTCATTTTTCCCTTTCAGTATTTCCTTGGCCTTCCGTAGTTCTTATTCCTAACAATATGAAATACCTAAAAGTTTATCTGGACACCTTATTAATCACAAATTTTCAGCCCAGAGAGAGTGATGATTCTTGGCTTCTTTATGATTGAAACTCAAGTACCTTTTTATTATCTCCATCCATACATGAAAGACAAAGTTCTTCTCTCACTTCTTCGTTAGCAATAATTAGCAACAGGGAAACAGAATTATTGGGAAAGATAAACGCACACACACACAGATTGTTCAGAATCCAATTCCATTTGACACAACTCATCACTGAGAACCCAAACCACCTACTCATTCTTCACCAAAATTAGGATACTGTAATCAACGAAGCAGACCTGTTGTCCTTGGGTTTTTAATTTACATTCTGATTTAGTAATCTGAAGAATTCCATACACCACGTTGCAGTTTAGGAGTAAGATACTTGCTAATGAACTAATCTTTCTGATATTATGAAGGAAACTCCAGAAGCTGGAGATTTAGTTGAAAAACCAAATATCATAAACACATCTCCAATAAACTCTTTATATATTTCCTTTATATCACACTAAAACTGATCATCGATGAAATGTAAATAATTTTAACAATTTAACTGTGTTAACTCATTATTCAATAGCCCCCTTTTCTTTCAGTTCCCCTTCCCTTCCCTTCTTTTTAAATATTAAATGTGTACTTCCATGTCATTCCTAAAGCTCTTCACCTAAATCGAGCAGATTTCACATTTCCACACCGGATTCCACAAAAGTACTACAAAACATGTGAGTATTTTTCCCTAAAACCAGACCGAAATAACTCTAACACGTGAGAATAACTCAAAAATATTGATATTAGGGAACTCTTGTGGAATACTGATTTAAATAACTTCTCTGACACTAGTGCTAGGATGCAAGGTAGTTTAGTAATTCATGACACTTGTTTTCAAGTATATTAGTGCACTTGAAATACTACATTTATTCAGACAGTTATAAGAAAACAAAATGAAAACAAAAAAACAACAAAAATTGAAGCTTTTTTTCAGCATTCTCTATTAATCAAAACTATTGTGAGTTATTTGATTTTTGTATTTCTTAATCACAATTAATTTCAGTAACTGGTCTATTAATAACAAAAACTTTATTTCTACTTTTATTTTAGCATCTATATTCACTGAGCCAATCTGAAAAAGTAAAACATCCAATTCTCCTAATATAGGTATTTTCCTAAATCTGACAAACGTGAATGAGTACTTTAACGCTTTCAGGTGTGATTGTAGGGAGTTCTTTGCTAACTATAATTTCTTAGGATAAATATAATTTCATCTAACAGAAAATTTGTTATTCAAGTCTTACTTTGTGATTACATTCAGAATGAGAAATCCATTCAGCTTATCTTTAACGTAGAATTTAATGGTGGAAAACCTTTGTACTTTATTTTTTACCTCTGGTTCTATTTTTCTTTCACTTTTTCTTAAGTTTGTATTTGAGTGTGTGCTATTTTAACAGTTTAATTTCTGCTTTTCTTTGATATTTGTCTTTTGCATATACTATTAAAATTTTAGCACTATATCAGGAATAGACTGGACTTGAATTTGCATAACGATATGCTTTACCTCAAACATGACATGTTTTAAAAGAAAACAAAATTCTGAGTGTTACATTTTTTCTTCATTTCAGCACCCTCCTCTCCTTTTCAGCAATATTTTCAGGTCTTGTCTCAAGTGCATATACATCTAAGCAGTTTTCAAATTGCAAATGGCACATATAGACCCATGATAAATTCAAAAGACTGTAAAATTACATATCAGTTTTTCAGGGATGTCAGTTCACAACCTTTGCTCTGAAGGTGGTATGCAAAGGGGAAAAAAACCCCAAACATGTAGGGCTAAGAAACCAAGTACATTAGTGTATATTAGCAATGGCACACTAATAGGGTTGCATAAGTTTCTGCCTGATTTTGGCAAGGGCAGAGAAATTCTGCATCTGCTCTGAGTACATGTCTGCATGAAGCCTCTTAATATATGTTTAGAAATAGAAGCTGAAAAAAAGTCCTGTAAGATCTAAGGCAAAATATTTTGAATAAGCTATAAGTTAGTTATTGAAATTACTTTAAATGTCCTTAATTTCCCCTTTAATTTATTTATTTATTTTCTTTCTTTATGCGTCTAGAAGAATGTAAATGTATGCAACAGAAAAGAATGAAGGCAAGAAGTGGGACTCACTTCCCTTACTACCCATATCGATGAGAGGGACATTTAAATTAGAATTAGCTTAGACTTCTTTGTGATCAACAGAGAGAAATGGATATCTTTGAAGGACAATTTATCAAGCTCCTTAGATAACTATTTAGAGAGTTCTTCATTACATCAAATTTATCAATTGGCTACTTCTATTTCTCAACATATGAGGATAAATGATCCTGGACTGTACAATGCATGATTGATCCTGGCCTGACAACTTCATCTGAACATATCTCAACATCTTTATAAATACTTGCATTAAAAACCCTGAAACCTCTTCTGGTACTCTAGAAGCATTTGGGAAGTTTGGAGACATTTATTGAGGAGTTGTTTTTTCCAAAAAGCCTTCATCTTCATCCACAGGAATGGCCTTCTTAACCCAGGACATGCCGGGTAGGAAGAAGACTCACTACCATATTCACAAATCATGGTGTAACCTCAGGACTGGAGATATAGCTGTCCTTATTCCTACCCTGCAGGAAAGGGGATATATTCAGGGCAAAGGGGTCGGCTGTGACATTCCTATTTGGGTTTTGCACTTTGAAGAGGTGGAAAAGTCTCATTATAATTCTTTGATGGGCAAGAACATCTTGTTAGCGTCTTCTTTGTTTACTACCTCCATAATCACTTTTCCTGTCTGTTTAAGTCTACAGGACTGAAAGAGAGAGAGAGGGATGGGATTCTTTTCTCTTTTGTAGTTACTTACATATTGGTGGAAGGAGAGGAATTCTAGCAAAATTCGATGGTGTAGACAGGAAATGCTTTGTGGGGAGAAGCAAGACTGTCTTAAAAATAAACCAAGCAAACAAACAATTTAAATAGGTTAAAGATCTTTCACCTTTTTGCTCTTTGCAAGGGCCTTTTAGAATCCATTTTCTATTTCATCTTATTAATTACATCACACACCGTCAATCAATTAGAAGTTACATCAACTGGAGATGAAATCCCAGCATTCCTCACTCTCCTCAGTTATGTTTGCCCAAGGAAAAGAAAATCCAAGAAGTAATTAAAAAAAAAAAAACAAAATTGCAAATTTTGTAATAAGTAAATAACGTTGAACTCCAATAAGCATATCTTTCTATGTGACTTGTAGAACACACATCATTTCAAACATGTGACACATTGGTTATCCTAGCATCAGAGATTCAAAATTATGTAAAAGGAAAAAAAAACCTACAATACTAGAAAATAACACATAAGCCATTTTAGATTAGAAAATAGAAGACAAGCAATTTGGCACCTTTTAAGTTTTTGGAAAGATGAAATGTGATCTGAAAAGGTTAATTGGTATCCAAGTTGTTGCTGTTCAACAAATTTGATTCATTTTTATCGTAACTTAGTGAGTTGTTTCAGAACCAAGCAAATATAAATCTATTATTAAATACTGTAAAATCAACATAAGACAAAACTTAGGCTTTGCCTGGGGCAACATACATATAGAATACTAGTTTTGCATATTAGTGTCAGAGTAGATCTCACTTATATTAAATAAAAGACCTTAAAATATTCAGTTAGGTGTTGTGCCAAAGTTTTCACTGGATAACACAAAATAAAACAGCATATGAAACAGATTCTGATTCACTACAATAAGTGCCTGTGCTCTTGAATCTTGCTATTACAGAGTTTATGGGGGCTACTGTACCTGTTGCTACTTTACTTAACCTTTTTTTTCCAGTTTATTTATGTATTTCCCATCTTATTAGCTGCAAGAACAGATTATTTTAATTCTCTCTGCTACACTGTGCTGAGCTCAAGTTATCTCCAAATTACAGTATGTCCAAAACCCCTTGACACAATTTTTAGCCTTCAATGTTAAGAGACAGTCTATTAGTACTACCTTTGAAGACTTAAAGTGGCTGGGGTTTTTTTTCAGCTAGAACTATCTGCAAAAATGGATTAGATTTCTTGAGTCATTAAACAAGCTTAAATGCTCATATCTGAGTATCCAGTGTGCATATACCATGCTAGTATACTTATCCCTCTGATCAAAATCTGTGAACTATGTCTTTAAAATCTGATCTTGTAACCCTTCTTCCTTTTTCTCTGTTATATTAGGCTTTGGTTTTGTTTGTTTTCTGTTTGGGAGTGCATTGTTTGGGTTGGTTTTTTGGGTTTTTTTGCATATTTCTGTTCTTTATCTATAATTCAAGTGTACTGTATACACAAGATATCTTCATATTTTGCCTTTTATTTACATTTTCTGTTTTGTTTTGTTTTTTAAAATAAAAAGTTAAATAATTGGACAGAAAATATGAAGCTGACAATCTCATTATTTACAGGGTTTCCATTAAAATACTAGGTCAGGTTAAAAACTCTCACTGCTTTCAGAAATGTCTTAATACTTATTTCTATTTACCAGTTTCCAAAGTTCTGCAAGATTTAACGGATATGCCTGGAAGAGTCATCAGACTCTCCTCGTTTCATTTGATCCACTAAACAGCTATGCAATGGCAGGGCTTTTTCCTATTTGAAACAAGTTTCTTCAGTAAAAATGATGTTTAAAATAGCTCTCTTTTGAAGTGAATGGAGATTGATGCTTAAAAATTTAGACCACAATGTAATCTATTATCTTATTTGAATAAATGGATATTATTTTATTTTTTATAATCCTGTAAAATTTTATTTGTTAATTTAGTTAAAATAAAGTCTATAAAAACTTATGATCAAAACAGGTCTGAAGGTACAATTTATTAAATGTAGAGATAGGGAATGAAAGAAATATTTTTTATGTGTTCAAGGAAAAAAGATTATTTTTTTACAATTTTTCTTGTTTTTCAGGATGTGTTAACACACCTGCTATAAAGTGATTTGTCTGTTCTTCAAAGCATGGTGCTTGTATTACTTTATGTATTACTCACAGGACTTTCAGAAGGAGTTTTTGGATAAGGTTCTTACTCCAATGAAGATATAATGTGTAACAAGACATTCCAAGAGGGTGTAACTGCTTATGTTTAATTGCAAGTGCTTATGACTGAAATTTTCTGNTTTCAGAAGGAGTTTTTGGATAAGGTTCTTACTCCAATGAAGATATAATGTGTAACAAGACATTCCAAGAGGGTGTAACTGCTTATGTTTAATTGCAAGTGCTTATGACTGCATTATTTGAGTTTTGCATGTATAAGACATTTTATAAATTTTAATGAGTGGTATGAGATGCTAGTTGCCATTTGTGGCAGGGAATATTATTGTCAAATATATCGTTTGTACTTCCCTGAATACAGAAGAAAAAAAAAAAGCTGAAAAGAAAAAAAGGCAAAAATTTGGCATGTTACATAAAACATTGTCTTTTATAGACTATAGATCAAGAATGATTGACAGTGAGCAAATTGGAATTCACTGAATATTCTAGTATGAATACAGAAAATCAACTTGGACACTCAAGTGATAAGTTCCATCAAGGTTGGAAATTCATGCAAATTATTTAGCGGGCATGCAAAAATGAGACAGATTGCCACTCACTGAATAACCCTGGTTGCTGGTATCATGGTTAATGTAGCAGTCAAGTGCATGGAGGTCTCTTTCTCCTCACACAGAAGTGCATTTAGAGGGCTTAGGAAAATGAAGTTATTAACACACATCTTCAGTTAAATTACATATTTAGCCCTTAATTTCTGAGAATGGTCTTCTTTGTACTCAGTTGGACTCAGTTCCTCTTAGCTCAAACTTGATCACATTGAGGTTTAGGTCTTTCCCTACTGTGAAGAAAATTCCTAAATGTTTCTTTTTTTCTGTAAAGAGAGAGGTCTTCACTTTGTTTTTTTTTTTTCTGCAATCCAGAGATCTTTACAAAAAAGCTAAGGCATCTATTCATAGTTTTAATTTTCAAGGTTTTGTTTGTTTCTTTTGTCTTTTTGCTGAACCAATATATGTAGACAAATAGGAAACAACTCTAGACATCCTATCTGTCTTATAACTGTTAAAAGTAGAGTGTCTGTACCAGACACAATTTCTAATTGATTTAATATTGGGAAAACTTATGGATAAATGTACAACTTTTTGAAAGGTTTCAGATGAATTATGTGAATTAATTTTGGGAAGACATTGAAATACAGTACTTCATTCTAGTGCTAAAGAACAAGGATTTATAGAAAAAACAAAAAACTAAAACAAAACACTATGAACTTCAGGAAATGCTCAGTAGGCTTCAAGATTACACAAGAACTAAAAAAAAATTTGTGCACTTTTTTTCATATTTTGCTTCTGTCTTTTAAATGAAAAAGAAACACAAGAGTTAGAAGATTTTAGACAGAAAAACTGTAAAATAATTAAGAGACACAGATTTTGAAAAATATGAATCATCAATATTATGCATTATGAAATTACTGAATTTCTAGAGGAATCTTGGATCCTAGGGAGCTTTTCTTCGCTCTTTGAGAATACAAAGACAAACCACTTACCTGTATTTTAAGTTTATACCAATCTCTGTAGAAAAGGACATTTTTCTTTCTCAATATCAGGCCTAATATTTCAAAACAGACATAACATGAAACATAGGAAAATTTAGAAATTTAGTTAGCATTGACTAGAAATAGACAAAATCTGCAAACATAAATCTGGACTCCACTGCACTACAACAATAACCTCAGAATATTTTATTTTATATCCAGTAATTTAATACTAGAAAATAAAGTGTTACTTGACTGGAAATTGTTATAGATTATTCCTATGCCTTTTTTTCCTAAATTTTTTAATCTGTCCTGGATTATTGATTTGCAAATATCTACTTTATCTCTATAAAAGTTTCAAAATATGATGGTTTTACCATTTCAAATTCCCAGAGCTTAAGCAAAAGCCCATTGTATTTTTCAGTCCTTATTTTATATCATCTAAAACGTAGGAAATGACTAACATAACATGGCAAAAAGCAAAGTGGATGAAATCATTTAAGAAAAGATAGCATTGATATAAAAATAGAAAAACCTCAAAATGCAGGATTAAAAATTTTCTGATTTTAACAACACCTAAAAGTTCAAATATAAAGTGTTTCAGAAACGAAAAGATTTTTGCACACAGGGAAGTTAGTCTCCAGGAAACTATGTTTACAATTTCCAGCGTATTAGATTTTTAGCACTGACTGTTGAATTTACATTAATTACTTTATGAAGATAATATAGAGGCCTAAAGTGTTTGTTCATTCATTACAGACTGTGTTTAGTTCCATTAAACCCAGACATTTCTGATGCACTTGTCAGACATCCTAAATCTGATCTTTATTAATCCTACAGAGATAGATATAGAAAATTAATTCATTGACTTAAGGTTGAACTAGGGCAAAAGGGCTTGAAACTCAGAGTTAGAATGCAAGAATGGATGTGATGCAGCCATAACCAAATTGTTGGGGAAAAAATTAAAGGCAGCATTACCAATATTATTAATACCTCTACCTATACTATTTATACACTTCCAAGAATTAATAACTTACAGAACAATAATTCCAGTAATGTAATATAACAACATTACACATTTTTCCTATAAGTAGCCTATAAACAAAACTCAGAGTCTAATCTTTATTTTTAATCTTATCTACGAATATATGTTGAACATGAAACACCAAATAACCACTATGAGCTCAACAATGTTATCGGGAGTAGCATAATTAAGGCAATATTTCCTAGCAGTTTCACTTGCCATGACCTTTAGCTAATATCACAAATCTTGGTTGGAGACATTTGCAAGCTTCTTGTCACAATCAGTTAAAAAAAGTTTAATACAAAGTAATTGAGAAAGATTTGTATAAAAACTGCTGCCTCTGACTTTTTGTATTATTTGCATAAAATGGCCTACAGTCAAAAAGCTTATAGAGCCTATTCTTATTCAAATTTAAGTCAATGGGAGCAGACATTAGGCTTAAGAAACTTGCAAAATTTTATTGGTTTTTTTCATGTACAATATAAAAAGATTTTATCTCATGCTTGATTACACTTTCATAAAGATGAGGGGTTTATTCTCCTTAGTTTTAACAGTTAACCAAATAAAAGTTTTGCTACCTTTATACATACATAAAGGAAGCCAATCTTCTATGCTTGTTAGATTTAGGAAGTAAATTTCTTTTTCATCATGAACGATACAGGTAGAAAATGTTATAATGGAACAAAAATGTTATAGAAACAAATATGTGAAATATTCCACCTTTTCTTGGTATTGAAGAAAACTTATTTTTTCATAATAGCTTTTAAAATTTGATCATAATTGTCATAAACATCAATGTTGAATATGCCACAGTATAAAAATCTAAAACAACAATAAAAATGGTTTTATTCAGATGTTCATTATAGGCTGAAGTTTTGAGTTTTGCACTAGATGGAATGGTAGATATCTTTACAAAGGGAAAGGCAAAATGGAGTGATTCTGAAATTTTAGGCCCTTAACTTTAAGAGAAGTAAAATGGGAAAGGGCACTTTTAAGTGAGTCATTGTGTCATGCCAACATCCTAATTACATTTCCTGCAGTCTATAGACAAATAACTTTAAGTAATTTGGGATTTTCTAGGCTAACAATTTAAAAGCATCTCTTCTCCACCTTTTCAGTAATGAACGTATTTTCTGCTCCATTACCCTCCATTAACTGGGTAACATTAGCAGGATTATGCAATATTTCTGTCATTCAGCCAGGCTAATATGAGCATAACCCAGAGTATTTTGTTGGCAATAGGAGACCTAATAAGGGTGAGAATGGATTGCTTTACCTTTAACACGACAGGAAACTTTTCCTGATGTGAGGACAAAATCTTAAGGCATTTTCCCAGGCCATATCTCCCTTATATTTTGCACAAAACTGTCAGCCTTTGGTGCTGAAACATGTTTTGAAAACTCTGTTTATCTCTTCATGTATTTTCCTTTTAATATCCTTGAAAAGAGAGATCAGGAAAAAATCAGAAAAAGAGCACTAGATATAATTTTTTTTCAGCAATTATGAAGTGCCTTCAAGAAATTTCATTTCATTAAACACTAACTGCTTGGAAAGAATACTAAGGTATTAAAATGCTAATAAAAATGTGGACATCATAAGTTGAAAATTGTATAGCATTTTCAAGCTGCTTTCACTTCCATTTTTTCTTCAGACTTGCACTCATAAAACACCTAGCAAACAATTTCTGCCATACAATGGACAGAAAAATAATGAATGATAAATAATTGTTATTATATTGAGAAGCTGCCTAGTTCATCCAACACTATTAACTGATATCTAATTACAACATGGTATAAAACCTGTATTTAAACACAAATATGGGATCGTCAGCGGAAAAATATTGAAGGAAAGACATCAGTTTGTAATATACAATCATGTTATTTCCAAAGCACCCCATTGACTGGTAAATCTAGTCAGATTTTAGATGACTGATAGAGAATTTTCAGATAACCTTACTTGACACTCTCAAAAGCAGTAAGAAATAAGAAGTTAGGAAATTACTGTGGAGGAACAAAATTAATACAGGAACAGACACGCAAAGAAATAACCAAAGTGAAGTTACTGAATTATTTGTTGTCAGTTTGGAAAGACACAAGTAGTCTAGCAACTGTGCAGCAAGGATTTCTCTTGCATTGAGCACTGTTCAATTTATATATTAATTTCTGTATAATAAAATAGAGAATATGTTTGCCATATATGCTGATCACAAAAGAGTAGGCTAGTTGGAAACATCCAGGGAATGAAAAGTCAAACCTTTTTTTACTTCCTCATCTCTTAATATTTTTAATTGATTTGTGGCACATAATGGATATCACCAGGGGACATATATAGACTTTAAAGTAAACAAAATAGAAGGAAAATATCTGAGACCAATAACTTCCAACATAAAGAGAACTATGTTCTTAGAGAACAGCAAAAATTTAGAAGTGAGGTAGAGACCATGATGTAAAACATTTGTTGGATATAAATTGGTAATTGAGCTATGTCACAGAAATAGAACAGATATGATTTGTCCAAATGTTTGTATCTACATTATGGACACCTATATCTGTAATTCATCCTAAGTTTTCCTGCTAGTATGACCAAATCAAATGTAGATAAAGATGGCTAAAATTAGGAATGATAAATAATATTAGCACTCTCAAGACTGATAATACGAAGACTATTTTATGAACATACTTATATTCAGAAATGAGGGCTGGCATCTTGAAAATGAAGTGTTTTGGAAGGCATCTCTGTGTTAAGGGATATTATAAGCAGACATTCTCAGCTTCTAATTACTCTTACAGGCTATCATTCTTCAGTTTGGAGAGGAGAAGATGGTCAGGACTAGACCATTTTACTTTTTCTGGACTGAATGGTCATTCTTGAGTCTTTGGATACATATAGACTCATATAACAAATACTTCCAGTCATGTGTCTTGGCATCTGATCCTTATCATTTGTACTCTTTGTCAGATTTGATCTCCTCTATGTTTTTTCTTGAGCTATTTATCAGTCTCCCAAAATTGCTCTGTGTGATATTCTCTGTGAGAAATATCAAGTCCAAAAGTATCTCAGAAGACCTTACTATTGTACAAATACAACAATTTAAGGATATGTGGAATGTAGGAACCCTTGATTTATTAGGGTATTTCCTTAAGGACAAGAAAAACAATAAACCAAACACACAAACCCCCATGAACAGGAGAAAAACAGAGAAAATAAAAAGAAACATATCTCAGGCTGTTGACTGAAGGGCCACTAAAGGAATAACTCAAGTGTCACCTTGATACTTTGCAACTGAAAAAATTATCATAGGTCTCATAAAAAAAACCAGTAAAAACCCAACCCTCTTTATGAGACATTTGAAGAGGCTTGAGAGATTGCATGAAACTTCTCAGATGAGGCCAAGAGGAAAAAATATTATTGTATGATGTTCAGAGGAAGGCTCAAAAGAGGGATCAAGGTGGATCTCATAAGAACAATGATAAATTGAAGAGAAGAGAGGCTGAAATGCACCAGTAGCATTTAAGAAAGGTTCTTAGAAGTACACATGCCCTGCAGAGCCTAATCACTACAGCCTATTCTATCTTCTCCTTAAACTACCTTCTTGACCAATTTCCTGTGTATGTGCTCTCTGTGTGAGACAGCAGGGAGCTTAAAGTTGAACTTAACAGCGAACAGCATGAGAGGCCCTGCCGTAAGTGAACCAGCTATGAGACAGACTTGCTATGTTTATATGTATCTCTGTGTGTGTGAGCCTGATCTGCTAAGCAAGCTTAGAGAGAGAGCAGGTGGCTCAAACAGGCTCATGGTATTGCTGATGTGTATGTGAGCCCCCTGTGTGTGGGTCTCTGTGTGTATACACAGTGCTGATAAAGTCTCAGCTCTCCTGCCTGTCTTCCCTGCCCTGCTGGTGATTGGCCATGCTTGTAAAGAGAACACATAGTGATTGCAGATTGAGCAACGTGTCTTACCACAGACTGCATCTGGGGAAGAGGAATAGAAGCCTCCTCACATCCAGCAGAAGAAGGAAGAGGAATCAGTCTCATTTCTAACTTGAGCTCCAGAGCCTTCTTCCTAGTACCACACTGTCAAAATCAAAACTTCATCCTGATGATGGTCAGAAACATTTCATAAATCATTCATTTTGTAAATGCTCATTAGGTTTTCCTATACTTCCCAGGCCAGTTCAATGATTGATAGTTGTTTGTTTGTTTGTTTGTATGAGTTCCTTTCACTGATCTGCCTTGCCAATTTTCTTCAAAACATAGTTTATTTTATTATAAAACTGAAGAGCTATACTTCTGTAAATGCGAATTTTGTTAGCATAGAGAATGGAGAACAGTGAGATGATTAGCTAATAATGAAAAAATTACATAAGACAAGGTTGTGCCAGCAGCATTAAGGACAGAAATAACCAAGAACTGCAGTAGTGACAGCAGGTTTTGGTGAGATATCAATGGGAGGGTGTTGACTTAAACCATTTTCTGATCTTGACGTGGTGTACGATGTATTGTGCGTGTCTTTTTGCCTGTGGACCAGCTGTGAGTAAAGTAGGTGAAATGAGAGCATGGCAGGTGTGATGTGCTTGAGAAGCACTGCAGGATGTGATCTGTGAAAGGGTGAGCATGAACTAACATTCAATTGGGACAAAGGCACTCTTTTGCATATGGTGTATGCTTACAGTAGATACTTATGTCAAGATGACCCAATTGATTTCACAGTCAAAGAGCATACCCTGGCCTATTCTACTTATTAACACAGATATTGCTCTTAGAGTAAAGACCAGAATCAGGAAAGGTTGTATTAATCATAAATTAGCTAGTAATATATTTGAGCTTTTTAATGATAAGTAATATATTAATTTACAAAGTGCAAATTAATATACTGTAAGTTAAGTCAAATAATTTCAGCATACCACAAAATTATAAACATACTTTTGTTTGAAGTCAATGCATACATTCTCCAGTAGTTTAATCTCTCAAAATATTCTCATTTATAGACAGGCATATGTGTGACTAGAAAAATACTACAACATAATAGCAACATATAAAAGAACAATTTTGTCCTGTCTGGGGGAAAAAAATCCTTCTTATTAAATTCACGGTAATTAATTCTGTTTATTGTTGTCTGAAAATATGAAAGAAACTTTTTTTACTAAGCACTGGTTTCAAATAAATGTTTCTCAAGCAAAGACTTGCAAGAAAACATCTGGTCAGCATACTCGTCTTTAAAATTAAAGGGTTATTTTCATTTTTTTGACCACTTATGCTAACCAGTGCAATTACAATGGAATAAAAAGATTTTTGAGCACCACTCAGAAATGTAAAACCATATCGCCAAAACCGAGAACTTTTAAGCAAATGATGAAAGCACTCAGGTGAATACTTAAAGGCTGAGTCGTTAGAAGAAGCATTACAATACAAGCTTTCAAGTGCCTGAATTTTTTAGAAGGTTAGATACATAATGTTGTATCCATAATAGGCATGAGAGTAGGAAGTAAAGCTCTGTAAAATTCTATTTAATAAAGAAAAAGTAAAGACAAAACAGAGTATATTTCCTATCACTAGGATGAGGAGAAATCCTGGAAAAACTTTTAAGTTTTTTGAGTTTTGACCCACACCTATGTCTCCATAATGCATATAAAAATAGGGAAAGCAGCAATATTTTGACAGATTTTATGAGCAATAACATTATTTAAATTATGTATTTCACCTTGGTCAAAACACAAGTTCACATGCTCAGTTCATGGTGAATTCACATGTTAGTTGCTGTTGATGTTTGTTATCCAGGACCATTCCAAGGCGGCAGTGACAAGTACAATTTATATGCTATGAGCTTAAATGTTTTAGAAAAATAATTTCTTATGTACTGAAGGTAATCATCTCCCACAGCCTGTGGTAGTAAGGTAAGTCTGCTATGAATAAATATTCTTCTTGCTGTCAGAGGACTTTCCTTCAAAAAATCACCATGGCATCAATACCATATACACCTTCAGTAAACTAATGGTGGTGGATGTAATTCAAAAAATGTCGTGGGATCAATCCACCATGACTTTGTTCCATACATGAGTAGAATTCTCTTTATGAGCTCCATGATTCATAAGTTTGAATCACTGGGTAAAATATGAAAAAACACATTCAAGAAAACAGACTTTTATTGATGTCTATGGCATCTCAGCAATGGGCATCCTGTGAAGAAGTGGTTCATAACCTATTTTTATACACAGTGACATTACTTATTATTTGAGTTATGTGATGTGCCTAACACTAGAAGGAAGAAGGACTGTCACAGTCATGTACTTCAGTGATTCTTCTCCATTAATCTTTCTAGGACAGAGCTGTTGTCAGGCAGTCTGGAAGACACACAGCTGAGCATTATGTAGATTATATTGTTTTCCATGTCAGTTATGAACTGTAATCAGACATTAAGCAAAACATACAGTGACAAGAATAATGAAGACTGTGGGTACTGCTTAGAGAAGTTACAAATTATCTATACAGGAGAAATTTGCAAACAGAATGTATAAATATCTGCTAGTAATTATTCAAGTAAGATTATTTACAGGGAGAAGCAATTTCTGTCATTCAGCTGCAAAAAGAAGTAAGCTTTTAAATTGCCAATGTTTCTTTAGGTCTGAAACAAAAAAAAATCAAATTCAGTAATATTAGAACAATTTATAAGTAATGTAGTTCTACTTCTTTGAAGTTAGTGAATATTCTAGATAATTTCTTGAGGTCAAAATTTTCTATTTTGCAAGTACTTTAATTTATCTTACTCTAATTATGATGAGACTAAGTTGCAAAAGATCTTTTCTACTCATAAGCTACTAGATTCTCTGCAAGTTTTGGCTGCATAGTTTCAGAATATTTTGGATTCTTCCTCATTTGGCTGATGGAAGAATAACCAGATGCAATCAGGGGTCCACATGGTCACAGAAGTATGAAATAGTAATGCAGACCCAAACCCTAGCTGGCAGATCAGGGTAAGGATCAGGAACATTTAGATGTACCTATAGTAATGTTTGAGGTACTTTACAAATACCTAACTACATGAGTTCATATTTTTCTAGTGTGAAGTGTTGAGATCTTTGGCAAAGAAAACTCTCAGCAGGTAGAATGAACTAATTTCTGATTATCCATTACTGAAGATTTTTTTTCATAACTGTTCAGCAATACATTGCCTTATTTTGTTTCTCAAATAAAAAGGTGAAAAATTAGCAGAATTATCTGTGATATATTCTATCATTCTTGAAATTCAAATAATTTAAGGCTGTTATTCTTTGCACTAAGGATGTTTACATGACCTCTTGTAGATGACCTTGAGCAGAGTTAGGAAGCACATCCAGCCTGGCACTTCCCTGACTACACAGGGCAACTGGAGAAAAGAACTCAAAATAAATTTATTCTCTAGCTTCAGTCTTACATGGTCAGGCAGAAAGCTGCTCCACATGTATCCTGGACAGACCCAAACACTGTTTTACTTCACCTTGTGTTTCTGTTTTTGGTTTTCAAGTTTTTCTCCTTTACCACTCTCATTCCTTTTCAAATATACAGCTCACTTATCTTTCCCTTTTTCTAATGACCATGGTTTAGCAGACTATATAACATTACTTGGTGCTTATGATTTGTTTGTCTTGGTAATTTCTACCTTGTTCAGCAATTCTGCTAAGCTACTGCTTTACTTTTTTATGTACAGTTTCCTGCTGTATTTTATGCTGTTGTCTTTTTAATGGAACTCTGGGTCAGAGCTAGCCCTTTGTGTATGCATTACTCTCACCTCATTATCTGCAGCAGCCTGTTATTCTTCATATTGCTATTTTTCAGAGGTGCCACATGTCAGGATTCACCATAGCATCCTATGTCATAGTTTGAATGTCCCTATACTTCTGTGACATTCTGTCATTTCATTGCCTGGTTACAGAGATGAGCAATGGTGGGGAAATAGTAAATAAACAATTATTACTTTAATCAATTTCACAGTTGCCATTTTAGAAGCAGTGATGAGCTAAGGCGTTGAGTAAGTGCTGTAAATTGTCTGACACATGATGTGGCAACCATTCAACTTAAATGAAATATTTTCTTTGTTTAGCTTTTCTGTTGGGAGGATAAAAACTAAGTGCATCTTAGTTAATGAAATTGGAAAGATTAGATCCTATACAAAGAGCTTAAAAAGGAATAAAGAAACACAGAGATAAAATTCTGGACATAATTATTTAAATTGTTAAGATTGTTTTATTTCTAGTTATCTCTTGATGTCAAGAGATCCATTTCTTTGCATTTTGTCAATGATAGTTTTGTAGAAGTGTATTAATAATGAATTAAATACAAATAATTGAACTACAAGACTTTCAATATAAAAAGAGTTGAACACTTAATGATTTAATTAACTTGACAGTATTTTGTCAAATAAATTACTTATAAAGGAAGATGTTATGGTCAAGAAAAATATATGGATTTGTTACAGAGAAAAATAATGAACAACAAAATTTAGAGAGACCAGTTAACAGATCAGCAGTAAATTAAAGGTGTCTCATTACTTTTCTGAACATATAGGGCATTTGTGTTAATGAACTTTATCAAATTAAAATGTTCAATCTAGGAGCTAATTCAGTACTTAATATGTAGCATGTAACAGTCCTGAAATTCTCAAAGAGTAGATAAAATCTTTCTTTTATTCTTCCTTTGGTAAAACATATTGGTTTGCAGGTTCAAACAGACAAGTTTTGATGATTGAGTATTTCTTAAACAGTTTGTACTCATCTATTGTGTCCTGAAAGGAAAGGACTTTATTAGTAACTGAAAGACCACTGCAAACTTATGTTTTTTTGAAAGGTAAATGAAAGAAACAATACCATTATTTTAGGTGCTTACATTCAGAGAAATCATACCTGTATATATTTTTCCAGTGTTTCAACAGTGTTACAAAAAACAAGAGAAAATATTTCTTTTGTGTCTGCACTGACTACACCAAAATAAGGTGACATATGTCTTGATCTTGAAGGCCTTTCCTATTTGATTGTAAATAGTGTCTCAACTAAATCTTGTCCCATCAGATCTTAGCAATTTCTTCTGCAGGAAAAGAAAAATTCTTTTGGCTTCATCTGGCTTCAATGACATCAGTGGCCCCACTTTACTGAAGGGGAAATAATAGTCCTAGGAATTGGGCTCTTGCTTACCAGGATTTCTGAACACTTAAACATTTTGGAGTGTTCAGGCTGAATGATGATGGTGGTCTATGAATCTAATCAAAAGTGCAATCATGAGCAATTATTCTTATATATGGTTTTAGAAAACAAAGCCTGTATAGCAAAATAAGGGATCCTGGCACTGAGATGAAGCACTGGACTCTTGAAAATGCATATTTAATGGTTAATTAATTCAGTGGTTTTATCTGAGTCTGCCTCAGCTAAATGTCTTGTGTGGCCTTAGTTAAGTACAAACACTGTCATCTTACCAGGAGTAAACAGCATGGATGAGTCAATCTGTGTAGAAAGAAAATTAAGGCTGAATCGCTAGTTTAACTGACACATTCTTGTTCCGTGCTTAAGAGTATTGGCATTGAACCCCTTGTCATCTTTTCAATGGGCATATCACAAATAAACCTTGGAATTGCACTTCACAACTTCATAGTTAATTTTTTTTCTACTGTCTTGTAAAAATTCACCTTTACATTCCAGCAGCACTAGAACTGACTAGCTCTAGCTAAAAATATGACTTCCCTTACGTGTTCCAGTTAGCACCTTTTTCAGGTGCATTTTTCACACATATGACAGCTAATTTGTGAAAGAATCTGTGAGAAAGGATTATATACTTTCTCTTTTAGATTTTCATTTCCCTTAACTCCAGCTTTGTACATGCTTGCCAAAAAAATATCAAGTACTTTTCTATGTTGATTTTCTTTGTGCTCTAGAGCTTCCAGCTCTAGTTTAGGGTCTCTTTGGTGGTTTTTGTTGTTGCTGTTATTTTTAATTAGAGGAATTATATTAGTTCTTTACACATACTAAAATGAGTGAGCAGTTTTAAAGGATTTCTTTGTTCCTAGCAGTTGTGGCAAGGGGACAGTGACAAAGAACATAGATGAGGAAATCAATGTCTTTTTTTCTCTTAGCTTTCCCTGGTGGGACAGTAGTATAGTGGATAGGATGAGTGTCAACAGACACAAAGTGGAACACTGAAAATTCCCACCACATAATGGGGAAAAAAATTACCACAAGAGTTATCAAACCTTGGGAAAAGTTGTCTTGTAGGGTTGAAGAATCTCCAGCCTTGAGCTTCAAGACTCGGATTTTGAGCAGAAGTTTGGGTGATCTTCTCTTTGGCCTCCATGTTTCTCTAAACCAAAATACCTATGAAAAATAAATAGAAAATACATGTATTCATTAATTTCTCTCATTAGCAGTTACTGAGTACTTGGGATATTGTGCATATAGGGTCATGGTTTTTATTGCTTGTGGATTTTTGTTTTATACTCTGCTCTATCATTTCTTATGTATAACACAGGGTCCTCAGACTAAAATGAAGAAACAATGAATATCATAGTACAGAAATTCTCAGAGGCAAAATTTGTGTGATTTAGAAAAAAGGGCAGGTGCTATGCTCTCTCTTCTATACTCACACTTTTAATGAGTAATTTAAAAAAGCTAAAGCTTAAAATTACTCTTATGGATATGTTAATTTGTTTCTGCCTCAGTTAACCACAAGGGAATCTACTTAAAGATCTATGTTGCTACTTTCTTCTCTGACACTCATTCTCCTCCTTTTCATTGCCTTTCATACCAAGGGAAAAAAATTCAGTTAAACCCTTGTTGGAACAAACAGATAAACCAAAACAACCAACCAACCAAAACCTAAAAAAAACCAGTCCATCCTGACCTGCTCCATTCTACAGCTATCCAATTTTATCTCAAGGAAATTCAATCATAACTATAAAGATGCAAGCATATATTGCTCAGTAGCCCAGGGAACAGGTCCTCTTTGCAGTTGCCAAAATATTCTGTCTCCCTTCCACTTCAGAACATTAAAAGCAGAAGAACAGCAGTCACAACTGCAACATCCAGCTGCTTTACTGTTTTTTCTTTCCCCTGGCTGTTGTCATCAATTAACAGATTCCCTTGCTCAGCCTCAGATGCGAGGAAAGGCACCTTGCTGAGACGCCTTAAGTCATACAGCTACAAAGCTGGTACAACTGTCATACCCATCCTTAAAGCAGGATACAGGAATTTATAGTCCCATCAGTTTTACAGCAGTCTCTGCAAAAGTTATGGAACAAATCCTCCTTTTGCAAGTCGACTGAAGTACGTGACTGGAGAAAGCCAGGCTGCATTCACCAAGAGCAAGTCGTTCTTGGTAACCTGATCCCCTTCTATGACAAAGCAACCTGCTTTGTTGATGTGCCTCAAGGGGTGGACATGGTGTACCTGGATTTACCCAAGGCTTTAAATACCATTTCCCACAGCCTGCTTCTAAAGAAGCTGATGAATTATGACCTAGACAAGTGGTCCATGTCGTACCTTCTTCTGTAATGAAACTCGGACTTGATCTCAATATTTTGGTACAATCTGACTGAAAACTATAACTACGAGTGGAAAATTTTAGAAAAGGTTCAAGTGCTTTTAGTCCCTAAATTAAAGATATATTAAATATGAAAATAAGCCTAAAGAAGATCAATCAAGCAGGAAAACAAAATCCCACAAATCTCAGGTCTACTGTATTAATAAAAATGTGATTTGAAAAGAAATTTCTACATTTTTCATTATGTTCTTACTGGGTGAAATCTTATTAGAGTTACACTAAATATACATTGCTTAATATTTTGGTCCAATATAATGCTAGAGCCTACCTCCTCCTCTCACTTATTTTAAGTAAATAAATGTACTTCTGGGTTTGATTCTGTGACCCATTGACCAGACAATTTATTGGACTGAGAGGACTCTGTAGAAAAGAGTAAAAATCTTAAGAAACTAGAAACCTCCACAACTTATCCTTAGTGGGTTTCAGGAAATTAATAAACGGCTGAGCGTTGTACAATATGGAAAAGAACTCTGCATTTCAGTCCTTGCACAGAATTAATTACTCAGTTTAATGAACAGCAGTTTACATTAGATAAACAAATGATCAGCAGACTATTCTAGACACTAGGAAGTAGAATTAATCCTTTTCTTTCTTGCTTGTTTTCTCTGATTACAATGGTCTGAACACAAATACAAGATGAGAATGGGGAGTATTTTGTTCTTGAAAGAAATGTGGACCATTTGAATCACTCAAGCTAAGCAGCCTCAATTTAATTCCTCAATGGTAGTTCTAACCACATGGTCTTTCTGTTTGAAGTACATGATTTAAATCTAAAAGAAAGTCATATCCTGTTAAATTCTTAATACAATTCTGGACATTTTCCTTGAGCAGTTTATTCTAAGTAGAAAGAGCCATAGCCACAAATCCATGCCTGCAATAACAAATCCACTACTGATAGCTGGGGAAAGGTGGAGCTGAAGACAAACTCCTGTTTTAAGTCCTAGGCTGCCTTCCTCTTGGTTACTACTAGGTCCACTAAGTCTACCTTTGCACCCACTTTTTTTTCTGACATTATTTCTGTGTCATTTGACTGCCCCATGCTCTTCATAACCTAATTTCATAATGCAGCTCTTCATTCCAACCTTAGGAAGCAGAAAAAGAGGATGTGTCTATATTACTCATTATCCACTTTGGGGACTAAAAATACTTTTGTCTTTTGAATTGTTTTACACTAATATGGAATTAGGATGCAAAAAAGGAACTGAGAACAAGAGAAAAGAATTACCAAAACCCAATTTTGACAAATTATGGAATACTACCTGTATGGATAAAATGTGTGCTCTTGTGACACAAGAAATAAAGATTTCTATGCCATAGACTCTTCAGAGTAATCACCTTCAACAAGAAATCAGCTTTAATAGAAGGTAAAAACAGTAATCTCAAAACTAATCTCACAGAAATTTTTGTGATTATATTACAAATTGCATATAGGGAATTTACTATATTGTTTTAAATCAATTTATCTCTCTTATCTGTTGATTAGGTATAAAATATAAAGTTTCTACTTTGTAGCCTACAATTTGAAATAGTAAAATTGTAAAATTCTCAGCACAAAAAAAGAAAAAGTTAATCAGAAAGTTTATTTGCTGTTAGCACCAAATACTGCAGAAATTTAGAATTGTTGCCCAAAGTTCACTTAGCATCCACATATGCACAGAAAAAAAAAACAAAACAAAACAAAACAAAAAACACTGGAAGTTATTTCAAGTTAAAGATAAAACAGTTTTCTGAATTCCCTTTAACTACTTGCATGCTTCGTCACTAATTCTCCCCCAGATTTTTTTCATATACAGATAATTTTTTTCATATGCTATTTATAAGATTTTGTTGCTGGCCAAATTATGCTGGCTACATATCTTCTGCTAAGTCACAGGAAAATCAAATCCACGTCATTCACAGGAGCACATATTATCCAACAAGGCTACAAAACATTATTATTTATTGCAGAATATGTTAGCTGCTTGTAGTCTTTGCAATTTCAAGTGAAATTTTATCAATACAGATGCAAGAATGCTTTTTCTTTTTTTTCCTAGAGAAATAAGCAGATTTATTCAGTTATCTTTTCTTGTTGTTTTTGTTGTTTAAGTTGCATAGGATGTTTGCTGAAATTAAGTTCTCCAGTAGCAGAAGATTATATGTGTCTTTCACTAAATAGTCACTTGATAAAAAAGTAAAACTAAAAGTAAAACACTTTTGCCTTGAGCAGAATAGCATCCTTTCATGTAAGAATGAAATTAAAGTTGAAGCTCTCACTCTGTGAATGAGATCACTAATTCCAGGTAGCCATTATCTATTCCTTTACTTTCTTCTAAAAGTGATATAGAAAGAGATCAAACGCCAAATTTTGCATATGAGAACTATACTGAGGAGAATATCAGGAAATCATGAAAGGAGGAAAGGAACATTCTGGAAAACGTGGTGCCAAGCATGACATTAGCTATCTACAAGATGAAGTTTTAGATCTGGTTGTACCCTTTGGAATCTCCTAACACTGTCTACATACTGCTCCAGAAGTTAATAGGCCCTTAAGTCAGTCACTTGGAATAACGGGCTGGGCTCAAGTGTTTCATTTTTAAATAATTGCAATAGGGATACCTCGTTGTGATGTGGGTACTGAAGTTGTGCTGTGCACATCAGTGTGTGTGCAGCAAACTGAGGCAGCTGACACATGCTGTAGTTTGTGCAGAGAGATATAAATCTGGAGCCAGCAGCTCTGTGCCAAACAGCATACACGTCCCCAGCTATGGTGGTGACATCTCACAGGTGACAGGGTATGGTTCCCACCTGCTGTTAGAGCCACTGTCCCTGTGACATCCAAGGCTTGACCCAGACAAATCCTCAGAAAGAGGGTTCAGATCTACAAATCTCAAACTGCAGGGAGTGCCTGGGACAACTCACTGAGGTTAGGCCAGATGGTTTTACAGCTTGTAGCAGCTGTGCAGTTGTCAAGAAGCTGTGCCACCACATGAAAGAGCTGCAGGAAGAGGTCAGCAGACTGAGCAGCAGCAGAGATGAAAGGAAAGCAGTTGAATGGCTCTTTTCCAAGAAACTGCAGCTTCAAGAGCTCAAAGTTCCAACTGTAGAGGAGAGATGGGCAGAGCCTGTGCCTACCAGGGTGTGTGACACCCCAACCATAAGGGAAAAGGAGAATTCAAGGTTCATAGTTGTTCATGGCTGAAATTAACTACGAAAGTCAGAGGGTATGCAAAAGTTTACCAAGTTTTATAGTAAATTACACACTTGGCATGGAAATTGGTTTGTTAGTCCCTGACCTCATAGCATAAGCACACAGCAAGT
Source organism: Notiomystis cincta (assembly GCA_013398075.1). Classification (NCBI taxonomy): domain Eukaryota; kingdom Metazoa; phylum Chordata; class Aves; order Passeriformes; family Notiomystidae; genus Notiomystis; species Notiomystis cincta. The sequence continues at coordinate 68,494 of VZRX01000054.1, forward strand.
GTTTTGGATAAAAGGATAGTGTGAAAGGGGACAGAGAGCGGAAGGAAGGTGTGGAAGGAAGGTGCGGAAGG
>VZRX01000054.1:68617-93175 GCA_013398075.1 Notiomystis cincta
GCAGGAAGGCAGGAAGGCAGGAAGGCAGGAAGGAAGGAAGGAAGGAAGGAAGGAAGGAAGGAAGGAAGGAAGGAAGGAAGGAAGGAAGGAAGGAAGGAATAGATCCAGTTGGGGTGTCCAGAGTCCTGGGGCGTATGCACACAGAGCAAATGCACTGGGCTTGGTGGGGGTACCTTCCTAGAGAAAAGTTTCTCACTTTCTATACAAATTAGCTATCAGTCACGGTCACAGTCTGTTCTCTAGACCTTTCTGGAAATGGGTTGAAGGGCTTTGTGGGTCCTTGGTGATCTTAATCCCCCCCTAGAATCCATGCTGTGTTTTCAGCCTCATTCTTTGCACTTGTGCTGCACTGCATTGTGCTTATTTCCAGGAATTAGAACAAGGACTTCAGGAAAGTCCTGCCCTGTCTCCATATCTCCTGCTCTTCTCCAGCCATATTCCCTTCTTTCCCACAGAACTATTACCAACATTCCTTGGCTGTTATCACCCACAGTCCTTGGCTGGCTCCATTTTTCTCCATCTATTTTTGTTTGAGATATAACATTTTCATCTTATCTTCTCGACTTCTATAGGGTAGCAAGAAGAAACTCCCATGATGGCAAAGCTTGGAAGCTGGCACCAGGAAGATGGCTCCTGCTCTTCCTGAAGACGTAGGCAATATGTTCACTGTCCTCATAGCTGCTAAAGAACTGAGGCCATTCTAAAAAGAAGTATCAGAGCCAGCTGAGCCAGAGCCACACTGCAGCAGCAGGAGGAAGTGAAGAGTGCTAGTAGTGGGAGACACCCTGTTGTAGGCAGTGGGGGTTTCCCACCTCACCTGTGATGAGGGTGGTCAGAGACAGGAACAGATTGGTCAGAGAAGTTGTGGGAGCCCCATCATCGGTAGTATTCAAAGTCAGGTTGGACGGAGTTTTGTGAAACCTGTTGTAGTGAAAAATGTCCCTGGCCATGGAGGGAGGATGGAACTAGATAATCCTGGAAGGTCCCTCCCATTCGAAACCAGTCTATGATTTTATGATTGATATAAATTATATATGACACATTATTATGTCTACTGTAAAATTTTACTGGTCAGGATGAAGTTATGGAACACAGACTGACAAAATTCAGGATCAAATTGTGTTCTCCATATCTTGATTAGTATCAGTATTGGAAAACAAGGTGCATGTTATGGCAGATGTTCATCATATAAGATATTTTACTGTAACTTACTCTGGTTTTATTTGACTATTCTATAAACACAGAGAGGTAATAATGAATTTTACATTGCTGGGGTTCATTTTATAGAACCTACCACTAGAAAAGAAATTCATTCCTGTTCTGTAATTACTTTGAAATAATAAATTTCTAGCTAAGGTAAAATTAAGAATATCCAGAGGAGACTACATAGTTACAACAGCTATTAGATATACAACAAACCAGTGAATCTACTTCCATTAAAATTTAATCAGAAGCATACCTTACTCCTTTCTCAACCTCTGTTGCTATAAATTTTTCCTGTGACTCATCTACAATATAAAATCTACATGAGGTTGTATTTATTAAAAATAACCCCTTATTTACGTATTATGTCAGCTGTGATCTTTAACTGAGTTTCTGAAGTTGTTCAATTGTAAAAACCTTTAATGCCTGAAAATTATTTTCCTCTTTTTTTTTTTCCATAAACTGTAGTGAGTCAAATTTAGTTGTCTAAACATCATTAATTAGATAACTTAGCAACTTAAGATAGATACCTGTACTATCCATATGGGACTGGCAGTTGGAATACAAAAGGTGTGTGAAATAATTTCTTCTGACAGTGACAGTTAGAAGACAAGCAAGATGAGCCAATGGAGTTCAAATGGCTTCACAGGTTGAATAATTATAGGCAGGTGATACCATCAGTCTCTGTATTTTTACTAGTTAGTTACCTTTGTTTTACTACTTTGAGTGGTAAAACTCTTTGTGATACAAGTATGATCACCTGTTTTAAAGGATTATCAGCTCCTGGCATCTGCAGGTAAATAGTGCATCTTGCTGTTTTTACCTTGCTATTTAGGCAGATCAGCAATTGCAGATATTTCAAAATAGCAGTACACACTCTTGGAACGCAAGCAAAATGAGATGTTAGTGCAGGCACAGCTGCTGGTTTTAAACTATAATGCATGGATTTTGTGTCACAGTGATAATGTTCTTTAAAGCATTTCCTCTCAGCTCTCCAACTCATCAGAATACTTCCCTAACCGGCCTCCAAAAATTGTCATCCATATCTTTTCCCACACATTTGCAGTATATTTTCTTCCACAGGCAATACAGGATGTTGAGTGTGCAATTAACAATTCATTGCTTGGAACTGAATTAAGAGAGTGAAATTCACTTGCTGGCTGTTCCACTATACATGACAGGCATCTGGCACCAGGAAGCGTCGTCAGAGTTCATCTGGCATCATCAAATTATCTCTTGGACAACTAAAACTTTCCTCTTACTATTTCAGGATTGTCATTGATCATTGTCTGTGTGACATAAATAGCCATTTCATATAGTGTTAAGTCTGCTCTCTGGACCCTCAATTTTCCTTCAGATTTCTGAATTATTAAAAACCCGTTTTGAGTTCTGTGCTAAAATCTGCTACATCAGGTCTATTTACTATGAAACAATCAGGTCAGAATTCAGAAATCATACAAAATTACAAAATATGATCCTGACACAAAAAGTGTCAATAGGAAAAAAAAAAATCTAATGGGAAATGGCTGAGCATCTGTCCAGATCATGTAAAAGTATTTGTTTAATTTTTATTTTTCCTTGTATATCCATGCAAAGCTGAATCTTGAGCTTGATTAACTCTCAAATTATCTGAAATGCTTCCATGTAGAACCTATTGGCTACCTACAGTTGGTTTCTCAGACATTTTCCCAGTTTGAATCCGTAGGCTTATAACTGAACATGAATGGTATAAAGGGTTTATGCATCTCACAGAAGCATTCATATTACACTTAAAATCAAAACAAGAAAAGTTAGCATTATCAGACACAGTCATTCATTAAATATTATCATCATCTATAGAGCATAGGGAGCTGAAAGCTTGTTCATTGGACCAATTCATTACTGTTTCCAAATCTCTCATCACTGCAGAAAGTAACAATAGAAGTCATAAAAGTCTTCAATGTGGCAGATTTTTCATGTGATTTCATAATATATGTAATGTTTAATTACCTTAGGAAATATATTTAAACACATAAACTTCCTTGTTTTATTTGTCTTTATTAAATTTTCTTTGTGGAAATCCACAGTTTTAGGATATAGATTTATATTTCAATCACAGCAAGACAAGCCACTGGTTAGAAAAACAATCTGCTAGCTAGGGCAAATGACAAGAGAATAGTGAGAAAGAAACCAGCAGAAATGTTTGATGCAGAAAATGATGATTAAAAAATTCTTTAAAGTGAAATTTTAAACATCCTTTTCATTAAAACAAACCTGTGAAGCTGTCTATTTAAAATCATTGTTAATTCTTATATTTGTCTGAAATACCTGAAGAAAAAAAATCACAGTTATAGCTGCAGACCAGTTACAGGGCCGATATAATACATTTTAATGTCTGTTTACCTAAAGCAGTTCTTAAAGGGAAACTATCATGCAAGATAGACAGTAATATTTATGCATCATGTTTCCATGATAAGTCACCCCCCCCTTTACAGCCACTGAGTTTCTGGGCCTAGAAGTCCTGCCCCTTTTGCCATCACATGAGAGGCTTACCTGCCTCACCTTGCCCCATGTGATCCCTGAATCCCAGTGACTGGATGGTAACTGAGGCCACATATTCAAGATTGCCCCAGAAGTACATCTAGTCACTCCCAAGGCCCCCCACTGTGATACCATTCTATCACATGTGACTTACAAATGTTCTGTGATTGCATGGTTGCTTCAGAAGGTTCAGAAAGTCCTTGAAAATATATATCTATATATACTTATATACATGTATAAAAATATATGCAGGATATATATTTGTTTAATTACATATAGTGATATGTATATTAGATAGAAATACAAGCCTATCAATATATGTAAGAGTATACATAAAAAGGATGTACAACGTGTATCAATGCATATGGATAAACCCCCAAAATTTTAATGATTTCTATGCATTTAATACAAATTAATTATATAAATCAATATAAACACTTATTACCATTCAATAAAATATATCTAAAAATATCATTTAATCTGAAAGATTTAGCTAAGTTTAAATGTGAATGGAAAGAACAAACAACTTAAAAATCATCTTGGGCTCACTACTTCAGAGGGTTTGAATAACTCCTAATTGTGGGGATGGAAATCTTAGATGGGCAACATGTCACTGAAGATGGAAGAGGAACATGCACAAAACTGAATATGTCTGTGGGCCAAGCAAAAAGGACATCCTTTGTGGGAGTCTGGCCAAGAGGCCTCAGACCCTCTGCTCTAACCTTCCAGAGTGATCATACAAAATTATTGGAGAAACCTCTTGTGTTTGTGCTGTGCAGCATGATACAGGCATTATTGTCAACTGTAATGGAAAGCCAGGACGAGAAGACAATATCTTACAAGCTAGTGCAGGAAAATCACCCATGGAATTCTGAAAACAGTTATATTATTCAGAAAAAAATTACGAATGGACAAGATATTTAGAAACACTGAATCGTTAACTGGTTTTGTTGAAAGGGACATTAAAGATTATGTACCTTCAACTCCCTTGCCATAGGTTGAGACTTTCCATTAGACCAATTTGCTCAAAGCACCATCCAATCTGGTCTTGAACACTTCCAGTTATGGGGCACAACTTCTCTAGACAATCTTTTCCAGTGTCTTATCACGCTTCGAACAAAAAATTTCTTCCTTAGACCTAGTTTAAATCTACTCTCTTTCTGTTTAAATCCACTCCCCTTTGTTCTATTACTACATGACCTTTTTAAAAGTCCCTTTCCAGCTTTCGTGTAAGCCCCTTTAGGTACTGAAAAGCTGCTAAGAGGTGGTTTATGTTTATCATCAGAAAAACAGAAATAGAAAAACAAAACATATTTCCTGTGACCTGGAATATATGTACAAAGTGGGACATATGTTATTAATTGCAGTTTAGCTCTGGACTTAGCACCAAGACCACAATGGGATGAAAAAAAAGTATGGAAAGGAAAAACTGAAGGAGAATGAGAGCCTAAAAGTGACACATCTTGTGGTCTCTATTGTGCTACTTATGGATGTTAAGTTTTGTGGTTACAGATGCATAAGTGTGTAACACCAAAGCCTATGCTGGCTATTTTTTATTCAGGCAGCTTCTGAAAGAAAAAAATGGATATGTAGCGAAGGCTTTGAGATGACGAATTCATGTGCATGTAAGTTCTCAGCCCTGAGTATATGTTTCATAGGCTTTAAATTTTTAAACCGTGAAGCCAAGCAGCTTTTCCCAAGTACTGGGATTTGAGGGTTGAAAAGGTTATTTCTCCATTTTCTTCAATACCTCAATCAAAACTATACAGACCCTCATCCACAACTATAATATTATGGAGTAAAACAAATTGGAAAGGGATAGAAATTTTTTTGCACAGCCAACTGCTAATAAGGAGAAGTTTTTTCACTTGCAAACAGAATAAAGTTACTAGTGTCAACAGGAAGTAAAAATTTTGAGGTAGACCTGTAGTTTACATAAGATGAGTTTAGTGTTGATTTGTAATCTATGCAGATGGAGAGCTTGAAGAGTTTTTATAAACAAAATGCCTACATTGTTGAATCCTACTGATGTTCCTTTTAGTGGCAAAAGAATTCTGCATATATTAAAAAAATGACCCCTAATAAAAAGATCTTTCCTAGAAATTTAACAGCTTGTAGTCCTTCAGCAGCAAAATAAAACAATATCCTCCTGGGCACCCTGAAATTATACCTGATAAATCTGACAACTCAACAGCCTATTTTGGTACACTCAAAGTAGAAGTGTATCCACTTTATGGTCCTTCCCTCGTGGTTACTGTCAGGGTAAATGGCAACCTATTCTTCTTGTGCTGCACCTGTGCTGAAGCTGTTCAGAGATGCTGCACTTACAGACATAATACATGGATACCTATAATATTGCTGAAGTGAAAAAGGCCTGGAGGATGCACACAAGGTTTTTGAAACCTATAAAGCTTTGCATTTTGAAGGGAGTCCAAAGTGTTTGGTTTTGGATTGGGGGTGAGTTTTTCTTTCTGTGTTCTTTTGTTTTCATTTTTTGTTTGTTTGTTTTCATTTTTCGTTTTGGGTTTTGGTTTAGTTTGGGGGTTTTTAGGTTGATTGGTTGTGGTTTTGGGTTGCAGTTTATTTTGTTGGTGTTGTTGGTTTGGGGTTTTTTGTTGCTTTGTTGGTTTTTTTGCGGCACTGTTTTTGTTGTTTTTGTTTTAGATTACATAAAGCTGTACTTCCATCAGAAGCAACAAGCTTTAAATTACCCTGCCTGGTACACAGATGCTGACAAAATACCCTGATCCATCAGTGATCTTGCACAGAAAGAAGGCTTTCCCTTGCAACCTGAGTACATAAAGAACACCACAAAACCAAACCAAACCTAACCAAACCAAAACAAACAAATAAACACAAGAAACAAACAACAACAAACAAACCCAACTAACCAACCAACCAAAAAACAACAACAACAAAAAAAGCGCACCTAAGTGGTTAAAAATTTTCTGTGGGATTTCTTCCGGGGATTCAATTTTCCCCACAGTATCATGATAATAAAACCAGATGATCTGTATGGTTACACTTTTAATTTGGATTATGACACAATTCCCTGTAATTTTCTTGATGAGAATGTGGCCATTGTCTTGTGAAAGCATGGTAAAGGATGGTGACACTGGAATGCAAAACTAACATTTTAACAGCATGCTTCATCATGACATGTGCACACCTACAGCTTTATAATTTCATAGATGCCCTTCAAGATTGTCACTTTTATGACTACTTGTGGTATCTGTGAGTTGACAAGATGATTGTTTAAAAGTTAAATACCTCTCTGTAAACAAAAAGAACAGACAGAAAAGGGGGCTTATGTCAAATGGAAATGTTAATAGACTCCCATACAGCTTTTGATAATAGATTTGCAACGTACATGGCTGGAGACCCAGAGAACACTAATCTCTTGATATACTGTTTTGCTGACTAAGGGAAGATTGTCTTCTACAATGAAACAACTACTTGGATGAATGAGGAGAGAGCAGTGGATATTATTTACTTCAACTCCAACAAGGCTTTCAACACTGTATCTCTGTCTGAGTTTTGAGACAATTTTGGAAGGAAAATTCTCTGGAATGAATGTCCCCACTAAAGAAGGCAGATTTTAGTGCTCCCTGCCCCACTAATACAAAAGGAATTTCTTGGTGGTGCCAAGCCATAGGACAAGAGGCAACGGGCAGAAACTGGTACACTGGATGTTCCACCTGAACATGAGAAAGAGCCTCTATAATGTGTGAGTGACCACCCACTAGAACAGATTTCCCAGGGAGGCTATGGAGTCTCCCTCATGGAGGGATTCAAGAACTGGATGCAATCTTATGCCAAGTGCTCTAGGATGACTCTGTTAGAGCAGGAAGTTTTGACAGATGACTGACTATTGTACCTTCCAAGATGACCCATTCTGTGATTCTGTGTTAGAGTGTTGCTGGCAACTGCCATGTCATCTCTATAATATTCTTTTATCCTATCTGGGGAAGAAATATAGAGGCATTTTTATGGTAACATCTTATTTAAGCTTAATAAAATAAACATAGTTATGATCAATGATATGGCAAACTGTGTATGTGAGTGTAGAAACTGAAAAGTTTTGCTAAGCATGTGCATCACTGGAAGCTTAGTAGCCTGCACATTTTTGGAAAGGTTAAAAAGAGTCAGAACTTCAATCAAAAGCAAAATCTGTGGGGTTATTTAAGAACCAAGTTTTGTCCTTAATGGGACACATGAAATCTTGACAAGATTTGGAATTTTAAGAATCATCTGAAGTTACAACTAAGCCTCCATTTGGATATCTGTACAAATTCTTCTAGGCATGTAGTGCCTTTTAGGCAAAGAACTGGACATTTTTTTTCCTGACAGAAAGGCCAACTAGATGGCATACTGGTGGGGAAAGGAGAGGGAAGATCACTGAAAAATATGAAGAGGTGAACTGGATATATCTGATTGTGTGAACTCTGGTGAGTAAAGTCCCTGAAATATTTATTTCTACTCTCAGGTTGACTGTCTTAGTCAAGGCATTATGATCAACAGATTCTTGTTCTAGACACTAAGCAAAGGCAGAGTATAGCCCACAGGCAAATGCTTCCCAGAAAACTGTCAGGAAATGATTTTTCATATGGCTGTCAGTCATCTCGAAGAGCTGCCTGTATTTCCTCATACAGCAGCTGTTGTGAAAATCCAGTGCCCCTGAACTTTATTCACAGTGCAGGAGTGGTTATAACCAGTTTATACAACTTTACAGCTGGGGAGTTTATAAAAAAAAAGCTGTTTTGCTGAGCATCAGCTTAAATGTTACATCCATGCTAATTAACAAAACCTTTTCTTGGAAAAACAGCGTGGCATTCAAGTCTGCGACCCTGGGCCTTCAGATCAGAGTGTTGCCTAAACCAAATTAAAGATGTCATCCAGCACAATCAGTTCCTGCTGTTTGTTTGTGTCTTTATAAAACAAGCTTATGCCAAAGGGTGTAGACATTGTGTCTTATTTGCAGCTGAGAAGCAACTTGATTAGTGCACAATATGAGTAAGATTTGCTGCTTTGGCTTAGAAGATTCTCTTCTACAGAATCCAACTGTATTAAAATAGTTGTCAACAGATAGTTGACCAGACTCATGAGCAATTGTCTCTGTCATTCTATAGTTGTGCCTCTCTCTCAGAAAATATACAGCCGAGTGTTGTGCCTTTATAATCGTCTCCATTCCCATCTAACACGCCCAGGAATGCAGACTTGGGCAGATGAAAATAGGATCATCTCACTGTACAGCTTTTCCTTGATGCTAGGCTTCATTGGGATCACTACAAACTCAGCTTGAAATTTAGCCTTCTTTCAAGAAATTTGGAATATAAGCCCATCCCTCTTAAAATGTATCTCCTTTTCTAGTAGCTGAAGAGAGCCTCCTTCTCTGTATTTCCCATTTCTTTTGCTCCATACAACAACGTTTGTTTTTCCATTTCACCTTGCCCTCAAAAGTCTGATGCTTGATGTTTCTGGAACTTTGTCTTCTAATGGGTTCAGGCTGGATTTCTTTCCAGAAGTATCATGTTTCAGTTTTAAATACTTTTCACGTAACCTTTCAGGACTTTTCCTCTTTGTCCCTACATACACATGTTCCTGTGATGCTGCCTTTTGTATAAAACAGTCAAAAATGACAGCCCATGCAAAGGAAGCGAAGGAAGACAGGGTCCCATGACTGGGAAAGGTGAGTGACTTCCAGCCCTAAGCAGTCATGTGAACATAAACCTGAGTGTCATACTATCATTGCTTTCTTGGTGGTGTTTTAGATTACATAAAGCATAATTATGGATTACATAATCCATGCATGGATTTTTTTTTTAATACCATGATTTTTAATGAGAACAAATGCTACACTCAGTCTTTGCCTCTGCTACTTCTGCCTGACAGATTAAATGCTTTTCATTCCAATGTAAATTAAAATACAGCATGGAAGAGGAAATAAATTGATAACCTCCAAATCCCACACGCATGCTGAGAGAGAGATAGCCTCAGCGCTTTTTTTCATTTGTGGAAATACATCTTTTGAGCCTGCTCTCTATTCCTAATGAGGTATTGTGGTTATTAATTATAAAGAAAACTTAGTATTTCTACAAATTATTCTGCTTATTATTCACTTTTGTGTTGGATTAAACTGTTTTAATCATGGGGCTTTTGTGATATTTTGCTTCCTTTAAGGTGTTTATGAAGTTAACACAGAAGGCACTAAAGAAGCATCGAAGTACACTTTGCAATGTAGTCAGGCCAGATCTCCAGTTTTGTTTACCAATCCAAACAGTATTTTAATATATATGCAGGAAGACTTATAAAATATCTAATAGGAGCTAATTAAAATATAGTGATTAAAAAAAGAGATTACATTATTTTTAAAAAGTGAGTAAGTAGTTGTGGGAAGAAGAATGGGGCCAAAACTAAAGAAAACAGGAAAGTTACGTTCTAACAGAGAAAAACTGCAGTCAGTAATCCTGACTCCCTCCACACAGTACAGGCTAAGGGGGTATGAAACAGAGGATAGAGGGGAGTGGAAAGTTATACAGTAATATACAGTTATAACAGTATGGAAATTACAGGAGAAAGTGCAGTTGCTACTCCCTGGAGGGAATGCAATCAGCATGCCCAACTTCCCACACACAGTACATGCTGAGAGGGTCTGACTGGAGGGTGGAGCAGAATGGAGACACCACCACTAGGCTCTGTTGAAATCCTTGCAAGGGAGGGAACTCCGTGATGTCTTGTAGCTGATAAGCCATATAGCAGTTGTCAACTGAGGGAGAAAATAGATGTCTTGCTGTTGAAGCAGCAACCATGGTGAAGCCACAGATACAATACAGACAGACACCTAAAGTTACCCACCTCCAAGGTAGGACTACCCCTCATTGTCAAATTTTATGAATTTGTCTGTGCTATCTCTGCACTTTTATGTGTATAATAATCAGACAGTTTATAATCCTAATTTAGAACAGCATTTGTCTTACTGTTAAGCATCTAAAGCTGTATAGGAAGAGTCTGTAGGAAGATCAGGATGAGTAATGATTGTCATGTATGCCTCTTACTCCATCTACTAGATGATTGCTTCACACACATCACTGGAATGACAATCAAGATAAGACACAAGTAACTTAGTGCTATTTGAAAAAAATAAATGAAAAATAAACCTAATTTTAAATATTTATTTATTGTTTATTTATTTCACTTTTGCAGAAATAGCTCACCTAAATTTAGACATCTGTGATGGAAACACCTGAGACAGCTGGCTAGGTCTTTACTGACAGTGGATGGCTGGACACTTTATTATGTGGCTCATGATGTTTTCAGATGTCTATTTCAGACTAGTTGGGCTATGTCTTAAAACTTCATGTTTCTATCCATCTCTGTATAAAGGATACTTAGAGTGATTATCTCAGACCAAGGTCTGAAACTTATTTTCATATCTCCCACTTTCCCTACAGTCATTGTAAATGTATGTAAACTCCAAGCCTGCTCAACAGCAAACAACAAAAAAGGATTTGGGGTTTCGGTTTGGTTTGGTTTGGTGTGGTTNCTTTTTAATAGTGGACAATTATCCTTAAAAATATTACAGTATTCTGTTCTCAACAGTAAAAATCTCAGACTGTTGTGAGAAGTCTTAGAAAATAGAAATCATTGATGAAGTTGTGAAAGACAACAAATAACTGACACTATTCAAAAAAGGCTTCACCTCAGCCACTGAACAATACAGAAATCAAGTTATGGTGGTAAAAAGATTTAGCTTCAGAGGAGCACTAGCTGCCAAAAGTACATTTGCAGAATTTGGGCTAAATTTCTTACGTGAAACTATGCAATGCCTTAAAAAAATGTGGACAAAAGAGCCCTCTAGGCTACTAGAAGCTTATAAATTGGATGATCACATGGGTAAAAACATTATGTTGATTGGACTTTGTATGTCACTCTAAGTGAAAATAATGTGTTGTGTATTGCAGAAAAGACTGTTCTTAAGCTTAAATTAACGTTAATTATGTTCCTCTTCTTTTCTCTGCCTGATCCATGCAATCTAAGTATAAGATTAAGACTGTTGGGTTTTTCTGAATCAATAAATTCTGTATTCTATGTGCAAAATTTAAAGCACAGAGGATGTTGAGAAGGAAGGGTGATAAAAGTTGTATTACAACATAAAAAGAATAAATTAGACCACATTCTGACAAATAAACCTGTTACAAAAATCACAGCTTTGAAATTACTTCACATTGCCACCCAAATGCCGTGTCTGTACAGAGAGGAAAGAATAAACAGGTTTGCTCCAGTTCTGCACTGTGAGACTTCTGGTGTTGCTTGTTTTCCACTCCTCTCCTCCTACCCTTCAATGTCTCTTGACCTTCTTCCTTTAAAACAGAAAGAGAGCAACTCTACTTCTGAACTTTCACCTGCCAGGTGTAACAAACTGCAGAAATGCAATAAAGACTCCCCTCTGAGTTTAGTGATCCTCTAGTTTAAGTGTAACAAGTTATAACAAGTTACCCTTCTCTCAAAACATGTCCTTAATAAAATTTTCTAGATGGAAAAATATTTTAAAACGTTGAAAATTACATCTTCTAATATCAAATTTAATAAAGCTGGTATGACTACCTTATAATCATAGAAGATAATTAAGTTAATTGTAGTACCTGAACTAATTAGTTCCAAGTTCCTTCTCTTATTATATATAAAATTTTCAGGACATGTTTTTAAATTAAATAAAATAGAGAAGGCTTAGCCTAATTCCTATATTATGTACCGTGTTTTTTTATTTGTTTATTATCATAAATAGCTATATAGAGATTTAATTAAAGATTATGGTTTTCTTCCGAGGTTAGATTTGTGAACTCCATAGTCTCTGAGTCTTTTTTACTGTTCTCTGTCCTGCATTTCTAAAAAATTCTTTGGATAAATGAATCTGCAAAAACCTTTCTTCTTAAAAAGCAAGAAAAGATGTGAATATATCTGAAAACTTTCCATGTAAAAATGATTCTCTTAGAATAAGTGTATGAAAGGAATTTTTGTGAAATGTCTTTTTTTTTTCCTTGTTGCTCTACATCATTGCACATTTAGTTTGCTAGCCATATTGTAAGTGAATTCCAGCAGGATAGAGAGAGTTAGGAAAGAAATCTCAGGCAGTCTCAAGCCTTCATATTACTACTCAGCTTGCTGTTTTTCAGTCTATATTCCTGGAATTTGCAGGGGCCTGTGAAAGTCAACCAGGACAATAAGAAACAGTGTTATGAGAAAGGCAGTAGAAGCCTATTTAAAGGTACCACATTCCAAAATTAAATTAGGGATTCTATGATGAAGAAGTCTCCTAGAGGCAAGTGAGTAAGGAAGGAAGGTAGGCAAAAGCTTAACACAGAATAATATACTTCCACATACTAGTTTGACTGCAAATTTTGGGCTGTAAAAGTCAGAAAACATACCCATGCTACACACAGCAGTACAAAATGACTTTCATTCCCTTGGTCCTGCTGAGGTAATACATCTGCAGAGCTCAGAGGAGGGCAGTCCTAGTTCTGAGGATTTTTGACTTAACTAACTAGCTCAGACCAAATAGCATGTGCTCTGTCATTATAGTGAAAAGATATCACAGGGTTTGCTTATTTTGATTCTATAATATAAATTATTTCAGAAAAAAGAAAACCAGCATAGCCTTTTTGTGTAGCACTATAATGGCATAGACATACAGTAAGCTCTAAGGCAAAATTAGCTACCCCTAGGAGTACAAGAGATCTGATTCACATGCTAAACCCATGTAATGGAGAAAATAAAGAAAACCTCTGCAGATCCTAATAAACTGGAAATGGACAGGCAGTTTCCAGGCTTTGGAAAGCTACTATTTGTGTGATTATATTGTTGGAAAAGTTCTGTAGAATATATTTTTCTTATGCCAACAAATATTCTCCCAAATAATCACCTGGGAAGTGTTGAGGATTTAACACAGGACTGTTCTTAAAGGGTTGCTGCCATGCGCTACCTTGTGTTGCCAAGTAAGGAAGTTTAATAACAGCCTGTTTGAGGAGTTTGACCTCTAGGCTATGAAACTGAAGGAATTTATTTTTATAGATGAAAAAGGAGTAATTTCTTTGCAAGAAATCCTAGTGGAGATGATAATTTTTCCCAAGTTTATGACTGTGTCATGCAGAGGTGGTTCAGATAAGCTACTTCTAGCTAGTTGCTTGTAGTATGTTTTTCTCATGCTGCTTTTGCTGCCTCTTTACCTCATTCAGGTCTGCCTTCTATTTCTGAAGTTAGTTGTTGTGACTTTGTCATTATTCTTTCAATAAAGCTCTCCCTTTTGATAATTGAAGGGAAAACAAGTGGGAACACATAGGTGGCACAGTGGAGCACTTTTGTCTCCATGCAAGCACAAAACCTTATAGGAACGAAGGTAAGAAAAAAAGGGGCAGGGTTCCCACTGTTTCTTTATTTTATCTCATAAGATTTGAGAGACAGTATGGTTCCCTCCACCCAATTTCTGTAGAAAGAGATGAAATAGAAATACAAAAATCCCAAGTAATTAACAGTAAAAATCATATCAAATATGTACACTTAAAAAGTGACCCTGGCCAAGTGTATTATCTGGATTTCAGTACATGGTTGCTCACCAACTTATGATACTGTATCTCCAAGGTGACAGTGTATGTGCATATGATTGTGGGAGTATTACACTTTCCCTCCATCTAGTATGAAGAAAAGCAATCAATCTGTAAAGACAAACACTTCCTTATTTTTTCATGTGTGGGAAGTGGGCAAACTAGAACATCATGTTCCCTTGCTCAAATCTATGTAAATGGAAGTTAAATGCCTTTGGAAAAGCTAAGAAAATAAATTTTAAAAAAGGAAAAAAAAGGAAAGAGAAAGAACAAGAAGCAGAAATCACTTCTTTGGCTCTATTTTGAATCAGGCTTGGCATTCAGAGAAGATGCTGGGGGAGCTGCTACAGGAAACTAGGCAGGAACAGTTAAAGTATTGTATAAAAAAGAAGAAAATAACTTTTAGTTAAAAAATGCAAAGCCATAGCCATTGGTAATATACATGGAAATGTGCTTGGCAGTAGCTGCAGAACCAGGGACAGAATGCAGATGGCTAAATGGCAGCCTTAGCAGCATCTTCTCCCACTACACTCTCTAGAGTAAAACACATTCCTGAGATTCATGGCTTGTATCCATATTATCCAGGGAATTCATGTTCTGAGCTTGAACTGAACAGTAATGTTACCTTTTATGGTAATAGTTATATTAAGTATTTAAATAACACAAAAAATAATGTCTAATTATTCAATGGATATAAAATATGTATTATTTTTATAGTTCATTACCATAGATAAAAAAAATTTCTTTCCACTAACTATTCAGGAGAGTTGAAGGTGATAAATTCACAGGCATCTGCAATTTATGTAGGTGCTTCTCAAGCAAAATGTTATGAAGTCATTAACTAAATAAATCTTACTACATCCCCTTTTCAGATGTATCTACATTGGGGGATGTGTGGAAAATAGTAAGCACTTACAGTCAAAGAGAGCATTTCTTAGACTGTTCTGGAAAAGGTTGAAATCAAATTACTTGGTTCTTTGACACCAAAGTTTAACATTTAAGTTCTAAATAAGTCCACAAGGTATGTGAAATTAATTCAAACAAAAAGTAAAGTATCCCAATAATTATAAATTAATGTATCAATTGAAAACTAATTCTTATGAGAACAGGAAGGACACTTTTTCACCATAATCTCACAGTAAGAAAACAGGCACAATGCAAAGTGCTGTACTATCCTGTGTAAGCATCAACCCACTGCAGAGTATAACATTCAGCAAAGCACAAGAGACTGAAGACTGTAAAAATCCACATTTCTTACATTACAGAAGAGGAGTAACTCAAGATCCAAGGAGATTTATTAGGTGCAATATGGGACTTAAGGTGAAACCAGGCATCTAAAATTCCTCAAAATCTTTCTTTGATTTTCATTTCTCTTGAGAGCATATTGCAGTAGGCACTTCTGAAGGCATATCACTGTAATAACTTAAAATTCCTTTGAGCACCTAGGGTAAGATTCATACCAGTTGACTTTAACTATCTGAAAATTAAGCATCTAGATTAAGTAAAGGTGTTTCATTACCTAATCAATAAAGACATATAGGTGCCTTCAGAGCATGATTCATTCCACCATAAAATGAGATTCAATTATTAAACAGCAAGTTCTAGATGTGGCTTCCCATGGAATTCTTTTTTTTTTATCATGTGTTTGTGGTAAGCCAAACATCATTGCCCAGCTGGTTATGCAAAGCTTACCTGAGTGTGTCATCTCCTTTACATGATCATGTCATTTGTTGAAAATATTAAAGTATTATACTGTCATCTAGTGAGACATAATCCATCAACAAAATTTTCAGAAGCTTTTCTGTTTAGTTTATCAGTATAAACACACACAGGCAAAGCCACACATACCCATTCACATACAAGCCATTTATCCCTAATTACAGAGTTGCAGCAGTAGTTGGGAGTCCAGTCCCAATTATATGATTAGAAGCAGAGGTTGTGTGGACACAGCAGTTAATTTTAAGTGTTGGAAGAGCTCTCTTACAAGGTTTTGTTTCTGTTTACTTTGCCTATGATTCTGAAGACTTTCTTGTCTCAAGCAAACAACCTCCTCCCACTCTCTGCTCTAAGGTATGATGTAAGCTACAAGATTCTTGGTATAATACACCTTTCTGTTTCTCATTTTAATTTGATTTGTAGATTCAGCACTTCATCCACTTGTCACTTACGGATACCCTTGAGAAATACCAGCCCTTTGGCTCTTCACCTTATTAATCAGCCAGTTCTTGGAAAGCTTTCACATAAAGTTTTTACAATTCAGTGTTTCATTGCAAATTAACACTTTTATGTTCTTTGGCCTTCTATTCTAGCAAGGATTTCTTGTGCCAAAGGAAAATAGTAATTTCCCTAAGTTTTCATTTATTGGTTTTTATGACATGTCACTTTATATAATAGTGCTAAATTTATTTTGTATCACGACCAAAAGAAGAGATCACCTAGCAGATGATTGTGTTTCCCTTCATCATCTGACTACATATGAACATATCCTCTAGTTATGTCATCACCACAAATTCAGCCACTCATATGTCAGCCAGATTATCAAAATTTTGAATTAGAGAGGAGGAAACACTGTGATACTCAGGAAAAGATTGTAATACCTTTGACAATTTTTATGTGCCATGTGTATCTATTTCACATAGAGGGAAGAATATTCACAAAAAAGATCCGATTTTTCTATTACATATCCAATACCCAAATATGTCAAATAGTCCATAGTGAAAAGACATATTTGTGGGAGCTTTGGAGTTGGATTTCCATAAAGGTATAATGTATTGAACCTTGGTCTTTCATTTTGTCTGTTGGTGGAAAGGACAAGTGAATATAAGAGAATATTCTGGAGATTTTCTAACTTTTTTCTTGTTCTTTCCTTTTTTTTTTTTTTCAGATGACAGAGCAGAATTGTTTGCACTGTATTATTATCTGAGAGCAAAAGTTTATCACAACAAAGGTACAGAGGGACTAGTGACAAGGAAGGAACAAAATTACTTGATCTTCGAGAACAGGACCCCTTTCTCCCCTTTTCTATCACTTTTTCTAATGATTTTGCTACAGCAGTTATATTATTTCCTTCTTTCAGAATAATTTTAAGAAAATATTTTTACACACTTTGAGCTGTAAATCTATGCTTTTCCTCCTACTACCCATTTTTAGTTTTATATCTTTGCTTTTGTACTCCTGTGTCTCTATCCATACAAGCTTGTGAGACTGACTTATAGTGAAAAAATACCTTTCTTGCATTCCTACAAATCTAAGAGAAGGCTATGTTCAAACAGACTTCTTAATTTATTTTCCTTACCTATTCTGACTTAACAAGGAGTGTGAAGGAACTACAGTATCTGGCTACTCAAAGAGGGCAGTGATCAGTGGAAAAAAGTCCATTTGGAGGCTAATGAATAGTAGTATGTTTCATGGGTCAATACTGGGTCCAAACCACCTGAATAACGGGACAGAATGTAGCCTCAGCATCTTTGCAGATGGCATAAAACAAGGAGAAATGGCTGCCATTTGTGCTGCCATGTAGAAGAATCTTGACAGTCTGGAGAAATGGGCTCACAGAAATCCCATTAAGTTCAGCAAAGGGAACTTGAAAGTTCTGCACCTGGGTAAGAATTATTCCATGCCTCAGAGGATGCTGAGAGCCACCTAGCCACAAAGGAGTTCACAGTAAAGGGCTGGGACGCTGTGCTGTGAAGGAGTCAAGCTATTTTCAGTGGTGCACAGGACCACAGGGAATGGTCACAAACTGAAACACAGGAGGCTTCTTCTGAATGTCAGAAGGATGCCACAGTAAAACTCTTTTTTACTCTGAGCTTGACTGGGCACCAGGTTGCCCAGGGAGGTTGTGGAGTCTCCCTTCTTGAATATGTTGTGAACCTGGCCCTGGGTAAGTGGTTCTTGGTGACCCTGCTCGTGCAGGAGGGTAGAACAGATGACCTTCAGAGGTGCCCCACAACCTCAGCTCTCTGTGACTGGGCAATTTTGTGATTCTGTGTATGCACATATACATATGTGTCTACATAAACATATATTATGGATGTACACAAGTGTGCAGCACTATGCCTCCGTTACATCTGAATTTCTAATCATGTATACACACACATCTGGATAAAGAGAAACACAGACACTTGCTTGTAATACTGAGCTGCTTTTATTTGTATTTCATGCAGGCATTTAGGAGAGACCGTGTGCATATTAGGCATATGAATAATATCAAAAATTACCTCTAGAAAACTGCTCTCATGTTGCAGAGAATTACAAGTGAGTTAGGGACCTAAAAATAAACCTGAGAGCTAAATATATTTCAGAATTTTGATAGATATGATGCAAATGATCAATTTTTTTTTATTGTGCAGCTGACTCTAAGCCTTAATGATGGTATGCAGGTCATGTAATAACAAAATCTTTTAAAGCTGTGGGTGAGATTAATAAAATGGTTTGGTCACTTTAAGTTTTAGTCACTAAAATGTTAATAACTTTTTAGTTGTTTTTCTGCTTAGTTTACAGTAGTTGTTTGCTTGCTTGTTTTTATTGGAGTGGTATGGAGAAGAATTGTTAAAGTATTTTGTGATACTAATCTCCTATAAATAGACATTACTTTAGGATAATATGAAAAATGCTTGTAGATGTAGACCTAAGACATCTGGAATTTTAATTCTTGTATTTCATCTACCCATTAGATCCTTATGAGAATTATAAAGAATTCTAAATGTTGCAAATAAGTGATGCACCAGCTACAATATTAAATTTATTAATTTTACTGGTAGCGTAAGTTTAGTAATAATGCCTGTGCTTAACTTCTTGAAGTGCTAAGAAGAAATAAGTGGTTTTGCCTTTGGTCCTTTACTATATCTACAGATGGACAGATGGCCAAAGTCAGTACTAGTCAAGAGCTGCTGTTGGAGAAATAAGAGGTAGAAAGGGATTAAGTTAGAAAAAAGATGTACTTCAAACTGAAGAAGAAAGCAAGTGCTGGTAAAATATCAATTCAAGGAATATGAAAGCCCTTCAGGGACATCCTACAGATAGAAATCAAAGACAGTAAGAAGAAAAGATCATTAGCATAAATACAAGTTAATCCTTTGTACTATGATCAGTGGAAAAATTACAGACTCTTTAAACTAATCAGTAATTAAAATTACACAAAAAAATATTACTTAAAAGTAGGAAATATATCTTACTTTTTACATTCATGTCAAGGTTTTATTAAGAAATTGTCCAGGCACAGTGCTCTCACTGCTGCCTCCCTTTCAAGCTCACAGTACAATGAAGAAAATATGGGAAACAAAAAAAGGCTATAATTCCACATCGAATTATAAAAATTAACTTTGAGACAGAGTATTCCAAGCACCAGCTCAACAACTGATCTTATTAAATTATTTTTTTAATGTTGCCACTGCTCACAAAAGTTTGTGGTGAAAAACTACTGGAAAATTTCACACAATAATCAATTTTATAGATACATGTATGCACTCATACATATGCACTTACATATATATGCATGCATACCTACCTAAATATATATATATATATATATATATATACATGTCTATATATATAAAAAGGAAACTAGGATTTAGGAAAAAAATTCTAACATGAGCTGTATCTGTGGTCAAACAATGAGCAAACACTGTGTAATTTGCAATATGCTAGCATTGTAAAAAAAAAAAAAAAAGCCACCTAGAACTTTTGACATTTAGTCAGTGATTCAAGAATAATCTGTCCTTTCTACACAGTCAGATGAATATCTAAGACCTTATTGTTGAAAATCTCCCTGCACCTAAAGCCTATCTATTAAGAGGCCTGGGAAAATATTACACTATCTAGATGATATCTGATTTGTGTCTTTGATCTTTTTATTTAACCGTGAAAAAGAGTAAGTTTAGGAGAAGTGGATTGAATAATTGCTGGCACCTTCAAAGGAGAAACACTGAAGAAATCTGCAGAATGGCTAAATCAAACAGGAACCAACACATCAGTATTACTGGGTAGGTACAGCTGCATCGAAGCTGAACATAATGAGAATGGCTGATAACTTTTGAAATATATGAAAATTACCAATCAACTGGAATGTACTTGACAGATCAAATAATTCCATTGCTGAGCTGTCTAAATAGCATCCTGTTTGGCTGCTTCTGGTTCGAGAAAATTATCAGTTTTCTGTAGAAGTGCAGGCGTGTGTGGTGTATGAGGTGGTTATTACCTGAAAAAGGAAAATGTTGAGAGACTGGACATAAGATGGAAGGCTGACCTGCACAAATGTTTACACAAATGTCTATGAAATGCTCTATGAGATTTGGGTGATTAAAGGTCTGGTGAACATGAAACTCTTTAGGACAGGCAAGTGAAAAAGGGCTGCAGGATTTCTCAAGTGGCACCATAAACTTATGGTTAATCAATTGAGTTAAGCCATGACAATTTTCCTGACTTTCTTTCCATTGACTACCTTTTAATTGTGCTAGACATTTGGCATTAGGTTTTTGACTCAGTGTAGATAACTCCATACATTCATATTTGGCTGCAGAAGATTTTGACAAAGTCAAAAGTCTATTAGTAAAAAGTGATCAAAAGTCTTACCAGCTTCTTCAGTAACTTCATTGTGGAAACAGATTTGGGAAAAGAAGATGTATTCATGGGCTCAGTGGAAAATGGAAAATATTTTATGTGTATTTGTGAGTTCTTTTAAATTTTATAGTCAGTTAAACAACCTTGGGAACTTTCTGAAAATTTACCCTCACAGATTGGTATGCACACAACCTTTTTTCCTGATGTATTCTTTATCTCCCTTAAAATTCAACAGTAGTCATTAAAATCTTCATAGAAATATCTGCTCATTTAGACATCTCTATATAATACATTCATTTCATACAGTAGGTCCCAGTAGTAGCTCAAATTGTCGTTCTCAATTTGATATTAGGAAGAGAGAGATTAAGATGCATCATATGATATCCTTATTACCGTGGATACCTGCAACATCATTTTTGAGTTAATCTTAAAGCAGAGGGAAGTATCTTGTAAAGTAATGCCTTCAGGTCAATGACTGGGCTTAGTTTTAATTGCCAGGGTATGTTTTAGGAAGGTATTCCAGCTTATTATCTGCAGCTGGCTCATATTCATGGGACTCAGCCCCTGAGCAGCAATATGTGTGCATGGTAGCCCCACTTGTCGACATCTGTTGTGTGTGGTGGGACATTCATCATGTGGGTGCCTGTGATTCTGTCTGTACCAGATATATGCAGAGGTTGCTGTGTGCACATTCACCCCAAGGAATATAGCTCACATCAGGCTTTTTGGAAATTTTGTTGTAAGTTTGTGATGTTAGTTTCTGTTTCTTTAACAGATGGCACTAGTCTGTTGCACAGTTGAAGTTGCATATGGGATTAACAAAAAACTGCCATGTCTCCCGTTCCTTATTGAAGCTCTTAACTTGTCAGGCCTCTGTAATTGCTTTCTCAAGCAACTGACACATGAGTGTCAAGGTACTAACTTTCTGACATGCAATGATCTGTGATGCCATAAACTACATGACCGTGTATCATCTTGTACTGGAGTCTGCAAATGAAGGTAGCAAGCTTGGCTATAATTTAAAGCATGGAAGAAAATTTTCCACTTATTCACACTCTGTATAAATCAGTCAGAAATATAAAGAAACAAAAGAAAGAATTAAAGGGATTAAGAGATATTAGAAAGGGATAAAGTAACAAAACCAAACTCACCAAACCCAGAAGCTTATGATTATTATTTTATCTGAGACATCTTGGTGAAGACATAACTTGATATATTCAAACTGTGAATCCACCAGATAGAGAGGAGTTAATTTTCTACTTTTCTGGTTTTCTTCTGATTTTCCTAAAATAGTTCAGTCTCAGGCCTGTTGCTATCAATCTTCTAAGTAAATTGCCTTGAAATACATATCTCTGCTGAGAATTTGTTTTTGGCCATTGCTATCTACAGATCTTCTTCATAAATCTTGTTAAACATTTATAGAGTGTCTTCAGGGTTTTCATGATCCCACTTTGCCACAATATTTAGAATTATTGCATTATTCAAGAAAAAGATGAGTATACAGCTCTGATCTGCAGTGTGCTTAATTCATTCTCAGCAATACAGTCATTAAAAGATGAACATTTCCTGAACAAGTAAAAAGAAAAGCATAACAACCTAATGGCCCATTTATTTACACTCTAATAACAGTCTGCATAAATTGTATTACTTACAAGCTCCAACTACTACAATTTTGTGCAACTTCATTTCCTTTCTCACCATTGATGAGTGCAGGAGCATTGACTAAGGAAGTCAATCAAGAGCTGATTTTTTAATAAAGGTTTAATATGTAATAAAAATAATATTTTTTAAAATTCTCTCTATAAAGAATGTATTAAATTCATTTTAATAGGGACATCACAATATATAGACTTCCAAGAAATATACTTATCTTACTATTAAATGGAAGACACCTTTTTCCCCCTACTGCTTTCTGAGGAGGCAGTTGATCATGCAGAAGCAGAGTAGAGAGGGAATGTGATCCTTTTATCTTCATAGTCAATCACTAGGAAGAATAAAAAGGAGGCATAACCCTTTCTTTCCATAACCCATCCTATAGAATCCCTTGTACTAGTGTAATACCAGTATACCAATGTCATGAAACATGCTTAGAATGGTTTCCAGAGGTTCATAAAATATTTTGTCAAAGTTTCCAGTCTTTTTCATAGTACTGGTGACAACTGTGAAAGACTTTGAGGAAGATGGACATGATGAATGAATGTTTATGTGATTTCTTCCTAAGTGAGAAATAAGAAAGACATTTGGAATTAATGTGTCTTATATAAAGCCTACTAAAACCCACACAAATTTGAGTATTTTGACTCAGAATCAATTTGAAATTAATGTGACAAAAGATGAACTTGACATGGATGTCAAGTTTGCCTAGATGTTCTCTAACCCAGTCCTCCTTGACCAAGAGAAAATCTTCTTTTATATTCTCTATGTATAAGCCATAAAATGACCTCAACCTTGTTTTCAATCCAAAATGAAAATAATTATTATAAAATTTCATGTGATTAAACTTAATAAGTTGTAAGATTTTTACCAAACTTCTGGAATGTCTTCTTCTTAAAGGGCTAAATTATAGTTAATTGACTGATTTCAAAACTACATGTTGCATCACTCCTAAAGCCATGTAGGCTTCATTACATTAGAACGTTAGAGGTGGATAAATTTAGGCAGTTTTGAAAGCAAGTCTTTGACTAAATTTTGCCAAAAAGCATACCTAAAGCTGGAGTTATATATGTTTGTGATATTTACTGTATTTCAAAACGATAACTGTATCATAGAGGTTACTAGGGCAGAATTAAAAATATCAGTTCAGCAACATGTAAATATAATACAGGAAGTGTTTTTTGTGACTGTGGGCAAGGCATGGTTTGCAGAAGATGTGTTTTCTCCATGATCTTAAATGATTCCTACTGACTTAGAATTGCAGATATAAGCTTGACCTTTGAAACCTGTTTTGTCTACAACTACAAAAAAGGATTCCAGTGACACATTAATTTCTTAAAAACAATGGCAAATTTCAACACTAGATGTGAAGTAAAAAAGATAAAAACATTTGAAATTAAATAGATTTTTGAGTATTGGTATGTGTTTCAAATAAATAGGCTTATATTGTGTACTCTCAAGTCGCTGAATGGCAAATTCTGTGAAAGTAAAAGCTTTGGAAATCATGTACTCATTACTTATTGTATTTTTAATGTAGATCACATGGATAGGAGAAAAAAACCCCAAACAAACACATTCTTGAAATACTAGGAGAATTTTCAAATGCAAATTTTGGTTTACTAAATAATTCTGTATGTCGCAGAAGAAATCAGAATATATGAAAATAAGTCACTAATTGAAACCTTTGTGACAGGCAATTGAATGAATGAATGAATGCATGAATGAATGAATGAATGAAAGTATGTGAATCAATTAATAACTGGAGTTGTGTTTTTACTTTTATATAATTACATGTACACAAGTATTTGCATTAGAACTGAACAGAACTCAGAAGAAATCCTTTTTTTTTTTTCTTATGTGGGTTTTGGCTTTTTCTCTTTTTTTTAGTCCCTGAAATACACGTTTCAGGACAGGTAAATTAAAATATACTACTGCTCTGATTTTGAAATTAGAAAATTTTTCTTAACTAGCCCTTGTTATTATAAGTAGAACAATATTAAATTAAAACAGAGAAGACCATGCA
>VZRX01000054.1:93790-115243 GCA_013398075.1 Notiomystis cincta
TTTTTTTTTTTCTTATGTGGGTTTTGGCTTTTTCTCTTTTTTTTAGTCCCTGAAATACACGTTTCAGGACAGGTAAATTAAAATATACTACTGCTCTGATTTTGAAATTAGAAAATTTTTCTTAACTAGCCCTTGTTATTATAAGTAGAACAATATTAAATTAAAACAGAGAAGACCATGCAAATAGACTTCAAAGAGTCTGCAGCTTTCCGAAAGACACCCTGTGGCTCTGTAGTGACCATGACTGAGAAGCTGAGATGAGAATGATATATATAGAAGAAGAAAAGCTTATTGCCAGAAAAGTCTTGCTACAATTTCTGTTTAAGCATACCTAGGTCTTACTGCATCACATGGTAAGGCCTCTTCAGGGCCTTGTCCATGATGATTTGACTGTAGGCAGAAATCTCAATTGTTTTATGTAGCTTTTTAGCATTAGTTCAGGCTCCATGAGAAAATAGACTCCATCCTTCTGGGGAGAAGTGATCTAACAAACAAAATTATTGTACTCCTCTGGTTCATGCCAAAATTGTGTTCTGACTACATCTTTTTTATATCTTGTTTTCCTTTTCTTCACTTATAAAGAGAACAGTCCATAAACTGTATCCATTAGGAATTACTGCATGGAATAATACTCCACTGAATAATTCAGTAACAGCTTGTTGAGTATCACTAGGAAATTATTACACTTTTTTTACAGGTTCATTTCCTGGTCTCCACAGTAAAAGCTCATTGTTTAATTTGTGCTCTGCAATTAGACAGCCGAGGGTTGACTGGATCAAGTAACAGATGAAGTATCTCTAATAGAAATTCAGGTCAGTCAGGATGCCCTCATTTATGAATGAAGAATCTTGTCCTTCACCTTGCTTATGCCTAGGACTTTCAACTATATTTTTTTTTACCTGTTTGTGGTTTAATGAGTAACGGTACTTAATACAATTTCATCTGTTGTGACTGACCAGATACAAAACATGTGCCTTCTGCAAATTTTAAAAAATAATTCCCTTCTTTCTGACTCGAGAAAAACTGCATTGCTTTGAAATCAGACAGTTCCAAACACTGTAGTAAATATTGTTCCCACACTGTCGGTTCTTGAACTTATGGTTATGAATCAGATATCTATCAAAATATTGGCCAGACAAAACTTAAACCAGATGTTATTTGAATAATAACAATGATATGTGCTAGAAGGGAAATAATGACAGTTTCCTAATGTGGCAAGTTGACCTTGGCTATGTATCAGATGCTCACTAGGCTGCTTTATCAATCCTTTCCCCCAATAGAATAGGGGACAAAATATGACAAAAATATGACAAAAAGGCTTTTGGATCAAGGGCTATCACAATAAAAATGAACTCAGCTTGGGGAAGTTATTTTAATTCACTGCTGATTAACAGTAGAGTAGCATAATGAAAGCAAATCTTAGAATACTTTCCCCCATCCCTCTCTTCTTCCCAGGCTCAACTTCCCTCCCAAATTCTCTACCATCTTCCCTCAAGCAGCAGAGGGAGATGAGGTATTGGTATTGCAGTCAGTTCATCACACTTTGTCTCTGCCTAATCTTTCTTCTCATTCTCTTCCCCTGTTCATGCATGGAGTCCCATCCTCCATAAATTTTGCTGGCATTTCCTTCCAGTGGGCTGTAGTTCTTCACAAACAGTTTGGTTCCCTCTTGTGGGGTGCAGTCCTTCAGGAACAGATGTGTTAGTTTAGTCCAGAATGTGTTTCCCATTGGGTTACAGACCCTGACAGAAAAGTTTTCCAGTGTGGGCTACTCATCACAGATCCCCTCAAAAGCCTGCTCCAACACAGAGTTTCTTCTTCTGGCATCCACTTGTTTGTGTGTGGAGTCCTCCACAGGCTGCAGGTGGATCTCTGCCCTGTGCTGACCTCCCTAGGCTGCAGGGGCACAGCTGTTTCACCATGGTCTGCAGTACAGCCTGCAGGGGAACCTCTGCTTCAGTGTCTGGTGCACTCCTCTCCCATTTTTTGCAAAGACCTTGGTGTCTGCAGGGCTGTTTCTCTCACATATTTTCTCTCCTTTCTCACAATTGCTTCTCCATGGCAGTTTTTCCATGTTTCTCCATGGCACCCTTCTTATATAAGTTATCACAGAGATGTTACCAATGTCACTGATGGGCTCATCTTTGGCCAGTGGTAGGTCTGCCTTAGAGCTGCCTGGAACTGGCATTCTCTGATGTGAGGTAGCTTCTGATGTCTTTTCACAGTGGCCACCCATGCAATCTCCCCACCTCACTACCAAAATCTTGCAACATGAACTCAATACAGTAAAAAAAAGTGTAGTGGTTTGACCCTGGCTGGATGCAAGATGTACCAAAGCCTCTCTATCACTCTCTTCCATAGCTGGACAAGAGAGAAGAAAATAGGATAGAGGGTTCATGAGTTAAGGACAGAGAGATCACTCACCAATTACTGTCACAGGGAAAATAGACTTGAATTAGAGATATTAATTGAATTTATTACTAGACCAGCATAATAAGAAGTAAAATAAGACCTTAAAAACACCTTCCCCCCTCCTTTTCCCTCCTTCTTAGCTTCTAGCAGCTTTTCACAGACGTCATTCCTGCAGCCCTGCCAGCTACCAAAACCTGGCTCTGCCAACTTAATGCAAAAAGAAACTGCATCAGGCCATGACATAGAAATAGAGAAAAAAATCATATATTTTTAGGTATGTTTAGCCCCCTTAGCATGTTATCTTTGTAAAACATATTTATGAATTTTTTGCTTATGTACAATCATGGAACTAATACAAATTTGAAATATGTTCCAGTGAGTTTCACTGGAAACTTGAAATGGTTGTTTACGAGAGTATATTTCTGCTTTAAATTAAACATTTACCACTTTCTGAAGCTAGTTCAGTTTTGGTCTAAAATTGTATAAACACTGTAACTTATCCAGTGAATCACAGGGAAACAGGATATCTAGGCACAGTTTAGTATATAGCTGGAAAACAATAGAACCTGAGACAAAATTTTTTCATTGACAAGGATTTGGAATTGATTCATAAAAACAAAAAAAAAAAATCAGTATGATTTTCCTGAAGTGATAGGCCTCTTCTATAATTTTTTTTTTCCTTCTGATAGGAGATGAAATACCAGCTGAAGAAATTTTGCAGCTGGTCTTGCATTATCAAGGCTAACCAGCCCCATCATAGGGTCAAAAGTAGTAGACTGTAAGTTACAGATCAGTACATTTGCAACAGCTGCTGCTGCTCTTTGACTAAAATTGCTATGTATATTTTCTTATTACTTCTTTCTAAGAGCACTTCTCAAACATCTCAAATGCTATCACTTCTGACAAAATTGTTCCCTCTCATTTATGCATAAATAAATATTTTCTGTTTTCTTAACTTTTAGAACATTGGGCACTAACATGAAGAAAATTTGCAGAAAAAAGGCCAAAGTCCAGAAAGGTGAAAATAAAATCATATTTATGACAGCTGCATGACTGATGACTTCTGGAAGAATGTGTACTAAGGTCTCAAAAAATCAAGAACCTGAGTCATCAGCAAATGTCAACAGATTCTTTTTAGAAAAGGTTGTACAGAAAATATTACCTAGGCAGTATTTGTTTTTAAAATGTGTCAATGTTAGCAGCTTCTCAGTTGCCATTTCTGAATGATTCCTCCTTTCTTGTTCTTTCTCTAGTCAAAAACATCTTGATTAACACTTATAACGAAAGACTTTCCTTGATTAAGAAAAGACTTAAAAATATTTTTATTACAAAACCAAAGTCTATAATCATAATTTGTCATAACAGTACATTTTCTAAGAATACAAGGTCATAGAAGATCATGAATTCCAGTGGCTGGCTAAGATACAGAGAAATATGCAACAGGCTTATCTCATTGCAATAGGCATTTTGGATAAATTTCCATCTGGCATATGGTCCCAGCAATTCCCAGCTGGTGCATGATCCACTGCACAGTCTACAGCAGCCCCCTGTGGGTTAACACTGGGCAGCATATCAAAAAGCTGCTTCTGGCTTTCTAACAGACTGAAATACAGCACATCAGAAGCTGTATGAGTAAGACTCAAAAAGTTCAGCATTAATGAGGCAAAAATATAGTGGTAGCAAAGGCACAAAATTATTCATGCTGTCCAGCTGGGAAATTAGACTGATTTATCCTTTATGATCAGAAATTAAATCAATTCTTGAGCAAGTATTAAGGCTAGCAATGGAGACAGGGACTTAGTGACATAAAGACCAATGTCATTCTTTGCCACAGCTTTCTCCTTAACACCTTGCTTGGATGAAGAATTTCCACCCATCCATGTTGATTTATATCTTCATGTACTTAACGGGTAGTAAAACCAAAGGATTTTTTACAATTATTACAAATTATCTGCATGATATGGAAGACTAAAGAACCTTCTTCAAAATTTTGTGAACAGTTTTTACTAGACAAGATGGAAGTAGTAAAATCCCAAATTGGAAGGTGTAATTAGGTATGTAAAAGTAATTAATGTCTCTTTCAATTTGAAGGAAAATATAACACTTTATGATTACAGTCATTTGCAGTGGGAATTTTAATTGATTTTTATATGGACTTGTGCCATGATAATGCATATCATACTTTATCTTTCATCGGAAAAATAAAATTGAGGCCCTTTGCCTGACAAAATTCTCTCTTTCTGTAGATTTCTAAAACTATAATAATCAAAAGAGGGAAATTAACTTCTTTGTGTTTGCCTCAATCAAAAATTGCATAGCACTAACATATAAATATGAATCTGTGACCCACTGAAATGATTATTTGTTTAACTTACTGTAATTGCTGACTTTGGAATAGAAGATGTCTATCTGTGAATGGAATTTTTTTCTAAGGAAAAATATTAAGACATAATTAAAATCTAAGAAAACTTTGCTTCCTGAAAAAAAAATTTAGAAGAGAAGCATTTGACAATCTTTACAGTTAAAAAGTTTTACAATTAAACAAAATTTTAAATTATTCCTTAATATCGATTACATTTATTACTATTATATAAATTATTACTATCTGTTAGCACTGACTTAGAGAATTATCTGGATGCATAAGACAAAACAAATTTTATAATTAACAAGAATGAACATTTAATGTTAAATTTATGGGTCTAGAAACTGCAAGTAGCTGAGTATACATGTCATTCTACACTAAAAGTATACATGAAAGCAAAATAAGAACAAAATAAGGGTTCTCCACAAAATATCAACAACACTATTTACTAGATCCATCTTTATGTTTTTATTAGATACTTCAAAATTCAATATAAGAAAAGTAATTAATTTATTAGAGGGGTTGAGATGGCTGGAGCAACAAAGGCAAAAACTGATGATGCTCCGTTTAAAAGAAGGTGGGTTGTTGATTACTGTTGATTTTTTAAGTTAGTTTTTACGTTACATGGCAATATCCTCTCAATATTTTGGGTAGATTACATGTTTTATTTTTTATCCAGTTGCATACAGATCTAAAAATGTTATAGATGTAAAGAATAAATATGATTTCAGTTACTGCTAAATGCTCATAGTAATTCCCAGTCCAAATTCAATATCTACTGTTCTGTCCTCTAGCTCTACGAAATATACAGCCCATCCCACTCACCTTGCCATACTGTCTCTCCACTTTCATTCATCCATCTACAAGCCAGCAATATTTTTTCACCAAATCAAAACTGCAAATGAAATGCTGCCTAAACTAAAAAAAAAAAAAAGTGGCAAGTGTTCTCCAAAATATGTCATTTATGAATTTAAACCCAGCATGTGGCTAGTAGCCCATCACATTTAAATCTAGGGAAGGGAACAGCAAAAAACAAGGGCTATCCCTGTTCTGACTTCAAAAAACAGCTGTGTAAGACTGAACTGCACAGTAACACAGACTTACTCACATCTCTATAAGTGGGTGTTAATATCAAATATTTCAAGAACTCTTTTTTTCCCCTTCACTGCTAGAAAATGTATACATGATCTGACTAATTTAAAAAGGATTCCAAAAGTTGCTTAGTTGTAGTGGGAGGTTGTTATTTTTTAAAATAAACCCAGAATTAACTTACTTACACACAAAATGTCTACAACATTTGTTTTGCTATTAGATATTATTGATAGTATCAGGATAATGCTGTAGAAATGTAAACTTGTCAAAATTGAATCCACATGAAGTCTCCACAAGCAATCTGGCACTAACTCTTCATCTCTGCAGGGAAAAAAAATAACCCCTTGTTATCATCCATTTCCAACTCCTTGTTCTGCCGCAGAACAGCTTGGCTTTTTCCTAAGCTGTGATCTTGCTTTTGCTCCCAATGTGAGAACAATCCCTCATGCAGGGCACATTGGGTCTCAGGCCTGGTGGGACAGGAGGTGGCTTGGAGGGTGAGCTGGAGGGTGCTGGGAGCAGCTGTAGCAGGGCATGGCCTGCATCTCCTGTGCCAGGGACACACTTCACATGCCTCTGTACTGAGCCTGGGGATGCACACTTTCTCTCAAGTGACCCTAGGATTATTCACACCGTTTTACTGCCTCTGATGAAAGCCAACTAAACTTTTAACCTCATTTTACTCCTGATTTGTAAAATTCTAGTTACCACACAGAGTTAATACTGAATGAGAAAGAAACAACTACTTGGATAGAAAATTACTGTCACGATTCTACTCAGTAGATTAGAAGACTTTGGGTAAAATAAAATTTAGTTATGTGAATTTCTTAGAGAAGCAACTTTTGCATCTGCAGAAAGGAATTTAATTCCTTCTTATCCCCATTCAAATGCAATTTTAAGGTTTCTGTTTATGTCAACAAGCCTTGAAAACCAATTTCTTTGTCTTAGATTTTTTTTCATTGCCTTTAATGCCTGCATATACTTCCTGAAGTTAGAGCCATTGTGGGTGTAAGTGACAGACTGTATTTCTAACCAAACACGTTCTCACTGGAAAAAAAATTATGCTGAGGACTACTTTGTAAACTATTATGGAATTCTTAGACTTGATCATGTAGTTTGTTTCTCTAATAGTTTAACTATATCTATCTTTTAAAAAAAATTAAAAAAAAACCCCACAATTCCTTTCCTTCAGTCTGGTCCTCATGTAGAGAATTAAATTTGTTTTTAAATTTTTCTTCTGGTTTTGGATAGTTTCAAATTGATTCAGAGAAACCACTCATTCGTAGGTTATGTCATTGTCAAGCTTTATTTTATAAGGTGATCCTGTCTCTCCACAATCATCTTCAAACTACTTAGATTATTTGATGACAAAGCTCTCACACCTGTACTCCAGAGGTAAACATTTGTTTTCAACATGAGACTTAGTCATTGAAATTCTCATGTAGAGTATTGAAGAAATGCAGACAAATCCATATGAAGTATTGTTCTCGTGTGCTACATTCAGAACAGTAGAGGATTATATCTTGTCATTCTCTTTCTATCCTTTCAAAAATTACTGAACACTACTACCCTTCACTTATTTACTGATGTAATTCAGAAATACTGTAATTTGTATGTAAAGAGAATTAGTGTGATTTAATTATCCACCCAGGGGAATAAATTAGGCAGATATTTCCCTGGTTATATATTGTGATTCTGGATTATAGGTATTTTTTTGAATAGAGAAAATTATCCACATGCTCAATATAATAGTCAGGGGTGATTTATTTATCACAGAACTTTTATAGATTAGTCTCTTTTTACTTTGAGAGCTATGTAAAGAAATTTAGTCAACCTGAAATGACAATCTGTAGTACAAAATGCTTCCAGCTTGTTTGTATAAACATTAGTCTTCAAAACTTCTTCAAATAAAAGCAAAAGCTAAATTCAGTAGCTCTTTACAATTAATCTAAGTTAAAATATTGAAAGATAGTTATTTTCTTCTATTTTCTCATTTTATTCCATAGCAAAAATGTAGTTGAATAAAAATTATTAGTTTGGCTCAAAAAGGTTGGTAACTATAAGCTAAATAGGGCAGATGCAACTAAATTAAACTGCTCGTTTCAGATTGATTATCTCACTATTTTAGTATTAATTTCAGTTCATAAACTTTTTGGCTACTTTTTGACTCCTTCCTAGCTGTAGTGAGCACAGTTGATTGCTCCAAGTGGGGATTAATAAATGAAAAACACTGAACCACAAATAAATAAAATGGATATTTATATCTCAAAAATATGCCATTTGCATACCCAATATTGACCTATGTAAAGAATTGCTGTCAGCTTTTAAATAAACCAAGAATTCTATTTCTCATAGTGAAGTGGTCAGTTTATTGATAACAAAGGCACTCAGTGTAGAGGAAGGATTTGCAAGTAAATTTTCTGTGTTGTTTCACTGACTAAAATATTAAGCAGATTCCTGAATGATGGGTTTGTGCTTATTGACTGTTGTTGTATAGATATTACATTGTTAATAGTCAGTAATAATTTTAGAAGACATATTTGGTTTGATGAAATGTGACTGCTTCTGCTGAAAGTGCCTTTAAAGTGTCTTAGGTTGAAGTTGTGTCACTGTATCAAAATTCTGTCATTGCAAATTTTCATTATATATGTAATATGTCATTACATGACAGAGGTTTTAAGTCCTTAATATCTACACAGTCCTTCACTGGTGTCGCTCCAGTATGTCCATGTCTTTCTCATACAAGGGAGTCCAGACCTGTACAATGCACTCCTGAGGTGGACACAGCAGCACTCAGTAGAGCAGAAGGTTCACCTCCCTCAACCTCCTGACAGAGCTACTTCCACTGCAGCCCAACCTGGGATTGCATTTCTTCACCATAAGCCAGCATTGCTCATTCATCTTCAATTTGCTGACTGCCAGGGTCTTCTGAGAGAAAAAGAAATAATTATTTTAGGATAAAAGAGACATCAAACCAAAAGTAGAAGAGAAAGTGTTAGTATGTTACCCAGCAGTAGAATGGAAAATATTTTTTAAATATTTTAAACCCTGTAGTATAGGATAAGAATTGCATTTTAAGATCTTATTTTTACATTAAGATATGAAAAATAGAGGAAATTTCTTAAAATACAAGTCATAATCATAAAGAAAGAAACTGTGAAAATACTAATCAGTAGTTCAATATTGAGGAAATAAAAATCACAAGGCCTCCAACACAGTGAAAAGGGTTGTGCTCAAGACAGAACTACTGTGGAAGCCAGACCACCAGCCACACCAAAAAACCCACAAACAAGCAAACAAAAAACAAAACAAAACAAAACAAAACAAAACAAACACACACACACGTACAAAACAAAACCACAAAAACAACAATAAAAAAAAAACCAACAAAACCAACAGATTTTTTTACATAAGAAGGAATAAAAAAGGAGGAAGAAAAATAATGTATCTCAGCAGTTAGTCATTACCAACCAAGACATCCTAACATGCCTCTGAATAATTCTGTCAAACCACCAAATCTCCATGCAAATGTACTTTCTTAAAGTATGCTTTATTAAAATGAACGTGATTTGAAGATAGGAATTCTGTATTGTGTTTAAAGAGCATAGGAGTTTAAACTCATGGAGGACAGAAATGATGCAGGGCCAAAAATTACATATTATGGACACCATCAGTCTGCCTTAGAAAGTTTTATCCCTGTTGGAGTAAGAAAAACCATGTTCACAGACATAAGCTAGTTCATGCCACTTGCCTTCAGAGTCTAAGATAGCTGTTACCCATCCATTATTTAACATCTCAGACACTTTCAGCATTCTTCTTCCTAGAGAGTGACACCATGGTCTTCTACTTACACCATTTCACACTTGGAAGAAACGCTTGGCATTAGAGGCACTTGGAGTTTCTGGGTGTGTGTGAATACCACAGGCTGGTGGTATCAAAGTTTTCCAAGTCTGAGAGAATCAACACTGTTATATTGATTGTGTACTGCTTCATATTGACTTCTGCTTCTACAGACAGAGTCCATGCTTTGCAATTCAGAGATTAGAGGATGAAAGAAGCCCTTTCAGCAGAGGTGCAGACAAAAACTGCATATTGGTTGGGAATTTTATAAGTTTTATGGAAAATTATGTCATATCTCTTTCTTTAGAGAAACTGTTCTCATTAAGTTTGGAATGTCTGTTACTTAGATTCTTGGACCAGACATATCTTCCAGGTAAGCATGAAGACAATAGCATGTCATGAAGGGAACAATTTTTCAAGCTATTGTAACACCATATGAAGCCTCATAGAAAGGAAGGAATAATTTCATGGGAATGATTTGGACATCATTGAATCAGGAAAAATCTTGTGGACGTGTCTTATCTATTCCAGTGGTATTTCCAAGTACGTTGTTATGTTTCAGAAATTGTAAGCAAAATATTCTCAATCTTAACTTCATCACAAGAACTCTAAAATGTTCCTGAGGAATACTACCTACATTTTCACTGAATGATCAGTAAGTGCTTTTATTTAGTATTTTAAAGTGATGCTAAAAATTTCACTCTATGAGTGCTTCTATATTCTGCTCCAGGTGCAATGTACCATAATTCCCTGGGGTACACAGGGTACATTTAATCCACAGCACTTTTATCCTGCTTGATTTCAACAGCTTTACACTGATACTCCCCTGAAGCATTTCTTTTGTTTACTTGCTCCTGAGGCTTGCTTATACTGTAACAGGTGCATCTCATAAGGCCACTACACTTGAGAGATAATGATATAAAAAATTGCACGTAGACTAACTGTAGTTTTGCAGTGAGAAATAGAGGTTAACACTTCTCTGAAGTGATCTGTCTAGCCATCATCCAACAAAAACCATTCTTCTTGATGGAAAGCTTTCTGATAGACGCCTGTAGCCCTCATGCCAATCTTCCCAAGATTTTTGGGCTAAAATTACTTTTGCCTGCATTTAATAATAGCAGCATCTGTCAAGAAGTACTATGACAACTCAGTGGGCATAAAAAACCAAAATAATTTCCGAAGCATTGTTGGATTCACTAACATTTCGTTTTTATGGTTGTATGAAGAAAGAAACAATGAATACTTTGAAAGGACAGAGATTTTCCTGAGATACTTATTGCTATAGACAGCAATGCCATCTGTTTTAGTGCTTGCAGAATGGGAGGGAGACAGTCCTACCAAAGGGAAAAGAGTGAAGACATTCTTGCAGCATCAAGAATGTCCCGTTTGATGCATTTGGGCAGGTTTCTCAAGGCAGTATACAAGAATTTTATGAGTAAACAGCCAGTTACATATTATTTTCAATACTTTGTCACATCACTAGGGACTGGTTTACCTTTGTAATACAAATGTCCTTGCTTATTCATTACTAAATGGAAGCATCATAAGAAGTGACACTGTGGCTGTAAACAATTTCATGAAAATGCCAAAACTCTAAAGATTTCAGAATTAAGAAGATTTTTTCTGGAAGTTCATACTTCATTATTTATTTTAAAAAATAGGACTCTCATTGGTATAATAAGTTGTCTAGGTATTTTCAGAATAACAGAACTAAAATTGCATAATACCTTTGTATATCTTTCCATATTTATTTGATTGCTGGTTCAACCTTTACTTGCAATTCATTCTACAGTATTTATGAGAATTAATTACTGATCTGTGGGGAAAATATTAACTAAATTACTTAGAAATTAAACGTAAATTACTATGTTAGTGTTTATTATACTCTATGGAGTGTTTATTAAATATTGTATGCGTATTTTATACATACTGTTATATTAGGTCTTATGTCTGTAGATGAAACTGATACCTGCAGTAACTATTGTAAATATATGACAAAATGACAGTTTCTTAGCTGAATATTGGACATTTCATCAGTCAACAGTTACTTTCTACCTAAAAATAATAAATTCAAATAAAATATTTACATTAAATAATTATAAATTTCTAAATGCTGTTTTGCAGTACACATGACTGTATAAATTTAATCAAAAAAGTATTTGATAATGAAACATTGAGATGTTCTAGACTCTGACAAATATCATTTACATATTTTTTATTTTTTTATGCTCTTTTGGTTTTGAATAAAGTATCTCATATATGCAGTGTCTTCTACTAATATATAAAGAAAAAATAAGACAGCAAAGAGCCTGAACCACCATAAAACTTTCTGGTGAGAGTACAGGCATTTACTGGGAGAGGAAAGCAGTATAGAGAATTATACTGAGAATTTTATTCTGCATTTTCAAGTACCCCACAAATAATAGGCTTTGAAATAAAAAATCAAATACTCTGAACAGTAATGCAAAACCACAGCATGTCTCCATACACTAGGAGAACAAAAAGAAATGCAGTTTATTTCTACCCAGTTGAGTGGATTCCCATTTTTCAGCCTCCTTTTTGGAGAGAGCTAATTATCACTCTCATCTCCTTTTTCAATATATTTGAAAACTATAAATCATTCCATGTATCCTGTATTTAACTTCTGGGTGATAAACCAGCTCTAAAAACATACTTAATCAGAATAGCATCAGTTGTATAGCATATGTAGGGTGAGACATTTAATGTTTCCTGCCAAGGACAATATCATCTGCAGCACCAAGGAAATATGGAGTGGAGTCCATCTCATATTGCCTTTTTGATAACACTTATGTACTTAAAAACTGAAAGAGTTTGTAAACTGTCATCATGTACTGCAAAACTATCCTTATAAAGAGAGAAAACAAACCAGTTAGGTTTAAGGCTGAGCTTTATAGGATGGTGTGTTACAGTTCAGTTCACTCACTCACCTGCAACAAGGTCTACCTTGAGCACAGACTTAATGGGCAATGATATCCTGCGTCGCTGAAATACCATCTTGCCTCCAAGTTAATACAGGATGAACTTCTATGTCTTAATATTAATTTTTTTTTTTTTTGCACAAACAGCTGCTTAGTATTTTGCAATCATAGCAGTAATCTGCTCATTTTATCATGGTCTGCTAAGGGAAACAGCAGAGGAAATATAGAAAACACGGTTAGATGAAACTCATAAAATTTGAAGGAGCCTATTAAATTTCTCCTATCTAAGAGAGGTCCAGGATTACTTCAGTTGCCCTATGAATCCATAATGGACATCAATGAGTGGGTGAAGGAGAGGATTCTAGAATAACATTTTCAAGTGTAGGTGCTGGATTCAGCAATATATGAGTAGGTATTTAATGTCATTTTAAATAAATCTGAATGTCCTGCTTAGCCATCATTTTTCACTCCTGCTGCTCAGTGCCTTGATTATTTTTTCTGCCCTGTGCCATCTCTGCTAGACCTATGTTTATGTGTTGCATATTCTAAGACATTGCATATGGCAATAGAATATTAAAAACATACTTTCATGTAAACATCTAAGTTTCGGCCAGTTTAGTTTTGAACCACTAAAATTTTGGGGGTAGATTGCATAGAGGGGAAAAAAAAAAGGCATATCCTAGGGGCTTATAACAATTTCTGGATGTGGTGAGTAAAGGAGTGATACTTTAATACATTAACAGCTCCAGGCTTCTTATGGAGCAACTCCTAAGAATTTGAAGGCCAAGGCAAGTCTTGTTGGTTCATACCTCTGGGTCAGTGAAAGAATCAAGTTTAGCAACCTGAAAAATTAAAAATCTTTCACAACATAAAAAAAAACAACCCAAACTTAATTCTCTGTTTGTCCAAAAACTACTTAAAGTTCAGTCTTTCCTAGGTCTGAAAGACATTATTCCTAGAAATTATGTTCCCCAGTAAAATCTGTAAGTATTTACAGGGGAAAGGGAATGTGTGTGGGATTTAAGAAAATGCTTCATTAAATAGGCAAACATAGAATGATAAAGATGGAAAGTTTCAGGCATACTTCTATCTATTAAGCTTGCAGAAAAATTATGGAAACTTTACTGTACTAGGTTGTGGAATATTTTAGTGGCAAACAGAAATGCTTCAAAACCTGTTCAGTATCCCATGATGAATGTCTCTAATGTTTTCTAAACATCAAAATCTCTTGGTCTTCACTTAAATTGAAAAAAAAACCAACAAAAAACAAAACCAAAACACTCCCAAACCCAAAGAATTTTCATATTAGTTGTAATGAGTTTATGTGGAATTTTAGTACCTGCCTGACTAGTTGAACAATTTTCACTTCTAGGAATATTCATGTAAAGATTGAGAGTATTTTGTTGTTTGTTTTCTGCAATCATGTTGAATGCTTTCTAAATAATAAAATTTGATACTTTTCTGCTGCTATAGCAGTAATATAGAGCCTTTAGTACAGCATTAAGCTAATTTAACTTTCAGTGTCCCAAATGAAATGCATAAGTGGCTGCTTTCCTCTTTTGATGGAACACAAGGGTGGGATTCATCTGCCTCCCCATAAGGGCAGGGTTCACAGGCATCTCATCTCATCTTATTTCACATGCTGCAGTGTAAGGACCTCCTACATGATTTCTGGCAAATAGAAACAGATGCAAATAGCAATACATCATGGCAGTATCATACTGGAGTCTGGCTAACTAAACTCTGCAGGTGTGAAAATGATAACAGTCAGCATACAGGAATAATTTTGTCACACAATTTACAATGGAATGCAGCATAGCTTCCTATTTTGTGTTTCTGTTCTTCATTTTTTGCCTTAAGTACCTCATAGGGATGTATGAAAATATTCAGTATATTTGAGATGACTGCAGGAGGCTAAAAATGATGACATGGAAGACATACAAACTTCCAGATTGACAGTTGGGGGATCAGAAGAATAACCGCTGAAATATCAAACAGCACTAGAAATCCAGCTTTAGATAAAAGAATAAATATACATTTCTTTAACAAATATTTTTGTATTCCAACTACAAAAGAAAACATTTAATTCAAATACCATAATCCATGTAGCTCCAGTATAGGTGATAATTACAAACATACTCTTCAGTTAACAGAAAGCTAATTGTGGGATGAAATTTCCTAGTATATTAAAGTAGGGATCAGTGAGAAGCCAAGTATGGTAATATACAGAATATAGATTGTTGTAAATCAGCTGTGTTCAGAAAGCTTAATTTCAATCATTTCTGCGTTTTTCAAAGTCCAGTGTAACAGTTTACTTAATAGTTCAATCATTAAGAACTTAAAGTTCAATTCACTTTCTTCAAAATAAGCACCTGAGAAGTTCTAGTGTTGTGATTCTGTCTAGCCTCTGGCTGATGCCCTGTTAATTTCAGTATGAATATTATATTAGTGTGAGGAGAGCTGTTTTAACTTCCTTGGGGTTTCTCAGTTATGGGTAAAAACATTATGCAAAATTAATGGATCAAGAACCATCAAATAAAAGAAAAATTGATTCTATAGCCAAATGATTCTGGCATTCTCCTGAAAACACAGAAGGTCCTTGATCTTGTTCTTTCCTTTTATAGCTTTTTCATTTTTTAAATAGTGTAGCAGAAAACAAATAAGCAGTCTTTAGATCAGAGAGTAGAATTCCCATTTCCATAGCCAAGTGAGTTATACTGTCTCCAACTTCATGAATTTCACATTTCATGCTGATTAGTGGCCTAATTTGGACTAAAAGCATTGTAATCCTCATTAATTTATTTTCTTCCTAGTATTATTTTTGCACTTATATTAAGCAGTCAGTAAACAACATTTTAGGAAACAGTTTTTGTAGAACTATTTATGCACATATGCTAAGTAGTGAAAATTTAACAATCTAGAAAACAGTTTTCTATTTCATTGGACTGGAATCATGTTCATGCTTGCTGTTCACCTAGCTCTGCAACTCACACTGCATGGCCATTTAGCACTAAAAAAAAAGGTAAATTAGACATTATCTTTGTACATCAACCACCAGAAAGATGGCAAGAATGACTGATGAAAGAAATGCTTGGGTTAAAATTTCTGCAGAAATAGGAGAATACAGATTTCAAATTGTGCTAGGTCTGTCTTGGATGGAGGTAACTTTCCTCATAACAGCATAACATTATGTTTTAGATTTGTGACTGAAATTGTCATGATAAT
Organism: Notiomystis cincta; assembly: GCA_013398075.1. NCBI lineage: Eukaryota > Metazoa > Chordata > Aves > Passeriformes > Notiomystidae > Notiomystis > Notiomystis cincta. Next base: position 109,661 of record VZRX01000054.1, read on the forward strand.
GCACCAATGTTTTGTTATTATAATTAAATTAATATTATTAATATGTGGGATCGTGCTTTCATAACATTAAGGGTTTCTCAGTTTCTCACACTGCCCCCTTCCAGAAGGGTATTCCCTGCCATATAACATCATTAGCAAAAAATGAGATGAAAACAGTTTGTCTTCCAAGGTAATCGTTGCTCAGAGACTGCTTGTGGAACACAATGATTAATTATGTTTGCATAATTTCTTTTTTTTTTTTCTTTTTCTTTCACTTCTTGAATTGTTTTATCTCAACCCATGAGTTTTTCCTTTGTTACTTGCCTTATTGTTTCCTTCATCCCAGTGTGGGCAGGGGAATGAGCAAGTGTCTTTGTGGGTACCACAACTCAGAACTCCTTTTCTTGCTCCACAGAACAAGAGCCCCTGATAAGAGCCAAGACAGTGTACCTGGGAGATGATATTGGGGAAAGACAGAAGAGAACAAAGGCCAGCAAAACCCTGTCAATGACTAGTCTTGTTGCTTCCACTGGTGCTCCTGCTGAAGAATGCTATCACATCTGAGAGAAGAACTGGATTTCAGAAATAAGTCTCACAAGCAGCCTTTGTTTAGTACTACAGCTTGTAAAATGCAACTTTTAAAGACCTGAAATGCTCCTAGAAATGTAAATCAGACTTGATAATGTCCCATCCAGCAAATTTAATTACACTAATTTCTACTGTTTCTCTGTTATATTTAATCTTTTTTTCCTTCTTTTTTGCCTAATTTGCCATCATTTTCTTAATTCCTACTGAGGCTGCTAAAATGCAACAGCTGGTGACATTTGTGTCTGAGTCCATATCCTTGTATTTTTATCATCTAGAGTAGTATTGAGAGTAGTGTAGAGTAGCCTAATGATTCATTTTTCAGTCATATGTATCTAGTACACGAAGTCCAGGATCCAAAGATTAGCCTGAACCATCTCCATCTGTAAGCTGTTCATCTTCTATGAACTAGAAAGCAAAGAAGTTCATGTTGCATTAAGACACTCTGTTCACTCATATATCTTGTGATCTTTTTTCTGTAGTCTTCATTATTTTTTATTGGACTAAAAGGAAGGGATCTTGCTATGAATTCCTAGTTACATAAAATATTCAAAATCTCTGATTCCTATCTGTATTTTTTATTTATTCCTTCATTACTCTTAATCAAACTGGTCTCAAGGAAGTAGGATTACCACATAGCCATTTTATTTTACTTTGTGTTTTCATTGTGTATAAATCAGTGCTTAAGAAACAAAACATAATTTCCAACCTGAAAAAAAATTCTCTCAATACTGACTTACCAAAAATTTTTTCTTCAATTGCAAAATTATAATAAAAGAGGTTCAGTTGACTTTTCTTCCATGTTATTTAGCTACAGTGGACAAATCTCTTTTTGTCTTGTATTCTTAACAGTCTGACACAGTAGAAACAATAATAGACACTAAAGTTAAAGTTGTCATCTGAAATTTACATACACAACAATTGAGTACACGACACAGCATCATTTTAACCACATACATAAGAATGTTTAACATTCTTCTTTCCAAACAAAATAAAAATGTGCAGTCAGGATGAATCATTTCTGTAGAAAAACATAGATTATAAGACAGCAAAAACACTCTGAAATGACGAATTTAATAAAAGGTATTCATTGATTTTCTCAATGAGAGAGTATTTTTAAAAGGAAATAATTTTTTTAAAAGCCATCATGATTAAGTTACTAATATTAAAGTTCTAGTTACAGTTAGGGTAATTTCATTAACACAGCAACATTCTACATTCTTCTCATAACTGAAAGCTCTTACCTACATGTAACTACATCTTCAGAGCACTTACAATTGATCGATAAAGTAAGGTTGTAGAGGGTTACCTGAGAAGTGAGGTGTGTGATTCATCTTTCTAATGTGTTTCTGGAGTGTTCTAAAAGCACCTCATGATTAACCTAATAAATGGGTATCTACAGTGGGATCAAATTACCTAACATGCATCTGGTGAAATTTCAGATATTACAAGGTATCAAAGTTATCTTCATAGAACCAGCTGAGAGCCTCAGAGATGCACTCAGCATTCTAAACAGCACATAGAAGATCACTCATGATGAGCTCAGATATTTTAAATTTCACTACATGCTTATGATTTTACAGCCAAGTCTCAGCCTTCATGCCTATTTTAAAATGAGCTGATGTACAAGGTATGGCTGAGATGGAGCCAATTTTCTTTATTGCAGCCTGTATGGTGCTGTGTTTTGGATGCATTAATCAAACAGGGTCGATAACAACAGCAGTGTTTTTGTTATTGCTGAACAGTGTCTACATTTTTCCCACTGCCTCCTCTACTCAGTAGGTTAGGGATGAACAAGAAATTGGGAAGGGTCACAAAGTCTTTCACTAATGGATTAAAATAAATGTTCACCTTAAAACTTTTTTTTTTCAAAATAAACAGCTAGGTTAGTGCACTGGATTTTCCGAACATTTGTTAAGCTACTATCATTTAAAAATAACAATTTGACATACCATTATTAATTTATTCCCTGAATCTCACAATATATTCCTCATAAAGCCAATTAAACTCTTACTACCTGTTCCTTAAAGTAAAGCAAATATTAGACTCTAGAACAAAAAATGCCAACACAAAGAAGTTATTCTCTTCGTGTAGGGAGAGCCAGCCAGGAACATATTGCCATTGTTCAATCACAGCAGAAAAAATATGTAGAAATTTGTCTAACTGTATTTGAATGTTTCCTCATGAAATGCTATGAAATAGATTTTCTTCTTGAAAAGTACATGCCTTAGCAACTGAGCTGAGCTTACTAAAATGTTGCATTTTGATTCCTTCCTGAATGAAAGACAAAAGGTCACTGTGGCCTTTACAGGAATGTATTTCAGACTTTCAAACTAACAGTCTATAATTCAGCCAGGAAGTCTTATGTCAATTAAGAGAGGCTGGCTTTCAGAATCTATCACTGTTGTTAAAAAAAAAAAAACAAACAAAGCCTTTACAATAAATCTTGACAAAATTAAAACCTGTATCATAGTGAACTGTCTTGTTCATAACTTTGTAGAACACATACAAAAACATTCAAATGTAAAAACATTCACATATTATTAAAACAGAATAGACAAACAAAAAGATGAAGTACTGTAATGAAAAGAGGGATTGTAGGAACTCAATACAAAGGCAAAAACCCTAAAATTTCAGCAAAGAATTTGGGCATCCTTCAAGATATGAAGGTTGCCCTTCTTATCCCAATGGTGAATAGAAAATAATGAAAGAATTTGAAGAAACTTGACAAAAAAGTAAGAGGAAATAGTGAACAGTGTTATTCTTAACAAAAAAGGGGAAGGAACAAAGAATATGGAAGCACAGTAAAGTGGACACAATGGTACATTTCAGGAAAGGAAGTCTTGATAATCATACTCTTGAAATGGCAGTGATATGTCTGGGCTATTCTGCATCCTTTCTCCTACAGCTGAAACATAAATGTATAGGAGACCAACTTTTTACTGGACCTACTAGAAAGGAATACCAGTTCTCAAAGTGGATATGTGCAGAATGTGACTGTTTCCAGAACTATGATGCTGGATAGGATCACGAGCTGTGAAAGTAAGACATCTTCTAGTTGTTGGAAGCAGTTATCAACTTTTTCCTGAGCAGGAGGTCTTCAGCAGGGTCCCATCACAGTGGATCCCACACGATCCTGTGAATTAATGCTGAACTATACTTTTACCTGGTTTATCATTCTATGTCTAGATAAAGTTTTATGTATTCTCACTGTTTTCTCAAAAGGGCTTGTTTCCCTGATGTCTTTCTGCCTGTCCTTTGTAAAATTCTAAGGCCGTCCCTGTAATCCCAGTGAGGTCATCACACAGCAACTATTGCCATACATCTAGTTCCTAATTCCATATTCCCTATATGTTGTGCATGAGGACACAGGCATTTCAGAGAGGAATGGAGTGGGGATGAGTTCCCAGAAAATGTGTGAGAGCCCCTGCCACCATGCTGCCCTCTCATCACTACCTTATTTATACAGATACGCTTAAGTGGGCTCCCTTCAGCCTCATTTTGTTCAACACAAAGTTACTCTTCTCCACACTACCCCATGACCCTGTGTTTGCCAATACTGCCCACCACGTCCTCCCTTCTGCCTGGGTTATCACCACCTACATGTATCCCTCCTACCTGAAAGCTGTCCTCCTCTGTGAGTGGGTCTGTTGGCAAAAATGCCTTGTTCCTTCTTGGCCAGATGGATTCTGCCTCTTCCTAGCAGTCCTCAAAGGATCCCCGAGTATACAGTGTTGTATGTGATTACTGCAATATGAAATCTTCTTGTAGATCTAATATTGAAGCGCAAATCAACAGGTCTAATAAAATACATTTAGGATGTCTAATTTACCTCTGAGCTTTCACCAGAATTCAGAGAACAGGTTTGTTTATCGTTTTTATTAAAAAGGATTTGATAGCAAAAGACACCAGAGGGAACATCTGGCTGTTGTGCTTCACTATAACTTTATTGAGTTAATTAAAGAAGCAATAGTACTGAAGTCAAAATTAGTTCATATTAAAGACTGAATCAACAGATAAATAAGTTTGAACTACAAAATAATCAAATTAATGCTGAAAATAATCAAATAAAATCTGAGCTCAACACTAATATGAACTATTTTCTGTCTATCTTTTAAAAAAATTAAAGGAAGGAACAAGTGTTTTTGCAGGCTTTTCTCTCATAGTAATCTATCTCTTGTAGGTTATAGTCAATGCAGTAGATATCTGAAACTGGTTATAGACATATTACAATGTAAATGCCAATTCTTTTCTTCAACATGTACCATGACAATTCATAAAATAACTACTAAAAATGAAATTATGAAGAAATAAGCAAAAAGTCCCAAGTACCAATCAATAATAATTATTGAGAAAATAGTTCTCTAACCAGAACAGTAAATCATGAAAGAATTTTGGAGATTATTATATGAAAAATTGAAATATATTTTTTTTCAGAAATTTCTCTGAAAAAACACAGGCAAGATTTTTAATTATAATATTTAAATATGTTAGCATAAAATCTTGAGTTCTCAATAAGTCAGCGATGACTGCGTCTAAGACTTTTAGCTTGATTTATCAGACAATATATAACAAGTGCTAGATAATTCTATATATTCCAAATCTAATCTGATAGGTAACAATTTAAATTGATAAACACCTGGAGATAAAATTGGATACATAACTGTAAGCAGAAGAACATGAGTATTTCACTGGGCATCTATGTCTCAGTTTCATAGGTTTTGCTCTATCAGAGATATCGTGCCAGAAAAATCAGTGGAATATTTGTACTCATGTGTAAATACAGAATCACCATTGTAATGGTAGTGAGACTGATAATAAAATAATGCAGGGCTGCTCCAAACCAAATTAATTAAAGGGAAATTAAAGAACAGTAACTTAGATTAACAAAGCTTACCTCATCCATATGCTGCTTTCTACTTAAGTCTAAAAGAGTAAAATCTATTTCAGAGTATTTGGCCTATATGTCTAAATTGATTTTAGAGATAAGCACCTCTTATCTTAAAAAAAAAAAAGAAA
>VZRX01000058.1:0-15197 GCA_013398075.1 Notiomystis cincta
AACAGCTGAGGGGGCTCAGCCTGCGGAAAAGGAGGCTTTGGGGGGCCCACAACTACCCAAAAGTAGGTTATACCCAGGTAGGGGACAGTCTCTTCTCCCAGGTAATAGTGATAGGACAAGAGAAAATGTCCTCATATTGTGCTGGGGCGGTTTGATCGCTTATTAGAAAAAAATTCTTCAGGGCTGGTCAGAGATTGGAACAGACAGTTCAGGGAAGTGGTGGAGTTACCAGTCCTGGAGGGACTTAAAAGACTCGTAGATGTGGCATCTGGGGACAAGGTTTAATGGTGGCTGTTCTGGGTTAACGGTTGGACTTGATCTTACAGGTCTTTTCCAACCTAAATGATTCCATGACTCTATAAGGCAGCAAGATTTAGCTGCAGTGCATAAACTCAGCAAACAGGCCAGGTAACTTGGGATGAAGGAGCTGTCAGCGTGGGCTACACCCCTGAGAAGCGCCCGCGCACTCACCGCTGCACGAAGCCCTCCAGCAGGCTGTGCAGGACGTGGCTGCGGTAGCGCATCAGCCGCACGTCCTGCGGGGTGCTGTCGATGCACTGCCCGTTCAGGATGGGCCGCTCAAACATGTTACTGAACTCCTGCCGCGAGCCCAGGAAGTCGGGCCGCACGAAGTCCACCATGCACCAGTACTCGATGAGGTTGTTCTGGAGCGGGTACCCGGTCAGCACCACCCGCCGGCGCGAGCGGATGTTCTTCAGCGCCTGGGAAGTGCTGGCATGGCAGTTCTTTATCCGGTGTCCTTCGTCACAAATGACCACATCTGGGCCGGGCCGAGACAAAGCCTTCTCAATCCCTGAGGACAAGGGACATTAGTATTAGTGAAGAGACAAATAAGACAAATTCTGGTTTTATAACGTCGCCAGCTTCCCAAAAGACAAGCAGCTCTGAAAGACAAAAAAGCTGTATCACAGGTGCAGAGAGCAAGGCTGATGCAGGAGATAACATATGACTAGACACTAGTTCTGATTTAGCAAAATGTGGTAATGAGCAATCATGACTGGCCCTTGACTTCTGTTCAATGACCTGCATTGCATCAAGCTGGGTGTCTTTTGTCAAATCGGAGTGGCAAATCTTACACTGAAAAATCCCAGAATTCACTGTACTGAATTCCACATTTACTTGCAGCTCTTTCAAGAATTTAAGGACTCAGAGAAAGTTCAACAACCTTCTGCCTCCAAAGAGACAATCCTGCCCAGCAAAGTTTGACCCTGTCAGTGATGCTAAAAGCAAGTTATAGGTTGTTTCTCCGTGCTGCCACAGCTGCCAGCCAGCTGGACAGCAGAGTCACTCTCTCCCCCTTGAGGGCTGACTTCCCACCTTTCAGAAGCTCCTGCTGCCGGTCTTCCTCATCCAAGTCAATAATGACAGGGCCAGTTTGTTTCTTTGTTCTCTTCTTCCTGCCAGTGGCAAAGGACTTCTTCAGTGAGAGGAGACGGTACATCTCATATCCCATCAGCAGCACACCACCTTCGGTCACCCAGTCATTCACCACCTTTGCACGTGCAGCTGTTGTCCTGCAAAACAGCCAAATAAACTGTCAGCTTTACTCCAGTTTCAGGCTGAATCACTGGATTGGAGTCTGCTGAGAAAAAAGACCCCATAAAGAGAAAATTAATTAAAGCACTTTTTTCACATAAAACCAGATGGAGGGATACACTGAAATTTCTTTATGAAACAAACTGATACAGAGAGAAAATAAAGCCTTTTATGCACCATGGATAGTAGGGTTGAGAATGACAAATCCTTACAGGAACTGAGGTGTAGAAGTTTGCCATGCACAAAAACATATCACACTCAAGAGTTCCCTTTTTATAGAGCTGTTGAGTCTGCCTCTGCAAAAACCATTTTCAGAATGAGCTGTCAATCCACATGGTTTTAATCTTCGAGTTGTCTATCCCCTGTTGTCTCCTCCAACGCTCCTGTCCCCCAGCCTGCTCAGAATTGATTCAGATCAAGACACTTTCTCCTCTCAGTCCATCACAGCACATCAGGTCCTGGCCAATAATAAACACATGGCTGGAGCAGCCATCAGCAGATTCAAATATATCCCACCCAAAAAGTGAAGACATCAATAGGTGGGTGTATAAACACAGACAATGAACTGAGAATTCCCCAAGACCACTGCACTGCCCTGCTCCACGCAAGGAAAATGACTCAGAAAGAAGCAGAGGTTCCTGAGCCAAGAGCTCAGAAAAGCTTTTACTGTCACCTACTTGTGTTCATCATTCAGGATGTGGACCTTGAAGGTGCGGGGCTGGACCTCTTTGGAGTTATAATCAGCAGGAAGGTTTTCAGGTGCTGGGAGCCACATGTTGAACTCTGCTAGCCAGTTTTGGAGCGTATTCACCTGGAAAAGTTAGCCATGGAAGGATTAAAAACTCAACTGAGTCACTTGGGAGTTCTAAGAGTAAAAATGAGATTAGAGAATGATACCCAGCATGCCCAGATGGAAGCAGTAGCTCACAGCATGCAAACTCAGGAACACAGGGAATGACAGAGGGGGAAGAGCATCAAGGATGTGGCAGAGCTTGATGTGTGATGGGACACTAATTGACCTTCTCTATGCAAAGAAAGATGTAGAGTAAGGAAGGCCCTCAGCCAGCCCCTCATGTGGCTACTTACAGGTACAATGGCAAGAACAGTCTTTGCCTCCGTGTGCCGAAAAAGTACATCCAAGAAAGAGATGACCTGTATGGTCTTGCCCAGGCCCATGCTATGTGCTAAAATACACCCAAACCCACTGCTGGTTTTAAATCTCTCCAAGGACTCGACCAAGTTGTCATATAGGAATCGGATCCCACCAATCTAGGCAGAAGAGTAGAAAAGGTATTAGAATTGTGGGAGACAAAAAAGCCCAAGATGGGTATGTATTTATACAGTGGCAAGTACATGAGGACCATGAAAATATAAAGAGGATGTTTCAAGTTCACTGAAGTCCTCTAATCCAGGCCCAGAAACTCAGTACTTTTAGATGCTCATAGAATTTTTTGAGAATATATCAATAAATCAAAATTAATTTGTAGCCAGAGAATCTGAACTGGGGTTGAATTTGGGGTTAGTTTGTTTATAAATGTAATTTCATTTTTAAAAAGTTCATCTAAATATACAAAGGTCTGATAATAACAACAGCCTCAGCCTTTCACTGTTTTAGCCTTTTCGTTTGACTGCCCTCAACAGCCACCATCACAACCAGACAGGTCACAGGGCTCACCAAAGAAGTTCTACTGAGATTCCCAGGCAGGCTTGCCTGAATTAATTGCATTTTCAAGGCTAACAAAACCTACCTGATGAGGTTTTACTGCATGTGCAAGCTGGGGAGCCAGGAAAATGTCCTCCTCATTTGGTGGATGATTGATGTTGACAATGACTTGCCCCAGAGCATCTGACTGATTTAAGGCATCATTCACATGAGAGCCACTGCTCTCTTCACTGCCATCCTCCTCCCCTTCATTGCCAGAGTCACTGCTGTCCACAATTTGGAGGGCATCATCCTCTCCTGAGCTCAGCTCAATCACTTCTGTAAAGTAACCAAAACAGGAAACAATAAGGACAAAGTTAATTTGACATCAGGGTTTATCATGAACGGGAAAAAATACTACCAGGAAATAAGGCTACTCACAGCTTTTGCAATTCCACAATATCCTGAACAAGTAGGCATGATACAGGCACACATCAGGCCTCTCAGACCACCATATGAAAGCATCAGCTTCCCTGGCTTCCAAATGTTTGAGGGAACATTAATTTGGCTGATCCAAAGAGAACATGAGACAGTTTCTAGGAGTGTTTTACATTCTCCTCGGTATGTTCTCTTAATTCTCAAGCCCAGACATGAATTTTATCTCCTGATGCAATGCCTAAGGATCACCAAGGAGTCTGGTTGAATCCATTTGGGGCCAAGGACACAAAAACCACTTCCAGCTGCAGATCTGAATACTTAGATGCTCCTTTTACAAGTAGCAAATGATGCCACATCTCCTGTAAGCATTGTTCAGCAATGCACTGAGCAAAGTTAAGTGCATTTATAAAGCAGAAATAAACACAAGATCACAAGAGGGCCTGACAGGCCATTTTATAAATGTCATTTTAGGACTCACACGCCAGAACTGCCCATATAATTGGAAACCAATAGGCCTACAAAAATCTGAAGTGATTCACCACTGGAGCATCTGACCAGATGAAAACAGACTTGTGGCTGAATAAACAGCATATTGTGAGAAAAGCAGGCTGAGGCAATTGGTCACTTACCATCTTTAATGCTATTTTTTCCTTTAGTATCATCTTCACTGCCACTGCTGGTACTGTCGAGGCAGATCACTTCCTCAGCCAGGACCTGAGGGGGGAGCTGGGTCGCCTCTGCTGTTCTGAAAACGATGTCCTCTACAAACACAAATTAAAAACAATAAGTAATTCATAATAATGGGGAAGGAGACAAAACTGTTCAGAAACCAGACAGTATTTCCTTCCACTTTAGCTCCAATAACTTAGTCCTGGAATTTTCCATAACAGACTCTCACTGTCTACAATCCTGCTATGACTCAGCTTCCTGGGTCACACTCTCCTCCTTTCTCAATATGCTGAAACAATAGCTCATTGCTGATGGCACCTCTGTTTCATGCCCTGACTGGGGCACACTGACCATACAACATGCTAAAGCCCTTTGTTTCTCTTTTTTTTGGTCTCAGTAAAAGCTGTGCTTCATCCAGCAGAGAAAGTACCAAGTGCTGAAGGGATGATAACTGCCCTTTGTTAGTAGGGACACTGCAATAATTACATCCCACATATCATAAACAACTTTTGCTGATCAAGAACATTTGTTTGTATGTTTTTAGTTCTGCTATGTGGGGAGAGAGGCTAATGGGGCCAAACAGCACCACTGCAGTGACACAGCAAGAACTATGTTTTTCTGGGGCTAAACCTACTCTGCAACAGTTAAAGTGTTTCAAACAGCTCTTACTCCTTCTCCCACACCTGAAAGCGTTTTTAACACTTGCACATAAGGGAGAATACGTATTTCCTCAAGAGGCAAGGCCAACTTAAAAATTCCTTACTCTTGCCCAATGTCCAGCTGCACTTCTCTGCCCTTTACACCTTTTCAAGCTAAATCACTGAAGTGATCCAGGTTGGGAAACAATGCAAGATGACATATTTGCCCAAAGACATGAGTGATGCTTAACCATTTCTACTGTCTGCAACTCACTGCTTGCTGAAACATGCAAGAAAGGCCAGTGTTACATCACGAACATATGTGTACCCAGTCTATTGTTCCACTATCCCCAGTAACAGACACAGGCGTTACCAGACCCTTCCCAGGACAAACAGGATCTGGCATTTCTGCCAAGCCTGTTGGTTTAAGCTCCTATACCAGCTGGGAAGACAAGAGAGTTCTGTTTCAGCATCCCCCTACACACACTTAATATGTCTCAAAATATCTTCAACAAATATTACCTGGCACCTTTCACCAAGCAGTCACTGTATCTTGATACAAAACAAGCACAGAAGTGGCACTGCCTACACTGAACCTACAAGTGGTTTGGAAATGCTGTTCCAAGAGTTTACACTTGAAAGTCCAAGTACAGCATAGAATCACAGAATGTTCGGAGCTGGAAGGACCCTTCAAAGGTCATTTAGTCCAACTCCTCCGCACTGAGCAAGGACACCTTCAACCATATCTGGTTGCTCACAGCCCAACCCAACCTGACTTTGAATGTTTCCAGGGGTGGGGCATTTACCACATCTCTGCACAACCTGTGCTGGTGTTTCAGCACCCTTGTTGTAAAGCATTTCTTCCTTTTATCTAGCCTGAATCTATCTTCCTTCAGGGTCAAAACCATTACCCCTTGTCCCATCATGGACAAGCAAGGCACTACCTTCTTCATTCAGCTTCTATCCTTAAAACTCTTGCTTTGGCTGGCATCTCCCAGTGCTTACCAGGAAGAAACTCCAGGGGTACAGTGGGTATAGAGGCTGGATAATCCTTCCGCTGCTGCTCAAGCCGTTTCCTTCTCTCCAGCTCTTCCTGCTGGGCTGCCTTTGTCACGGCTTCCAGTTGGTCCTCACGCAGCAGCTTTCTGAACACAGGAGCAAATGTGGTTTGGTTACACTCAATTTCTTCCAAAAACCTGAATGGCTGCACAGCTGCTGCAAAGATGACTGATAAGCTTCACGTATTCTGTCAGCCATACAGAGTAGGAACAACATTCCCCAAAAGATATGGGCAAATTCTACACTGTGTTTCAACATTGCTTCTCAACTACAGGTAACACTACTATCACTCAAGGAAAAGATGAAAGTTTGACAGAAGCAAAGTAATGATAAGAGGAAAAACCTAAGTGGATAAGCACATACTTAAACTAGGTTACCAAAGACTAGTTCTTTTGCCTGAAAGGATGTTTTTTATTGATATGTAGTTTATAAATAAAAAATGCACAAAGTCATGCAAAGAAGATATATGAGAAAAAAATGCATCAATTCCCCACAAAAAGTCATCACCCTGATTCTCTTCTGACAGCATTTTCAGGAGCTAGGATCTCTAATGCTTTTAACAATTGTTTCAAGGCATCCTCTCAAAGCACCTTCGTTTTACAGATAATTTTATTTACTTCCAGAAGTTGCTTTTCCCCTGCTCAGTGTCACATGTCCAGTCCTGGAAATGAAGGTGTTTTTGCCAGAGGAGAGGTGCAGTACAGGCAGTGGTAAAATCCAGCTCCCTTTAAAACCACCCAACCCCATACTTCAGGGACATCCCCCTCATCCTAATGAAGTCTCATTTTCCGAGGTCTATTCAATGCTTATTCCTTCAGCTTCAAGAAAATCAATCTGCACAAGCTTAAATATGAACCAAAGACCACCAGCACAGGGCATGAGAGCCACTTGCTGCCACAGGTGTTTCTACTCCATCAGTTCTTTGAGCTTATAAAATTCCCTTGAGCAAAATTTCCTAGTGATTTACCACCTCACAACCTATCCCAGAATATATGGTGAATTAATCAATCAAACAACTACTGCTTTATAAAATCCAGGTGAAACTGACTTCCAACATTTCAGTCACCAGTCATAGCATCAGCATTCCTGTCAACAAGTACCCAGGATAGTACAGGAAAGGACTGTATTTTAGGCTGTTTGCAATAGGATTCAACTCAGCAAATATCTGAAACTGATATTTACTTAATGGTGGTGCTGTTTTTCAATTACATCTCTCAAAAGACGGCAGTAATTACACAAGTTTTGCAATATATTCCATAACCAAATATTCACTCTTCTGAAATACCAAACAAGTCTGCACCCACATGCAGCACTCCAGTCTGAGATCACTCTACTCCCACTGGTGAAATCCTAAGGTTTTGGAGAAGAAAAACCATCTGGTTTGCCAGCAGTGGCACAATGTAGCTCAGAAGCAAAGTGCAGAGATTCTGTTTTCACCACCATATGTGACCCGAGCTCTTTCTCTCCTGCTGCTGCTGCTTACCTTATGTTCCTCCGCATGTGAGACGGTTTCTGAGCCCTCTTCTTTTTGGTGTCCTCAGAGGCCAGGCCCTTGTGCTGGTTCTGCAAGAGTTGCTCTGCCCGCTCGCTCTGAGATGAGGTAGTTGAAGTCGAGCGCTGCCATTCTCCATCCTCCGCGTGCTCCGCATGGTCACCGCTGAACACGGCTTCCTGGGGTTGGTCTGCAAGGGAGAACATGAATGGCAACAGCTGTGCCAGGCTGCCAGCTGGCTCTTCCATGAGTGTTCAGCAGGATCTGAACCCAGTGGGAACAGACAAGCCCCACTCTCACTCATTTGCAAGCGTGTCACTCTGAGGACCGAACCCGGGGTCCTTTCTGACAGTCAAAGAGAGTTAGAAAGTTTTACAGTGAAGGGTCTGTCCCCAGTGAAAGCCAAGACTAACACCCCTCAACACAGCCCAAGAGAGTCCTGACAAGAAAATAAGGCAAAATTATTTAGGTCCACACAGAGCACTTGCTATCCCAAGAGTCTGTTCACCTACGGGGGCCTGATGAGCTCTGATTAAAACAAGTAACTTGAATCTCTTTTTCTTTGTTTCACATCATTCAAGTAGGCAGAAATTTCCATCTGTATGACACCTGTGTAACCATCTCCCAAACCAACAGAACACAGTATGTAGAAGGTTATCTGGTTCAAACACTGGGTCATGGCTCAGCAGGCAGCTCAGTGGTTTTAGCACCGAGCTTCACTCTGATGGTTTAAATGGTAACTTCCAACAAGCTTTTTTTTCAAACAAAACATAAGTGGCAATACTCTTTCTACATTATAAATCACATGCATTCCTCTTTCTCTTCATTTTCTTGTTTCCAGACTTCCATTTGTGCCTCTTAAAGCACAATGTGAAATGACACCTTGTTCTGTGTGACACTTGGCTCTTCAACAGGCTGCCAGTGACCAAGCTAATGCTTCCAGAGCAAAGAAAGGAAACATTGCTGTTCAAAAGCTTCCTTTGAAGCAAACTGTTTCTGACAAGCGTTGTAATAGCTTCTTTGAAGCATCTTGTCCCCTTGTGTCAGGCAAAGAGATACCCTGAACCTCATCTTGTAATCAGCTTTCTTGCTTACGTTGTGTATCTGAGCTAATGACTGAACTGAAATGACACTTAGACAGAACTTTGAAGGAAAGAAGACATCAGTACAGAAGAATGTGGCAGATGAAGTAATACAGAACCAACAAGCATCACATTGTGACTCTGAGGGATCTGGAGACAGAGAGCATTCCTTCTCAAAATGCTGGGAGCTTAAATGAAGAATGCTTCAGTACAGCACATTGCACCTACAGCTGTCATGATATGTCCATTAAATTAACCTTATCTCCAGTATCATATCCTAAAATTGAGATGACTAGAAGTAAATTCACATCTTGCTCAAAAACACCAACTTTGCAAACCAGACCCACCCCAGCATTTGCTCCAAGAGTATGTCAGAACACACTTAGGGCTTCAGAGCTCAGCCCACCATGGAACAGGTACCAGCAGAGCAGCTCAAACATTTCTGTGAATATCTGCCTCTGCAAGCCCTACACATACTGGAAAACCAGGTATCCACAGTTTATGGGATGAAACAGATCTCATGATGAATGCAAGGAGAGTTAGACAAAGGCTAAGGGGTTCACTGCTACAAGCACAGCAGTTCTCCCACCACAGCAAAGGTCTTGGAGCCCTGTCCTCCCACCATGCCTTTTCAGACTTACAAGCTCAGATATCAAGCATCAGCTCACTTGCAGACAGAGAACTGTGCTGGGAATAAACCCAGTGTCTCAGGCTTCCCAGACAACAACTCTGCTATTTGAGCTACAGACATATTTTAGTCACATTACCTGCAATTCTTCAGCACTGTTTCCTTCCCCCCACCCCTCTCGACTCCTGGTTATATAACTAGATCAAAAGATTGGATGAAATAGGGCAAAGGGAAGCAGGGAGGCTGCACACGTGATCACATGCTCCGGGATGAGTCATTAAACCGGAGACAAACACTGCCATGGTTACACTGCTGCCATCTCACCCCGGGCCCGGAGGACCTTGACAAGGCACCAGAGAGCACAAAGTCATGTTTGTTTGGAAGAGGAAGTGCTTCCCTCCCCACTCTCCAGCAATTGCCCTCCTCCAGCAGCCACCCTGCCACCTGCACTGTGGCAGGCAAGGGTGTCTTCAGGACAAGGGTGATAAGAACAAAACCTAATGGCTCAGGAGCCCAAATTATTATGTCTCCTCTATGTTTTTATATATGATATGCAATCCCTGTGTAGACTCATTCCATTTCTGCATTTTACCTTTTCTTTCTTCTTAATGATAAGTCATACAAGCTCTGGTGAAACCTACCTGCAGTTGGATCACATAGGGTTTTTTAAATATAATTCTCATGTGACCAGGAGCCTGAAGCCCAAAACTTGATGATAGATTTGGTCCCGCACTGAGTACAAGCCCTCATCTGCCACAGCCATGTCTGCTCAGGCTGGTGTTTGTCCTGCCAATACAAGTTCTGAGGTGAGGAACACAATCTGTGCCTCAGCCCACATTCCTGACACATATGCATCAAGAGAGCTCTTCCACGCTGGCGACAGCTCCAAACATCGCACTGATTCAGCTGCAGGGGGATTCAGCTTCCCAAGGGCTGCTCTACCCTTGCCACCATCACAAATAAAGGTTCTCACCAAGTTTAACTAACACAATGATAAAATCACAGGTCTAACCTTGCAACAACTCCCACCACACCTGTGGTATGAGCTGGCAGTTAGAAGCAGGAATTGTTTTGCTGCTGCTTTGTATTAAACTCCTGATTATGTGCACGGCCTAAATCTAAGCCAGATGAAAAGCAAGGCTCCCCGCTGCACTCGTGTGGCTGCTCTCCAGCACGGTGAGCTCCAAGCTGTTTAACTGGGACCCACACTGGGACAGAAACACATTAAGAAACAATAACTACACACATAGACACCTATTTTGTATAAGAACAGGTCTGATCTTTGGGTTGGAGGGAGTGTGGGAACAGCCTTGTTGAACAGGTCCCATCAGGTAATCAATGGAATAATCCTGCCCCAATTTTGCCAAGCCTACATCTAAAACAGAAATGCAATTATGGTTTTGTAACAGGAGCTCAACATGTTACTCTGACATGGTTATACAACACAAAAATTCATCAGCCACGTTTGCATGTTGACAACTGTCTGATCATGCTGGAGCTGCTGTGCACTCTAGGAAGACCTGGGCAGTTAATCCACATTGCCTCCTTGAGAAGAGCATTGCCATCAGCCTGGAGGTGACAACCCAGCACAGCCCTGCACAGTGAGATGAGCCACATCAGAAAAAGCAGCCCCAAGTCTGTCCAGCAGAAGACAGTCATGGGTCAGGTGTGGTTGCTGGCAAGGATGTAAACCCATCCCATGGTTACACACTGTGGATACCAAGAATCATCCAGCTTTGTTCCACGTTTTTCACTGTCTTCACCAGATACACAGAGAGGATCTCCCAAGGGAAGTGGTGGTAGTGTCAATGCAGCTGGTCCTTCAGGTGGGTTCTCTATCTGAGAAATCCTCAAACAGTTCCCAGTGGTTATGGACACCTGCACACATCCAGGCACTCTGTCCTGCAGGGTACCTGAATGCCAAGAGGGGCACGACTATCCTTTCCATGCACTTTAGAGGTGTGAAATGTGTCTGCACTCTCAAAACCCAACAGACCTGGTTACAGCACAGCTCTGGTTTGTGCTGCAGGCCAAAGGTTACCAGTTTACTTTGCTCACTGAGCAGCAGCACCCACCACCCCCAGATGTACATAAAAATAGGGGGAGGTGTTTGGTTTCTCGACCAACATTTGCATGTCACAGTATCTGTAAGAAAGCCTCTGTAAGAAAGGGAGTCGTGACTGCTGTGTGTAATTGCTTCAGATGCTCCCTGTGTGGTGTGACTGCCAGTGTTGTCCCTAAACACTGCACACAGCTGTGACTCATGATGTGTAACACAGCAAAAGATTTGTCCTGCAGTCAGGCACCTCCTATTGCAGCTTATAAAGCTCACCTCATCACCTCCTTCTCAAAGTTCCGTTAAAACAGCACAGGATTCAGCCTGGAGAATATTCTCTAGATCATCAATTCAGCACAGGATTCAGCCTGGAGAATATTCTCTAGATCATCGATTCAGCAGTGAATTGCTCACCACACAGCCTGCTCTGCAAAATGTCTCAGGTTGCTGAAAAGTGCCATGAAGCAGCAGGTTGTTTTGATGTGTGACATTTGTGTAACTAACACAAGGTAAGTGAAAATCAGTGTTATAGCCAATCTCCGTGCTCCAAGGCAGACCTCAGTAAGTCCAAATGTCTGTGCACCCCAGTGTGGCTCCAGCAACAGTCAGCACTCCTGGGAGTACAGAAATTCCCAGTCAGAAGATCTGAGGGTGTCCTACCTGAGACTGTTGCATAAGAAGATCCAGGAGACCCCTCAGTGGACAAGCTATTGTGTAAGTTGGTGACTTCCTTGCCTGCTCAGTTACTAGCCAGCTAATAGGGCTAGCTAGAGGTATATACACCTCCTCCTGGGAGACCAGTCTCATTGCCAGGGTAACTCCAGTGACTCCAGGAAAGACATAGCACTGACACATGTTTATTTCTAAAATAATTTCACTATGGAAACTCAGGATACCAAATAGGACAATTTTGCTGAGTCTTTGAGCATTATTTCCTACCCTAAGGACAGGGATGTGCATGCATGGTGAGGAAGGTAGCTGCATGCAGAGCAGTGAGCAGTTAATTCTTACTTCAGAAGCTTTCTTTTGTCCTGCACAAAGAGCAGCTAAATATTATTGCAGGCCTTCTGGGAACTTCTTTGCAGTTTGTGGGCAAAAGCCTGTCAGAGACTAGCTAATACTAGCTAGTGCTACTACAGCCGGTACTGAGCTGTCAGAGCAGGAATGGGAGGAGCACTGAGGGATGGCACAAGAAAGTCTAATTGCACAGCTCCAGCTGCAACTCAGTCCCTGACACACTGAACTACAACTGGAGTATCAAAGGCTGGAGGAGCAACTCTGCAGAGCTGCGAAGGCTCTGACAGCCTGGAAGATGCTCCCTGGGGTTATGGGATGTCTCCTCAGTGCGCTGGGTGCTGGACTGCTGGGTGGGTGATGCCAGAGCACCACTGCACCTGGCTCCTGAAGAACAGTGGTTCTCTAACTGCAGCACAGCAATCAGCTCAGAGGCTGGCAACAGAGTGCTCCGGCTCATCCTGTACTCAGCTGTGCAATTCAAATGAAATATTTTCAAAATATTCTTTGTATGCAACTGGTGCAGCTGTCGCACGGATGCCATGCAAGAAGGGAGAAGTGGTGTCTACACAGAGCACCTCTCACAGAGGTGGCATTGTGAGAAAACACTCGAGGCTGGGCTGGAGGCAGGAAATTCCTTGTGAAACCCCTCAAGTACAGTGTAGGTGAAAGTAAGGAGAAAGCTCAGACTCCCTTCCTCCAGGCTTCACCTGTTGCAACACCCAGGAGAGGCACAAAGCCGGCACACATCACCACCTGGCTGCTTCCATCCGGAGCACTGGGAAAGCCACCCCAGGGGGGGTCGGAGCGGAACAGAGGAGGACGCAGCCCCTCCGGGAACTCGGGGCTCTCTNCGGTCCTCTCCGGTCAGCAGCAGCTGCCGCTGCCGCCAGCACGACAGCCGGACCCGCCTTTTGTCCGCTTGTCCACACAGGAGCACGGCTGTAGGAGCACCAGGGCCAGGCAGTGCGCGCTGGCCAAGCGGGCAGCCACGCCTGAGCAGCGGGAGCCGCAGCCCCAGCGCCCGGGCCGGGCTGTCCCCGCCCGGCTCCGNCTGCCAGTGTTGTCCCTAAACACTGCACACAGCTGTGACTCATGATGTGTAACACAGCAAAAGATTTGTCCTGCAGTCAGGCACCTCCTATTGCAGCTTATAAAGCTCACCTCATCACCTCCTTCTCAAAGTTCCGTTAAAACAGCACAGGATTCAGCCTGGAGAATATTCTCTAGATCATCAATTCAGCACAGGATTCAGCCTGGAGAATATTCTCTAGATCATCGATTCAGCAGTGAATTGCTCACCACACAGCCTGCTCTGCAAAATGTCTCAGGTTGCTGAAAAGTGCCATGAAGCAGCAGGTTGTTTTGATGTGTGACATTTGTGTAACTAACACAAGGTAAGTGAAAATCAGTGTTATAGCCAATCTCCGTGCTCCAAGGCAGACCTCAGTAAGTCCAAATGTCTGTGCACCCCAGTGTGGCTCCAGCAACAGTCAGCACTCCTGGGAGTACAGAAATTCCCAGTCAGAAGATCTGAGGGTGTCCTACCTGAGACTGTTGCATAAGAAGATCCAGGAGACCCCTCAGTGGACAAGCTATTGTGTAAGTTGGTGACTTCCTTGCCTGCTCAGTTACTAGCCAGCTAATAGGGCTAGCTAGAGGTATATACACCTCCTCCTGGGAGACCAGTCTCATTGCCAGGGTAACTCCAGTGACTCCAGGAAAGACATAGCACTGACACATGTTTATTTCTAAAATAATTTCACTATGGAAACTCAGGATACCAAATAGGACAATTTTGCTGAGTCTTTGAGCATTATTTCCTACCCTAAGGACAGGGATGTGCATGCATGGTGAGGAAGGTAGCTGCATGCAGAGCAGTGAGCAGTTAATTCTTACTTCAGAAGCTTTCTTTTGTCCTGCACAAAGAGCAGCTAAATATTATTGCAGGCCTTCTGGGAACTTCTTTGCAGTTTGTGGGCAAAAGCCTGTCAGAGACTAGCTAATACTAGCTAGTGCTACTACAGCCGGTACTGAGCTGTCAGAGCAGGAATGGGAGGAGCACTGAGGGATGGCACAAGAAAGTCTAATTGCACAGCTCCAGCTGCAACTCAGTCCCTGACACACTGAACTACAACTGGAGTATCAAAGGCTGGAGGAGCAACTCTGCAGAGCTGCGAAGGCTCTGACAGCCTGGAAGATGCTCCCTGGGGTTATGGGATGTCTCCTCAGTGCGCTGGGTGCTGGACTGCTGGGTGGGTGATGCCAGAGCACCACTGCACCTGGCTCCTGAAGAACAGTGGTTCTCTAACTGCAGCACAGCAATCAGCTCAGAGGCTGGCAACAGAGTGCTCCGGCTCATCCTGTACTCAGCTGTGCAATTCAAATGAAATATTTTCAAAATATTCTTTGTATGCAACTGGTGCAGCTGTCGCACGGATGCCATGCAAGAAGGGAGAAGTGGTGTCTACACAGAGCACCTCTCACAGAGGTGGCATTGTGAGAAAACACTCGAGGCTGGGCTGGAGGCAGGAAATTCCTTGTGAAACCCCTCAAGTACAGTGTAGGTGAAAGTAAGGAGAAAGCTCAGACTCCCTTCCTCCAGGCTTCACCTGTTGCAACACCCAGGAGAGGCACAAAGCCGGCACACATCACCACCTGGCTGCTTCCATCCGGAGCACTGGGAAAGCCACCCCAGGGGGGGTCGGAGCGGAACAGAGGAGGACGCAGCCCCTCCGGGAACTCGGGGCTCTCTGCTGCAGTCGCTGCTAGGGCAGCTAATTAGCAACAAGACTTTGTTCTCCTCGGAAAATAATCGGGCTCAGTCTTCGACGGCAGGACGCCCCTCCCAGCCACCAGCGCTTAACAAAGCCCTAATTATGTAAGTATTATATAACCCGGCACACCTGCCCCCCCGCGCCG